>CAWUDS030002192.1:0-100899 GCA_963859935.3 Lathyrus sativus | reverse complement strand
AACTGGGCCTGCGAAATTGCATAAGGCCCAACCGAAAATGAATGGAAAAAAAACTAATAAAACTGAAAAACAGAATTAAAAACTAATTCACTTAATCCTATTTAATTAAACCAATAAACCCCTAATCTGAAAATTAAACTAAATCCCTATTAACTCTAAAAATCAAATTAACTCCTAATTAAAATTCTAAAAAAATCTCTAATAAATTCTAAAAATCTATTATTCTATAATATCTATAAAAGAAAACTTTTATTCATTTATTATTTTTATAAAAGAAATTCTAAAAACAATTAAATTCTAAAAACTATTAAAGTTGTTTAAAACTATTAAAAAATATACTAATATTCTAGAAAATCCTATATCATCTAAAAATATTAAAAATCTATTAAAACCTATTAAATCCTAAAATGAATTTAAAAATCTATTTAATTCTATAAAATGCTAAAAATTGATTTAAAAATATTAAAATCTATTAGAAAATTCTATTAAATCCTAGAAATTGATTTAAAAGCTAATTAAACCCTAAAAAATCCTATAAAATCCAGAAAAATCACGATAATTCCCAGAGGGACAAAATGAGCACCGAACAACACCAAAATAATCGGTAAAAATAAACGGGCACCGAAATATCCCAAAAATCAATTCTACTGATCAAAAAACACCTGAAACACGGGACGGGAGCTGTGATCCCTGATAAAATCAAAACAAATGAACAATGCAATGTATGCGATATGCAGATGCGAATGTGGTTATGCGTCGAAACATCGAGCCAAATGCGAGACCTGGTTGGTCAAATTTTGGGGTGCAACAGTGGCCTGTGTGAGTTTCGCTCTATCATCCTTTTGGTGGGGGGTCTGTCATCTTTTTGATATCAGATTGTGCGATAGTGTTTTGTTCTATCATCCTTTTGGTGGTAGTGCCTAATATGAGTTTCGCTCCGTCATCCTTTTGGTGGGGGGTCTGTCATCTTGCTGATGTCAAATTGTGCGATAGTGTTTTGTCATATCATCCTTTTGGTGGTAGTGGCTAGTGTGAGTTTCGCTCCGTCATTCTTTTGGTGGGGGGTCTGTCATCTTATTGATGTCAGATTGTGCGATAGTGTTTGTCCTATCATCCTTTTGGTGGTAGTGGCCGGTGTGAGTTTCGCTCTGTCATCCTTTTGGTGGGGGGTCTGTCATCTTTTTGATGTCAGATTGTGCGTTAGTGTTTTGTCCTATCATCCTTTTGGTGGTAGTGCCCAGTATGAGTTACGCTCCGTCATCCTTTTGGTGGGGTGGTCTGTCATCTTGTTGATGTCAGATTGTGCGATAGTGTTTTTTCCTATCATCCTTTTGGTGGTAGTGCCCAGTATGAGTTTCGCTCTGTCATCCTTTTGGTGGAGGGGTCTGTCATCTTATTGATGTCAGATTGTGCGATAGTGTCTTGTCCCATCATCCTTTTGGTGGTAGTGCCCAGTATGAGTTTCGCTCCGTCATCCTTTTGGTGTGGGGGGGGGGGGGGGTCTGTCATCTTGTTGATATCAGATTGTGCGACAGTGTTTTGTCCTATCATCCTTTTGGTGGTAGTGGCTGGTGTGAGTTTTGCTCCGTCATTCTTTTGGTGGGGGGTCTATCATCTTATTGATGTCAGATTATGCGATAGTGTTTGTCCAATCATTCTTTTGGTGATAGTGGCCGGTGTGAGTTTCACTCTGTCATCCTTTTGGTGGGGGGTCTGTCATCTTTTTGATGTTAGATTGTGCGTTAGTGTTTTGTCCTATCATCCTTTTGGTGGTAGTGCCCAGTATGAGTTTCGCTCCGTCAACCTTTTGGTGGGGTGGTCTGTCATCTTGTTGATGTCAGATTGTCCGATAGTGTTTTTTCCTATCATCCTTTTGGTGGTAGTGCCCGGTATGAGTTTCGCTCTGTCATCCTTTTGGTGGGGGGGTCTGTCATCTTTTTGATGTCAGATTGTGCGATAGTGTTTTGTCCTATCATCCTTTTGGTGGTAGTGCCCAGTATGAGTTTCGCTCCGTCATCATTTTGGTGGGGGGGGGTCTGTCATCTTGTTGATATCAGATTGTGCGACCGTGTTTTGTCCTATTATCCTTTTGGTGGTAGTGGCTTGTGTGAGTTTTGCTCCGTCATTCTTTTGGTGGGGGGTCTGTCATCTTATTGATGTCAGATTGTGCGATAGTGTTTGTCCTATCATCCTTTTGGTGGTATTGGCCGGTGTGAGTTTCGCTATGTCATCCTTTTGGCGGGGGGGTCTGTCATCTTTTTTATGTCAGATTGTGCGATAGTGTTGTGTCCTATCATCCTTTTGGTGGTAGTGCCCAGTATGAGTTTCGCTCCGTCATCCTTTTGGTGGGAGGGTCTATCATCTTATTAATGTCAGATTGTGCGATAGTGTTTCGTCCTATCATCCTTTTGGTGGTAGTGCCCGGTATGAGTTTCGCTCTGTCATCCTTTTGGTGGGGGGTCTGTCATCTTATTGATGTCAGATTGTGCGATAGTGTTTTGTCCTATCATCATTTAGGTGGTAGTGGCCGGTATGAGTTTCGCTCCGTCATCCTTTTGGTGGGGGGTCTGTCATGTTATTGATGTTAGATTGTGTGATAGTGTTTATCCTATCATCCTTTTGGTGGTAGTGGCCGGTGTGAGTTTCGCTCCGTCATCCTTTTGGTGGGGGGTCTGTCATCTTGATTGATGTCAAATTGTGCGATAGTGTTTGTCCTATCATCCTTTTGGTGGTAGTGGCCGGTGTGAGTTTCGCTCTGTCATCCTTTTGGTGAGGGGTTTGTCATCTTATTGATGTCAGATTGTGCGATAGTGTTTGTCCTATAATCCTTTTGGTGGTAGTGGCTGGTGTGAATTTCGCTCCGTCATCCTTTTGGTGGGAGGTCTATCATCTTATTGATGTCAGATTGTACGAAAGTGTTTCTCCTATCATCCTTTTGGTGGTAGTGGCCGGTGTGAGTTTCGCTCCGTCATCCTTTTGGTGGGGGGGGTCTGTCATCTTATTTATGTCAGATTGTGCGATAGTTATTTGTCCTATCGTCCTTTTGGTGGTAGTGGCCGGTGTGAGTGTCGATCCGTCATCCTTTTGGTGAGGAGTCTGTCATCTTATTGACGTCAGATTATGCGATAGTGTTTATCCTATCATCCTTTAGGTGGTAGTGGCCGGTGTGAGTTTCGCTCTATCATCCATTTGGTGTGGGGTCTGACATCTTGGTTATGTCAGATTCTGCGATATGATTGTCCTATCATACTTTTGGTTGTAGTGGTCGGTGTGAGTTTCGCTCAGTCATTCTTTTGGTGGGGGGTCTGTCATCTGATTGATGTTAGATTATGCAAAAGTGTTATCCTATCATCCTTTTGGGTGTAGTGGTCGGTGTGAGTTTCACTCTGTCATCCTTTTGGTGGGGGGTCTATCATCTTTTTGATGTTAGATTGTGCGATAGTTTTTTGTCCTATCATCCGTTTGGTGGTAGTGCCCAGTATGAGTTTCGCTCTGTCATCCTTTTGGTGGGGGGTCTGTCATCTTGTTGATGTCAGATTGTGCGATAGTGTTTGGTCCTATCATCCTTTTGGTGGTAGTGGCTAGTGTGAGTTTCGATCCGTCATTCTTTTGGTGGGGGGTCTGTCATCTTATTGATGTCAGATTATGCGATAGTGTTTGTCCTATCAATCTTTTGGTGGTAGTGGCCGGTGTGAGTTTCGCTCTGTCATCCTTTTGGTGGGGGGTCTGTCATCTTTTTGATGTCAGATTGTGCGATAGTGTTTTGTCCTATCATCCTTTTGGTGGTAGTGCCCAGTATGAGTTTCGCTCCGTCATCCTTTTGGTGGGGGGTCTGTCATCTTAATGATGTCAGATTATGCGATAGTGTTTATCCTATCATCCTTTAGGTGGTAGTGGCCGGTGTGAGTTTTGCTCTATCATCCATTTGGTGTGGGTCTGACATCTTGGTTATGTCAGATTCTGCGATATGATTGTCCTATCATACTTTTGGTTGTAGTGGTCGGTGTGAGTTTCGGTCAGTCATTCTTTTGGTGGGGGGTCTGTCATCTTATTGATGTTAGATTATGCAATAGTGTTTGTCCTATCATCCTTTTGGTGGTAGTGGTCGGTGTGAGTTTCACTCTGTCATGCTTTTGGTGGGGGGTCTGTCATCTTTTTGATGTCAGATTGTGCGATAGTTTTTTGTCCTATCATCCGTTTGGTGGTAGTGCCCAGGATGAGTTTTGCTCCGTCATCCTTTTGGTGGGGGGACTGTCATCTTGTTGATGTCAAATTGTGCGATATTGTTTTGTCCTATCATCCTTTTGGTGGTAGTGGCTAGTGTGAGTTTTGATCCGTCATTCTTTTGGTGGGGGGTCTGTCATCTTATTGATGTCAGATTGTGCGATAGTGTTTGTCCTATCAATCTTTTGGTGGTAGTGGCCGGTGTGAGTTTCGCTCTGTCATCCTTTTGGTGGGGGGTCTGTCATCTTTTTGATGTCAGATTGTGCGATCGTGTTTTGTCCAATCATCCTTTTGGTGGTAGTGCCCAGTATGAGTTTTGCTCCGTCATCCTTTTGGTGGGGGGTCTGTCATCTTGTTGATGTTAGATTGTGCGATAGTGTTTTGTCATATCATCCTTTTGGTGGTAGTGGCTAGTGTGAGTTTCGCTCCGTCATTCTTTTGGTGGGGGGTTTGTCATCTTATTGATGTCAGATTGTGCGATAGTGTTTGTCCTATCATCCTTTTGGTGGTAGTGGCCGGTGTGAATTTCGTTCTGTCATCCTTTTGGTGGGGGGTCTGTCATCTTTTTGATGTCAGATTGTGCATTAGTGTTTTGTCCTATCATCCTTTTGGTGGTAGTGCCCAGTATGCGTTTCGCTCAGTCATCCTTTTAGTGGAGTGGTCTGTCATCTTGTTGATGTCAGATTGTGCGATAGTGTTTTGTCCTATCATCCTTTTGGTGGTAGTGCCCGGTATGAGTTTCGCTCTGTCATCCTTTTGGTGGGGGGTCTGTCATCTTATTGATGTCAGATTGTGCGATAGTGTTTTGTCCTGTCATCCTTTTGGTGGTAGTGCCCAGTATGAGTTTCGCTCCGTCATCCTTTTGGTGGGGGGGGGGGGGTCTGTCATCTTGTTGATATCAGATTGTGCGACAGTGTTTTGTCCTATTATCCTTTTGGTGGTAGTGGCTGGTGTGAGTTTTGCTCCGTCATTCTTTTGGTGGGGGGCCTGTCATCTTATTGATGTCAGATTGTGCGATAGTGTTTGTCCTATCATCCTTTTGGTGGTAGTGGCCGGTGTGAGTTTCGCTATGTCATCCTTTTGGCGGGGGGTCTGTCATCTTTTTGATGTCAGATTGTGCGATAGTGTTTTGTCCTATCATCCTTTTGGTGGTAGTGCATGGTATGAGTTTCGCTCCGTCATCCTTTTGGTGGGGGAGTCTGTCATCTTGTTGATGTCAGATTGTGCGATAGTGTTTTGTCCTATCATCCTTTTGGTGGTAGTGCCCGATATGAGTTTCGCTCTGTCATCCTTTTGGTGGGGTCTATCATCTTATTGATGTCAGATTGTGCGATAGTGTATTGTCCTATCATCATTTTGGTGGTAGTGGCCGGTATGTGTTTCGCTCCGTCATCCTTTTGGTGGGGGGTCTGTCATCTTATAGTTGTTAGATTGTGCGATAGTGTTTGTCCTATCATCCTTTTGGTGGTAGTGGCCGGTGTGAGTTTCGCTCCGTCATCCTTTTGGTGGGGGGTCTGTCATCTTGATTGATGTCAGATTGTGCGATAGTGTTTGTCCTATCATCCTTTTGGTGGTAGTGGCCGGTGTGAGTTTCGCTCTGTCATCCTTTTGGTGAGGGGTTTGTCATCTTATTGATGTCAGATTGTGCGATAGTGTTTGTCCTATAATCCTTTTGGTGGTAGTGGCTGGTGTGAATTTCGCTCCGTCATCCTTTTGGTGGAAGGTCTGTCATCTTATTGATGTCAGATTGTGCGATAGTGTTTGTCCGATCATCCTTTTGGTGGTAGTGCCCAGTATGAGTTTCGCTCCGCCATGCTTTTGGCGGGGGGGGGGGGGGGGGGGGTCTGTCATCTTGTTGATATCAGATTGTGCGATAGTGTTTTGTCCTATCATCCTTTTGGTGGTAATGGCTGGTGTGAGTTTCGCTCCGTCATTCTTTTGGTGGGGGGTCTGTCATCTTATTGATGTCAGATTGTGCGATAGTGTTTGTCCTATCATCCTTTTGGTGGTAGTGGCCGGTGTGAGTTTCACTATGTCATCCTTTTGGCGGGGGGTCTGTCATCTTTTTGATGTCAGATTGTGCGATAGTGTTTTGTCCTATCATCCTTTTGGTGGTAGTGCCCAGTATAAGTTTCGCTCCGTCATCGTTTTGGTGGGGGGGGGGGGGGGTCTGTGATCTTGTTGATGTCAGATTGTGCGATAGTGTTTTGTCCTATCATCCTTTTGGTGGTAGTGCCCAGTATGCGTTTCGCTCAGTCATCCTTTTAGTGGAGTGGTCTGTCATCTTGTTGATGTCAGATTGTGCGATAGTGTTTTGTCCTATCATCCTTTTGGTGGTAGTGCCCGGTATGAGTTTCGCTCTGTCATCCTTTTGGTGGGGGGTCTGTCATCTTATTGATGTCAGATTGTGCGATAGTGTTTTGTCCTGTCATCCTTTTGGTGGTAGTGCCCAGTATGAGTTTCGCTCCGTCATCCTTTTGGTGGGGGGGGGGGGTCTGTCATCTTGTTGATATCAGATTGTGCGACAGTGTTTTGTCCTATTATCCTTTTGGTGGTAGTGGCTGGTGTGAGTTTTGCTCCGTCATTCTTTTGGTGGGGGGCCTGTCATCTTATTGATGTCAGATTGTGCGATAGTGTTTGTCCTATCATCCTTTTGGTGGTAGTGGCCGGTGTGAGTTTCGCTATGTCATCCTTTTGGCGGGGGGTCTGTCATCTTTTTGATGTCAGATTGTGCGATAGTGTTTTGTCCTATCATCCTTTTGGTGGTAGTGCATGGTATGAGTTTCGCTCCGTCATCCTTTTGGTGGGGGAGTCTGTCATCTTGTTGATGTCAGATTGTGCGATAGTGTTTTGTCCTATCATCCTTTTGGTGGTAGTGCCCGATATGAGTTTCGCTCTGTCATCCTTTTGGTGGGGGTCTATCATCTTATTGATGTCAGATTGTGCGATAGTGTATTGTCCTATCATCATTTTGGTGGTAGTGGCCGGTATGTGTTTCGCTCCGTCATCCTTTTGGTGAGGGGTCTGTCATCTTATAGTTGTTAGATTGTGCGATAGTGTTTGTCCTATCATCCTTTTGGTGGTAGTGGCCGGTGTGAGTTTCGCTCCGTCATCCTTTTGGTGGGGGGTCTGTCATCTTGATTGATGTCAGATTGTGCGATAGTGTTTGTCCTATCATCCTTTTGGTGGTAGTGGCCGGTGTGAGTTTCGCTCTGTCATCCTTTTGGTGAGGGGTTTGTCATCTTATTGATGTCAGATTGTGCGATAGTGTTTGTCCTATAATCCTTTTGGTGGTAGTGGCTGGTGTGAATTTCGCTCCGTCATCCTTTTGGTGGAAGGTCTGTCATCTTATTGATGTCAGATTGTGCGATAGTGTTTGTCCGATCATCCTTTTGGTGGTAGTGCCCAGTATGAGTTTCGCTCCGCCATGCTTTTGGCGGGGGGGGGGGGGGGGGGGTCTGTCATCTTGTTGATATCAGATTGTGCGATAGTGTTTTGTCCTATCATCCTTTTGGTGGTAATGGCTGGTGTGAGTTTCGCTCCGTCATTCTTTTGGTGGGGGGTCTGTCATCTTATTGATGTCAGATTGTGCGATAGTGTTTGTCCTATCATCCTTTTGGTGGTAGTGGCCGGTGTGAGTTTCACTATGTCATCCTTTTGGCGGGGGGTCTGTCATCTTTTTGATGTCAGATTGTGCGATAGTGTTTTGTCCTATCATCCTTTTGGTGGTAGTGCCCAGTATAAGTTTCGCTCCGTCATCGTTTTGGTGGGGGGGGGGGGGGGGTCTGTGATCTTGTTGATGTCAGATTGTGCGATAGTGTTTTGTCCTATCATCCTTTTGGTGGTAGTGCCCAGTATGCGTTTCGCTCAGTCATCCTTTTAGTGGAGTGGTCTGTCATCTTGTTGATGTCAGATTGTGCGATAGTGTTTTGTCCTATCATCCTTTTGGTGGTAGTGCCCGGTATGAGTTTCGCTCTGTCATCCTTTTGGTGGGGGGTCTGTCATCTTATTGATGTCAGATTGTGCGATAGTGTTTTGTCCTGTCATCCTTTTGGTGGTAGTGCCCAGTATGAGTTTCGCTCCGTCATCCTTTTGGTGGTGGGGGGGGGGGGGGTCTGTCATCTTGTTTATATCAGATTGTGCGACAGTGTTTTGTCCTATTATCCTTTTGGTGGTAGTGGCTGGTGTGAGTTTTGCTCCGTCATTCTTTTGGTGGGGGGCCTGTCATCTTATTGATGTCAGATTGTGCGATAGTGTTTGTCCTATCATCCTTTTGGTGGTAGTGGCCGGTGTGAGTTTCGCTATGTCATCCTTTTGGCGGGGGGTCTGTCATCTTTTTGATGTCAGATTGTGCGATAGTGTTTTGTCCTATCATCCTTTTGGTGGTAGTGCATGGTATGAGTTTCGCTCCGTCATCCTTTTGGTGGGGGAGTCTGTCATCTTGTTGATGTCAGATTGTGCGATAGTGTTTTGTCCTATCATCCTTTTGGTGGTAGTGCCCGATATGAGTTTCGCTCTGTCATCCTTTTGGTGGGGGTCTATCATCTTATTGATGTCAGATTGTGCGATAGTGTATTGTCCTATCATCATTTTGGTGGTAGTGGCCGGTATGTGTTTCGCTCCGTCATCCTTTTGGTGGGGGGTCTGTCATCTTATAGTTGTTAGATTGTGCGATAGTGTTTGTCCTATCATCCTTTTGGTGGTAGTGGCCGGTGTGAGTTTCGCTCCGTCATCCTTTTGGTGGGGGGTCTGTCATCTTGATTGATGTCAGATTGTGCGATAGTGTTTGTCCTATCATCCTTTTGGTGGTAGTGGCCGGTGTGAGTTTCGCTCTGTCATCCTTTTGGTGAGGGGTTTGTCATCTTATTGATGTCAGATTGTGCGATAGTGTTTGTCCTATAATCCTTTTGGTGGTAGTGGCTGGTGTGAATTTCGCTCCGTCATCCTTTTGGTGGAAGGTCTGTCATCTTATTGATGTCAGATTGTGCGATAGTGTTTGTCCGATCATCCTTTTGGTGGTAGTGCCCAGTATGAGTTTCGCTCCGCCATGCTTTTGGCGGGGGGGGGGGGGGGGGGGGGGGGGGGGTCTGTCATCTTGTTGATATCAGATTGTGCGATAGTGTTTTGTCCTATCATCCTTTTGGTGGTAATGGCTGGTGTGAGTTTCGCTCCGTCATTCTTTTGGTGGGGGGTCTGTCATCTTATTGATGTCAGATTGTGCGATAGTGTTTGTCCTATCATCCTTTTGGTGGTAGTGGCCGGTGTGAGTTTCACTATGTCATCCTTTTGGCGGGGGGTCTGTCATCTTTTTGATGTCAGATTGTGCGATAGTGTTTTGTCCTATCATCCTTTTGGTGGTAGTGCCCAGTATAAGTTTCGCTCCGTCATCGTTTTGGTGGGGGGGGGGTCTGTGATCTTGTTGATGTCAGATTGTGCGATAGTGTTTTGTCCTATCATCCTTTTGGTGGTAGTGCCCGGTATGAGTTTCGCTCTGTCATCCTTTTGGTGGGGGGGTCTGTCATCTTATTGATGTCAGATTGTGCGATAGTGTTTTGTCGTATCATCCTTTTGGTGGTAGTGGTCGGTATGTGTTTCGCTCCGTCATCCTTTTGGTGGGGGGTCTGTCATCTTATTGATATTAGGTTGTGCGGTAGTGTTTGTCCTATCATCCTTTTGGTGGTAGTGGCCGGTGTGAGTTTCGCTCCGTCATCCTTTTGGTGGGGGGTCTGTCATCTTGATTGATGTCAGATTGTGCGATAGTGTTTGTCCTATCATCCTTTTGGTGGTAGTGGCCGGTGTGAGTTTCGCTCTGTCATCCTTTTGGTGATGGGTTTGATGTCAGATTGTGCGATAGTGTTTGTCCTATAATCCTTTTGGTGGTAGTGGTTGGTGTGAATTTCGCTCCGTCATCCTTTTGGTGGGAGGTTTGTCATCTTATTGATGTCAGATTGTGCGATAGTGTTTCTCCTATCATCCCTTTGGTGGTAGTGGCCGGTGTGAGTTTCGCTCCGTCATCCTATTGGTGGGGGGTATGTCATCTTATTTATGTCAGATTGTGCGATACTTATTTGTCCTATCATCCTTTTGGTGGTAGTGGCCGGTGTGAGTGTCGATCCGTAATCCTTTGGTGGGGGGTCTGTCATCTTATTAACGTCAGATTATGAGAAAGTGTTTATCCTATCATCCTTTAGGTGGTAGTGGCCGGTATGAGTTTCGCTCTATCATCCATTTTATGGGGGGTCCGACATCTTGGTTATGTCAGATTCTGCGATATGATTGTCCTATCATACTTTTGGTGGTAGTGGTCGGTGTGAGTTTCGCTCAGTCATTCTTTTGGTGGGGGTCTGTCATCTTATTGATGTTAGATTATGCGTTAGTGTTTGTACTATCATCCTTTTGGTGGTAGTGGCCGGTGTGAGTTTCACTCTGTCATCCTTTTGGTGGGGGGTCTGTCATCTTATTGATGTCAGATTATGCGATAGTGTTTGTCCTATCATCCTGTTAGTGGTAGTGGCCGGTGTGAGTTTCACTCTGTCATCCTTTTGGTGGGGGGTCTGTCATCTTTTTGATGTCAGATTGTGCGATAGTGTTTTGTCCTATCATCCTTTTGGTGGTAGTGCCCAGTATGAGTTTCGCTCCATTATCATTTTGGTGGGGGATCTGTCATCTTATTTATGTCAGATTGTGCGATAGTTATTTGTCCTATCATCCTTTTGGTGGTAGTGGCCGGTGTGAGTGTCGATCCGTCATCCTTTTGGTGGGGGGTCTGTCATCTTATTGATGTCAGATTGTGCGATAGTGTTTGTCCGATCATCCTTTTGGTGGTAGTGCCCAGTATGAGTTTCGCTCCGCCATCCTTTTGGCGGGGGGGGGGGGGGGGGGGGGGGGGGGGGTCTGTCATCTTGTTGATATCAGATTGTGCGATAGTGTTTTGTCCTATCATCCTTTTGGTGGTAATGGCTGGTGTGAGTTTCGCTCCGTCATTCTTTTGGTGGGGGGTCTGTCATCTTATTGATGTCAGATTCTGCGATAGTGTTTGTCCTATCATCCTTTTGGTGGTAGTGGCCGGTGTGAATTTCACTATGTCATCCTTTTGGCGGGGGGTCTGTCATCTTTTTGATGTCAGATTGTGCGATAGTGTTTTGTCCTATCATCCTTTTGGTGGTAGTGCCCAGTATAAGTTTCGCTACATCATAGTTTTGGTAGGGGAGTCTGTGATCTTGTTGATGTCAGATTGTGAGATAGTGTTTTGTCCTATCATCCTTTTGGTGGTAGTGCCCGGTATGAGTTTCGCTCTGTCATCCTTTTGGTGGGGGGGTCTGTCATCTTATTGATGTTAGATTGTGCGATAGTGTTTTGTCGTATCATCCTTTTGGTGGTAATGGTCGGTATGTGTTTCGCTCCGTCATCCTTTTGGTGGGGGGTCTGTCATCTTATTGATATTAGGTTGTGCGATAGTGTTTGTCCTATCATCCTTTTGGTGTTAGTGGCCGGTGTGAGTTTCGCTCCGTCATCCTTTAGGTGGGGGGTCTGTCATCTTGATTGATGTCAGATTGTGCGATAGTGTTTGTCCTATCATCTTTTTGGTGGTAGTGGCCGGTGTGAGTTTCGCTCTGTCATCCTTTTGGTGATGGGTTTGTCATCTTATTGATGTCAGATTGTGCGATAGTGTTTGTCCTATAATCCTTTTGGTTGTAGTGGTTGGTGTGAATTTCGCTCCGTCATCCTTTTGGTGGGAGGTCTGTCATCTTATTGATGTCAGATTGTGCGATAGTGTTTCTTCTATCATCCCTTTGGTGGTAGTGGCCGGTGTGAGTTTCGCTCCGTCATCCTATTGGTGGGGGGTCTGTCATCTTATTTATGTCAGATTGTGCGATAGTTATTTGTCCTATCATCCTTTTGGTGGTAGTGGCCGGTGTGAGTGTCGATCCGTCATCCTTTTGGTGGGGGGTCTGCCATCTTATAGATGTCAGATTATGCGATAGTGTTTATACTATCATCCTTTATGTGGTAGTGGCCGGTGTGATTTTTGCTCTATCATCCATTTTATGGGGGGTCCGACATCTTGGTTAAGTCAGATTCTGCGATATGTTTGTCCTGTCATACTTTTGGTGGTAGTGGTCGGTGTGAGTTTCGCTCAGTCATTCTTTTGGTGGGGGGTCTGTCATCTTACTGATGTTAGATTATGCGATAGTGTTTGTCCTATCATCCTTTTGGTGGTAGTGGCCGGTGTGAGTTTCACTATGTCTTCTTTTTGGCGGGGGGACTGTCATCTTTTTGATGTAAGATTGTGCGATAGTGTTTTGTCCTATCATCCTTTTGGTGGAAGTGCTCAGTATGAGTTTTGCTCCGTCATCGTTTTGGTGGAGGGGTCTGTCATCTTCTTGATGTCAGATTGTGCGATAGTGTTTTTTCCTATCATCCTTTTGGTGGTAGTGCCCGGTATGAGTTTCGCTCTGTCATCCTTTTGGTGGAGGGGTCTGTCATCTTATTGATGTCAGATTGTGCGATAGTGTTTTGTCCTATCATCCTTTTGGTGGTAGTGGCCTGTGTGAGTTTCACTCTGTGATCCTTTTGGTGGGGGGTCTGTCATCTTATTGACGTCAGATTGTGCGATAGTGTTTGTCCGATCATCCTTTTGGTGGTAGTGCCCAGTATGAGTTTCGCTCCGCCATCCTTTTGGCGGGGAGGGGGGGGGGGTCTGTCATCTTGTTGATATCAGATTGTGCGATAGTGTTTTGTCCTATCATCCTTATGGTGGTAGTGGCTGGTGTGAGTTTCGCTCCGTCATTCTTTTGGTGGGGGGTCTGTCATCTTATTGATGTCAGATTGTGCGATAGTGTTTGTCCTATCATCCTTTTGGTGGTAGTGGCCGGTGTGAGTTTCACTATGTCATCTTTTTGGCGGGGGTTCTGTCATCTTTTTGATGTCAAATTGTGCGATAGTGTTTTGTCCTATCATCCTTTTGGTGGAAGTTCCCAGTATGAGTTTCGCTCCGTCTTCGTTTTGGTGGGGGGGTCTGTCATCTTGTTGATGTCAGATTGTGCGATAGTGTTTTGTCCTATCATCCTTTTGGTGGTAGTGTCCGGTATGAGTTTCGTCCTGTCATCTTATTGATGTTAGATTGTGCGATAGTGTTTGTCCTATCATCCTTATGGTGGTAGTCGTCGGTATGAGTTTCGCTCCGTCATCCTTTTGGTGGGGGGTCTGTAATCTTATTGATATTAGATTGTGCGATAGTGTTTGTCCTATCATCCTTATGGTGGTAGTGGCCGGTGTGAGTTTCGCTCCGTCATCCTTTTGGTGGGGGGTCTGTCATCTTGATTGATGTCAGATTGTGCGATAGTGTTTGTCCTATCATCCTTTTGGTGGTAGTGGCCGGTGTGAGTTTCGCTCTGTCATCCTTTTGGTGATGGGTTTGTCATCTTATTGATGTCAGATTATGCGATAGTGTTTGTCCTATAATCCTTTTGGTGGTAGTGGCCGGTGTGAGTTTCGCTCCGTCATCCTATTGGTGGGGGGTCTGTCATTTTATTTATGTCAGATTGTGCAATAGTTATTTGTCCTATCATCCTTTTGGTGGTAGTGGCCGGTGTGAGTGTCGATACGTCATCCTTTTGGTGGGGGGTCTGTCATCTTATAGATGTCAGATTATGCGATAGTGTTTATGCTATCATCCTTTAGGTGGTAGTGGCCGGTGTGTGTTTTGTCCTATCATCCATTTTGTGGGGGGTCCGACATCTTGGTTATGTCAGATTCTGCGATATGATTGTCCTGTCATACTTTTGGTGGTAGTGGTCGGTGTGAGTTTCGCTCAGTCATTCTTTTGGTGGGGGGTCTGTCATCTTATTGATGTTAGATTATGTGATAGTGTTTATCCTATCATCCTTTTGGTGGTAGTGGCCGGTGTGAGTTTCACTCTGTCATCCTTTTGGTGGGGGGTCTGTCATCTTTTTGATGTCAGATTGTGCGATAGTGTTTTGTGCTATCATCCTTTTGGTGGTAGTGCCCAGTATGAGTTTCGCTTCGTCATCCTTTTGTTGGGGGGTGTGTCATCTTGTTGATGTCAGATTGTGCGATAGTGTTTTGTCCTATCATCCTTTTGGTGGTAGTACCCAGTATGAGTTTCGCTCCGTCATCCTTTTGGTGGGGTGGTCTGTCATCTTGCTGATGTCAGATTGTGCGATAGTGTTTTGTCCCATCATCCTTTTGGTGGTAGTGCCCGATATGAGTTTCGCTCTGTCATCCTTTTGGTGGGGGGGGTCTGTCATCTTATTGATGTCAGATTGTGCGATAGTGTTTTGTCCTATCATCCTTTTGGTGGTAGTGCCCAGTATGAGTTTCCCTCCGCCATCCTTTTGGCGGGGGGACTGCCATCTTTTTTATGTAAGATTGTGCGATAGTGTTTTGTCCTATCATCCTTTTGGTGGAAGTGCTCAGTATGAGTTTTACTCCGTCATCGTTTTGGTGGAGGGGTCTGTCATCTTGTTGAAGTCAGATTGTGCGATAGTGTTTTTTCCTATCATCCTTTTGGTGGTAGTGCCCGGTATGAGTTTCGCTCTGTCATCCTTTTGGTGGAGGGGTTTGTCATCTTATTGATGTCAGATTGTGCGATAGTGTTTTGTCCTATCATCCTTTTGGTGGTAGTGGTCGGTATGAGTTTCGCTCCGTCATCCTTTTGGTGGGGGGTCTGTCATCTTGTTCATGTCAAATTGTGCGACAGTGTTTTGTCCTATCATCCTTTTGGTGGTAGTGGCTGGTGTGAGTTTCGCTT
This sequence comes from Lathyrus sativus, assembly GCA_963859935.3. Lineage (NCBI taxonomy): Eukaryota > Viridiplantae > Streptophyta > Magnoliopsida > Fabales > Fabaceae > Lathyrus > Lathyrus sativus. The sequence goes on along the minus strand of CAWUDS030002192.1, from coordinate 85,901 downwards.
CGTCATCCTTTTGGTGGGGGGTCTGTCATCTTGATTTATGTCAGATTGTGCGATAGTTATTTGTCCTATCATCCTTTTGGTGGTAGTGGCCGGTGTGAGTGTCGATCCGTCATCCTTTTGGTGGGGGGTCTGTCATCTTATTGATGTCAGATTATGCGATTGTGTTTATCCTATCATCCTTTAGGTGGTAGTGGCCGGTGTGAGTTTCGCTCTATCATCCATTTGGTGGGGGGTCTGTCATCTTGGTTATGTCAGATTTTGCAATATGAATGTCCTGTCATACTTTTGGTGGTAGTGGTCGGTGTGAGTTTCGCTCAGTCATTCTTTTGGTGGGGGGTCTGTCATCTTATTGATGTTAGATTATGCGGTAGTTATTTGTCCTATCATCCTTTTGGTGGTAGTGGCCGGTGTGAGTTTCGCTCTGTCATCCTTTTGGTAGGGGGTCAGTCATCTTTTTGATGTCAGATTGTGAATTAGTGTTTTGTCCTATCATCCTTTTGGTGGTAGTGCCCAGTATGAGTTTCGCTCGGTCATCCTTTTGGTGGGGTGGTCTATCATCTTGTTGATGTCAGATTGTGTGATAGTGTTTTGTCCTATCATCCTTTTGGTGGTAGTGCCCGATATGAGTTTCGCTCTGTCATCCTCTTGGTGGGGGGTCTGTCATGTTATTGATGTCAGATTGTGCGATAGTGTTTTGTCCTATCATCCTTTTGGTGGTAGTGCCCAGTATAAGTTTTGCTCCGTCATCCTTTTGGTTGGGGGGTCTGTCATCTTGTTCATGTCAAATTGTGCGACAGTGTTTTGTCCTATCATCCTTTTGGTGGTAGTGGCTGGTGTGAGTTTCGCTCCGTCATTCTTTTGGTGGGGGGTCTGTCATCTTGTTGATGTCAGATTGTGCGATAGTGTTTGTCCTATCATCCTTTTGGTGGTAGTGGCCGGTGTGAGTTTCGCTATGTCATCCTTTTGGTGGGGGGGTCTGTCATCTTTTTGATGTCAAATTGTACGATAGTGTTTTGTCCTATCATCCTTTTGGTGGTAGTGCTAAGTATGAGTTTCACTCCGTCATCGTTTTGGTGGGGGGGATCTGTCATCTTGTTGATGTCAGATTGTGCGATAGTGTTTTGTCCTATCATCCTTTTGGTGGTAGTGCCCGGTATAAGTTTCGCTCTGTCATCCTTTTGGTGGGGGGTCCGTCATCTTATTGATGTCAGATTGTGCGATAGTGTTTTGTCCTATCATCCTTTTGGTGGTAGTGGCCGGTATGAGTTTCGCTCCATCATCCTTTTGGTGGGGGGTCTGTCATATTATTGATATTAGATTGTGCGATAGTGTTTGTCATATCATCCTTTTGGTGATAGTGGCCAGTGTGAGTTTCGCTCCGTCATCCTTTTGGCGGGGGGTCTGTCATCTTGATTAATGTCAGATTGTGCGATATTGTTTATCCTATCATCCTTTTGGTGGTAGTGGCCGGTGTGAGTTTCGCTCCGTCATCCTTTTGGTGAGGGGTTTGTCATCCCTTTGGTGAGGGGTTTGTCATCTTATTGATGTTAGATTGTGCGATAGTGTTTGTCCTATAATCCTTTTGGTGGTAGTGGCTGGTGTGAATTTCGCTCCGTCATCCTTTTGGTGGGAGGCCTGTCATCTTATTGATGTCAGATTGTGCGATAGTGTTTCTCCTATCATCCTTTTGGTGGTAGTGGCCGGTGTGAGTTTCGCTCTGTCATCCTTTTGGTGGGGGGTCTGTCATCTTATTTATGTCAGATTGTGCGATAGTGATTTGTCCTATCATCCTTTTGGTGGTAGTGGCCGGTGTGAGTGTCGATTCGTCATCCTTTTGGTGGGGGGTCTGTCAACTTATTGATGTCAGATTATGCGATAGCGTTTATCCTATCATCCTTTAAGTGGTAGTGGCCGGTGTGAGTTTAGCTCTATCATCCATTTGGTGGGGGGATTGTCATCTTGGTTATGTCAGATTCTGCGATATGATTGTCCTATCATACTTTTGGTGGTAGTGGTCGGTGTGAGTTTCGCTCAGTCATTCTTTTGGTGGGGGGTCTGTCATCTTATTTATGTCAGATTGTGCGATAGTTATTTGTCTTATCATCCTTTTGGTGGTAGTGGCCGGTGTGAGTGTCGATCTGTCATCCTTTTGGTGGGGGGTCTGTCATCTTATTGATGTCAGATTATGCGATAGTGTTTATCCTATCATCCTTTAGGTGGTAGTGGCCGGTGTGAGTTTCACTCTATCATCCATTTGGTGGGGGGTCCGTCATCTTTGTTATGTCAGATTCTGCGATATGATTGTCCTATCATTCTTTTGGTGGTAGTGGTCGGTGTGAGTTTCACTCAGTCATTCTTTTGGTAGGGGGTCTGTCATCTTATTGATGTTAGATTGTACGATAGTGTTTGTCCTATCATCCTTTTGGTGGTAGTGGACGGTGTGAGTTTCGCCCTGTCATCCTTTTGGTGGGGGGTCTGTCATCTTTTTGATGTCAGATTGTGCGATAGTGTTTGTCCTATCATCCTTTTGGTGGTAGTGGCCGGTGTGAGTTTCACTATGTCTTCTTTTTGGCGGGGGGACTGTCATCTTTTTGATGTAAGATTGTGCGATAGTGTTTTGTCCTATCATCCTTTTGGTGGAAGTGCTCAGTATGAGTTTTGCTCCGTCATCGTTTTGGTGGTAGTGGCTGGTGTGAGTTTCGCTCCCTCATTCTTTTAGTGGAGGGTCTGTCATCTTATTGATGTCAGATTGTGCGATAGTGTTTGTCCTATCATACTTTTGGTGGTAGTGGCCGGTATGAGTTTCGCTCTGTCATCCTTTTGGTGGGGGGTCTGTCATCTTTTTGATGTCAGATTGTGCGATAGTGTTTTGTCCTATCATCCTTTTGGTGGTAGTGCCCAGTATGAGTTTCGCTCCGTCATCCTTTTGGTTGGGGGGTCTGTCATCTTGTTCATGTCAAATTGTGCGACAGTGTTTTGTCCTATCATCCTTTTGGTGGTAGTGGCTGGTGTGAGTTTCGCTCCGTCATGCTTTTGGTGGGGGGTCTGTCATCTTATTGATGTCAGATTGTGCGATAGTGTTTGTCCTATCATCCTTTTGGTGGTAGTGGCCGGTGTGAGTTTTGCTATGTCATCCTTTTGGTGGGGGGGTCTGTCATCTTTTTGATGTCAGATTGTACGATAGTGTTTTGTCCTATCATCCTTTTGGTGGTAGTGCCAAGTATGAGTTTCACTCCGTCATCGTTTTGGTGGGGGGGGGGGGTCTGTCATCTTGTTGATGTCAGATTGTGCGATAGTGTTTTGTCCTATCATCCTTTTGGTGGTAGTGCCCGGTATAAGTTTCGCTCTGTCATCCTTTTGGTGGGGGGTCCGTCATCTTATTGATGTCAGATTGTGCGATACTGTTTTGTCCTATCATCCTTTTGGTGGTAGTGGCCGGTATGAGTTTCGCTCCATCATCCTTTTGGTGGGGGGTCTGTCATATTATTGATATTAGATTGTGCGATAGTGTTTGTCATATCATTCTTTTGGTGATAGTGGCCGGTGTGAGTTTCGCTCCGTCATCCTTTTGGCGGGGGGTCTGTCATCTTGATTGATGTCAGATTGTGCGATATTGTTTATCCTATCATCCTTTTGGTGGTAGTGGCCGGTGTGAGTTTCGCTCCGTCATCCTTTTGGTGAGGGGTTTGTCATCCCTTTGGTGAGGGGTTTGTCATCTTATTGATGTCAGATTGTGCGATAGTGTTTGTCCTATAATCCTTTTGGTGGTAGTGGCTGGTGTGAATTTCGCTCTGTCATCCTTTTGGTGGGAGGCCTGTCATCTTATTGATGTCAGATTGTGCGATAGTGTTTCTCCTATCATCCTTTTGGTGGTAGTGGCCGGTGTGAGTTTCGCTCCGTCATCCTTTTGGTGGGGGCTCTGTCATCTTATTTATGTCAGATTGTGCGATAGTGATTTGTCCTATCATCCTTATGGTGGTAGTGGCCGGTGTGAGTGTCGATTCGTCATCCTTTTGGTGGGGGGTCTGTCATCTTATTGATGTCAGATTATGCGATAGCGTTTATCCTATCATCCTTTAAGTGGTAGTGGCCGGTGTGAGTTTAGCTCTATCATCCATTTGGTAGGGGGATTGTCATCTTGGTTATGTCAGATTCTGCGATATGATTGTCCTATCATACTTTTGGTGGTAGTGGTCGGTGTGAGTTTCGCTCAGTCATTCTTTTGGTGGGGGGTCTGTCATCTTATTTATGTCAGATTGTGCGATAGTTATTTGTCTTATCATCCTTTTGGTGGTAGTGGCCGGTGTGAGTGTCGATCTATCATCCTTTTGGTGGGGGGTCTGTCATCTTATTGATGTCAGATTATGCGATAGTGTTTATCCTATCATCCTTTAGGTGGTAGTGGCCGGTGTGAGTTTCACTCTATCATCCATTTGGTGGGGGGTCCGTCATCTTTGTTATGTCAGATTCTGCGATATGATTGTCCATCATTCTTTTAGTGGTAGTGGTCGGTGTGAGTTTCACTCAGTCATTCTTTTGGTAGGGGGTCTGTCATCTTATTGATGTTAGATTGTACGATAGTGTTTGTCCTATCATCCTTTTGGTGGTAGTGGACGGTGTGAGTTTCGCCCTGTCATCCTTTTGGTGGGGGGTCTGTCATCTTTTTGATGTCAGATTGTGCGATAGTGTTTGTCCTATCATCCTTTTGGTGGTAGTGGCCGGTGTGAGTTTCACTATGTCTTCTTTTTGGCGGGGGGACTGTCATCTTTTTGATGTAAGATTGTGCGATAGTGTTTTGTCCTATCATCCTTTTGGTGGAAGTGCTCAGTATGAGTTTTGCTCCGTCATCGTTTTGGTGGTAGTGGCTGGTGTGAGTTTCGCTCCCTCATTCTTTTAGTGGAGGGTCTGTCATCTTATTGATGTCAGATTGTGCGATAGTGTTTGTCCTATCATACTTTTGGTGGTAGTGGCCGGTATGAGTTTCGCTCTGTCATCCTTTTGGTGGGGGGTCTGTCATCTTTTTGATGTCAGATTGTGCGATAGTGTTTTGTCCTATCATCCTTTTGGTGGTAGTGCCCAGTATGAGTTTCGCTCCGTCATCCTTTTGGTTGGGGGGTCTGTCATCTTGTTCATGTCAAATTGTGCGACAGTGTTTTGTCCTATCATCCTTTTGGTGGTAGTGGCTGGTGTGAGTTTCGCTCCGTCATTCTTTTGGTGGGGGGTCTGTCATCTTATTGATGTCAGATTGTGCGATAGTGTTTGTCCTATCATCCTTTTGGTGGTAGTGGCCGGTGTGAGTTTTGCTATGTCATCCTTTTGGTGGGGGGGTCTGTCATCTTTTTGATGTCAGATTGTACGATAGTGTTTTGTCCTATCATCCTTTTGGTGGTAGTGCCAAGTATGAGTTTCACTCCGTCATCGTTTTGGTGGGGGGGGGGGGGGGGGGGGGTCTGTCATCTTGTTGATGTCAGATTGTGCGATAGTGTTTTGTCCTATCATCCTTTTGGTGGTAGTGCCCGGTATAAGTTTCGCTCTGTCATCCTTTTGGTGGGGGGTCCGTCATCTTATTGATGTCAGATTGTGCGATACTGTTTTGTCCTATCATCCTTTTGGTGGTAGTGGCCGGTATGAGTTTCGCTCCATCATCCTTTTGGTGGGGGGTCTGTCATATTATTGATATTAGATTGTGCGATAGTGTTTGTCATATCATTCTTTTGGTGATAGTGGCCGGTGTGAGTTTCGCTCCGTCATCCTTTTGGCGGGGGGTCTGTCATCTTGATTGATGTCAGATTGTGCGATATTATTTATCCTATCATCCTTTTGGTGGTAGTGGCCGGTGTGAGTTTCGCTCCGTCATCCTTTTGGTGAGGGGTTTGTCATCCCTTTGGTGAGGGGTTTGTCATCTTATTGATGTCAGATTGTGCGATAGTGTTTGTCCTATAATCCTTTTGGTGGTAGTGGCTGGTGTGAATTTCGCTCTGTCATCCTTTTGGTGGGAGGCCTGTCATCTTATTGATGTCAGATTGTGCGATAGTGTTTCTCCTATCATCCTTTTGGTGGTAGTGGCCGGTGTGAGTTTCGCTCCGTCATCCTTTTGGTGGGGGCTCTGTCATCTTATTTATGTCAGATTGTGCGATAGTGATTTGTCCTATCATCCTTATGGTGGTAGTGGCCGGTGTGAGTGTCGATTCGTCATCCTTTTGGTGGGGGGTCTGTCATCTTATTGATGTCAGATTATGCGATAGCGTTTATCCTATCATCCTTTAAGTGGTAGTGGCCGGTGTGAGTTTAGCTCTATCATCCATTTGGTAGGGGGATTGTCATCTTGGTTATGTCAGATTCTGCGATATGATTGTCCTATCATACTTTTGGTGGTAGTGGTCGGTGTGAGTTTCGCTCAGTCATTCTTTTGGTGGGGGGTCTGTCATCTTATTTATGTCAGATTGTGCGATAGTTATTTGTCTTATCATCCTTTTGGTGGTAGTGGCCGGTGTGAGTGTCGATCTATCATCCTTTTGGTGGGGGGTCTGTCATCTTATTGATGTCAGATTATGCGATAGTGTTTATCCTATCATCCTTTAGGTGGTAGTGGCCGGTGTGAGTTTCACTCTATCATCCATTTGGTGGGGGGTCCGTCATCTTTGTTATGTCAGATTCTGCGATATGATTGTCCATCATTCTTTTAGTGGTAGTGGTCGGTGTGAGTTTCACTCAGTCATTCTTTTGGTAGGGGGTCTGTCATCTTATTGATGTTAGATTGTACGATAGTGTTTGTCCTATCATCCTTTTGGTGGTAGTGGACGGTGTGAGTTTCGCCCTGTCATCCTTTTGGTGGGGGGTCTGTCATCTTTTTGATGTCAGATTGTGCGATAGTGTTTGTCCTATCATCCTTTTGGTGGTAGTGGCCGGTGTGAGTTTCACTATGTCTTCTTTTTGGCGGGGGGACTGTCATCTTTTTGATGTAAGATTGTGCGATAGTGTTTTGTCCTATCATCCTTTTGGTGGAAGTGCTCAGTATGAGTTTTGCTCCGTCATCGTTTTGGTGGTAGTGGCTGGTGTGAGTTTCGCTCCCTCATTCTTTTAGTGGAGGGTCTGTCATCTTATTGATGTCAGATTGTGCGATAGTGTTTGTCCTATCATACTTTTGGTGGTAGTGGCCGGTATGAGTTTCGCTCTGTCATCCTTTTGGTGGGGGGTCTGTCATCTTTTTGATGTCAGATTATGCGATAGTGTTTTGTCCTATCATCCTTTTGGTGGTAGTGCCCAGTATGAGTTTCGCTCCATCATCCTTTTGGTGGGGGGTTCTGTCATCATGTTGATGTCAGATTGTGCGATAGTGTTTTGTTTTATCATCCTTTTGGTGGTAGTGCCCGGTATGAGTTTCGCTCTGTCATCCTTTTGGTGGGGGGGTCTGTCATCTTATTGATGTTAGATTGTGCGATAGTGTTTCTCCTATCATCCTTTTGGTGGTAGTGGCCGGTGTGAGTTTCTCTCTGTTATCCTTTTGGTGGGGGGTCTGTCATCTTATTTATGTCAGATTGTACGATAGTTATTTGTCCTATCATCCTTTTGGTGGTAGTGGCCGATGTGAGTGTCAATCCGTCATCCTTTTGGTAGGGGGTCTGTCATCTTATTGATGTCAGATTATGGATAGTGTTTATCCTATCATCCTTTAGGTGGTAGTGGCCGGTGTGAGTTTCGCTCTCACATCCATTTGTGGGGGGTCTGTCATCTTCGTTATGTCAGATTCTGCGATATGATTGTCCTATCATACTTTTCGTGGTAGTGGTCGGTGTGAGTTTCGCTCAGTCATTCTTTTGGTGGGGTTTTGTCATCTTGATTGATGTCAGATTGTGCGATAAGGTTTGTCCTATCATCCTTTTGGTGGTAGTGGCTGTTGTGAGTTTCGCTCCGTCATCCTGTTGGTGAGGGGTCTATCATCTTATTAATGTCATATTGTGCGATAGTGTTTGTCCTATCATCCTTTTGGTAGTAGTGGCCGGCGTGAGTTTCGCTCTGTCATCCTTTTGGTGGGGGGTCTGTCATCTAGGTTATGTCAGATTGTGCGATATGATTGTCCTATCATACTTTTGGCGGTAGTGGTCGGTGTGAGTTTCGCTCAGTCATTCTTTTGGTGGGGGGTCTGTCATCTTGATTGATGTCAGATTGTGCGTTAAGGTTTGTCCTATCATCCTTTTGTTGGTAGTGGCCAATGTAAGTTTCGGTCCATCATCCTTTTGGTGGGGGTTTTGTCATCTTATTGATGTCAAATTGTGCAATAGTGTTTGTCCTATCATCCTTTGGGTGGTAGTAGCCGGTGTGAGTTTCGCTCTGTCATCCTTTTGGTGGGGGGGTTTGTCATGTTATTAATGTCAGGTTAAGCGATAGTGTTTGTCCTATCATCCTTTTGATGGTAGTGGCTGGTGTGAGTTTCGCTCCGTCATTCTTTTAGTGGGGGGTCTGTCATCTTATTGATGTTAGATTGTGCGATAGTGTTTGTCCTATCATCCTTTTGGTGGTAGTGGACGGTGTGACTTTCGCTCTGTCATCCTTTTGGTGGGGGGTCTGTCATCTTTTTGATGTCAGATTGTGCGATAGTGTTTTGTTTTATCATCCTTTTGGTGGTAGTGCCCGGTATTAGTTTCGCTCTGTCATCCTTTTGGTGGGGGGGTTTGTCATCTTATTGATGTCAGATTGTGCGATAGTGTTTCTCCTATCATCCTTTTGGTGGTAGTGGCCGGTGTGAGTTTCTCTCTGTTATCCTTTTGGTGGGGGGTCTGTCATCTTATTTATGTCAGATTGTGCGATAGTTATTTGTCCTATCATCCTTTTGGTGGTAGTGGCCGATGTGAGTGTCAATCCGTCATCCTTTTGGTAGGGGGTCTGTCATCTTATTGATGTCAGATTATGGATAGTGTTTATCCTATCATCCTTTAGGTGGTAGTGGCCGGTGTGAGTTTCGCTCTCACATCCATTTGTGGGGGGTCTGTCATCTTCGTTATGTCAGATTCTGCGATATGATTGTCCTATCATACTTTTCGTGGTAGTGGTCGGTGTGAGTTTCGCTCAGTCATTCTTTTGGTGGGGTTTTGTCATCTTGATTGATGTCAGATTGTGCGATAAGGTTTGTCCTATCATCCTTTTGGTGGTAGTGGCTGTTGTGAGTTTCGCTCCGTCATCCTGTTGGTGAGGGGTCTATCATCTTATTAATGTCAGATTGTGCGATAGTGTTTGTCCTATCATCCTTTTGGTAGTAGTGGCCGGCGTGAGTTTCGCTCTTTCATCCTTTTGGTGGGGGGTCTGTCATCTAGGTTATGTCAGATTGTGCGATATGATTGTCCTATCATACTTTTGGCGGTAGTGGTCGGTGTGAGTTTCGCTCAGTCATTCTTTTGGTGGGGGGTCTGTCATCTTGATTGATGTCAGATTGTGCGTTAAGGTTTGTCCTATCATCCTTTTGTTGGTAGTGGCCAATGTAAGTTTCGGTCCATCATCCTTTTGGTGGGGGTTTTGTCATCTTATTGATGTCAAATTGTGCAATAGTGTTTGTCCTATCATCCTTTGGGTGGTAGTAGCCGGTGTGAGTTTCGCTCTGTCATCCTTTTGGTGGGGGGGTCTGTCATGTTATTAATGTCAAGTTAAGCGATAGTGTTTGTCCTATCATCCTTTTGATGGTAGTGGCTGGTGTGAGTTTCGCTCCGTCATTCTTTTAGTGGGGGGTCTGTCATCTTATTGATGTTAGATTGTGCGATAGTATTTGTCCTATCATCCTTTTGGTGGTAGTGGACGGTGTGACTTTCGCTCTGTCATCCTTTTGGTGGGGGGTCTGTCATCTTTTTGATGTCAGATTGTGCGATAGTGTTTTGTTTTATCATCCTTTTGGTGGTAGTGCCCGGTATTAGTTTCGCTCTGTCATCCTTTTGGTGGGGGGGTTTGTCATCTTATTGATGTCAGATTGTGCGATAGTGTTTCTCCTATCATCCTTTTGGTGGTAGTGGCCGATGTGAGTATGTGAGTTTCGCTCTGTTATCCTTTTGGTGGAGGGTCTGTCATCTTATTTATGTCAGATTGTGCATTAGTTATTTGTCCTATCATCCTTTTGGTGGTAGTGGCCGGTGTGAGTGTCAATCCGTCATCCTTTTGGTAGGGGGTCTGTCATCTTATTGATGTCAGATTATGGATAGTGTTTATCCTATCATCCTTTAGGTGGTAGTGGTCGGTGTGAGTTTCGCTCTCTCATCCATTTGGTGGGGGGTCTGTCATCTTGGTTATGTCAGATTCTGCGATATGATTGTCCTATCATACTTTTGGTGGTAGTGGTCGGTGTGAGTTTCGCTCAGTAATTCTTTTGGTGGGGGGGTCTGTCATCTTGATTGATGTCAGATTTTGCGATAAGGTTTGTCCTATCATCCTTTTGGTGGTAGTGGCTGTTGTGAGTTTCGCTCCGCCATCCTGTTGGTGAGGGGTCTATTATCTTATTAATGTCAGATTGTGCGATAGTGTTTGTCCTACCATCCTTTTGGAAGTAGTGGCCGGCGTGAGTTTCGCTCTGTCATCCTTTTGTGGGGGGTCTGTCATCTAGGTTATGTCAGATTGTGAGATATGATTGTCCTATCATACTTTTGGTGGTAGTGGTCGGTGTTAGTTTCGCTCAGTTATTCTTTTGGTGGGGGGTCTGTCATCTTGATTGATGTCAGATTGTGCGTTAAGGTTTGTCCTATCATCCTTTTGGTGGTAGTGGCCAAAGTAAGTTTCGCTCCATCATCCTTTTGGTGGGGGTTTTGTCATCTTATTGATGTCAAATTGTGCAATAGTGTTTGTCCTATCATCCTTTGGGTGGTAGTGGCCGGTGTGAGTTTCGCTCTGTCATCCTTTTGGTGGGGGGGTCTGTCATGATATTAATGTTAGGTTGTGCGACAGTGTTTGTCCTATCATCCTTTTGGTGGTAGTGGCCGGTGTGAGTTTCGCGCTGTCATCCTTTTGGTGAGGGGTTTGTCATCTTATTAATGTCAGATTGTGCGATAGTGTTTGTCCTATAATCCTTTTGGTGGTAGTGGCTGGTGTGAATTTCGCTACGTCATCCTTTTGGTGGGAGGTCTATCATCTTATTGATGTCAGATTGTGCGGTAGTGTTTCTCCTATCATCCTTTTGGTGGTAGTGGCCGTTTGTGAGTTTCGCTCCGTCATCCTTTTGGTGGAGGGTCTGTCATCTTATTTATGTCTAGATTGTGCGATAGTTATTTGTCCTATCATCCTTTTGGTGGTAGTGGCCGTGTGAGTGTCGATTCGTCATCCTTTTGGTGGGTGTATGTCATCTTATTGATGTCAGTTTATGCGATAGTGTTTATCCTATAATCCTTTAGGCGGTAGTGGCCGGTGTGAGTTTCGCTCTGTCATCCATTTGGTGGGGGGTCTGTCATCTTGGTTATATCAGATTCTGCGATATGATTGTCCTATCATACTTTTGGTGGTAGTGGTCTGTGTGAATTCGCTCAGTCATTCATTTGGTGGGGGGTCTGTCATCTTGATTGATGTCAGATTGTGCGATAGTGTTTGTCTATCATCCTTTTGATGGTAGTGGCTGTTGTGAGTTTCGCTCCGTCATCCTTTTGGTGAAGGGTCTGTCATCTTTATAATGTCAGATTGTGCGATAGTGTTTGTCCTATCATCCTTTTGGTAGTAGTGGTCGGCGTGAGTTTCGCTCTATCATCCTTTTGGTGGGGGGTCTGTCATCTAGGTTATGTCAGATTGTACGATATGATTGTCCTATCATACTTTTGGTTGGTAGTAGTCGGTGTGAGTTTTGCTCAGTCATTCTTTTGGTGGGGGTCTGTCATCTTGATTGATGTCAGATTGTGCGTTAAAGTTTGTCCTATCATCCTTTTGGTGGTAGTGGCCAATGTAAGTTTCGCTCCATCATCCTTTTGGTGGGGGTTTTCTCATCTTATTGATGTCAAATTGTGCAATAGTGTTTGTCCTATCGTCCTTTTGGTGGTAGTGGCCGGTGTGAGTTTCGCTCTGCCATCCTTTGGTGGGGGGGGGGGGGGGGGGTCTGTCATGTTATTGATGTCAGGTTGTGCGACAGTGTTTGTCCTATCATCCTTTTGGTGGTAATGGCTGTGTGAGTTTCGCTCCGTCATTCTTTTAGTGGGGGGTCTGTCATTTTATTGATGTCAGATTGTGCGATAGTGTTTGTCCTATCATCCTTTTGGTGGTAGTGGCCGGTTTGAGTTTTGCTCTGTCATCCTTTTGGTGGGGGTCTGTCATCTTACTGATGTCAGATTGTACGATAGTGTTTGTCCTATCATCCTTTTGGTTGTAGTGGTCGGATTGAGTTAAGCTCTTTTATCCTTTTGGTGGGGGGTCTGTCGTCTAGGTTATTCCAGATTGTGCGATATGATTGTCCTATCATACTTTTGGTGGTAGTGGTCAGTTTGAGTTTCCCTCTGTCATCCTTTTGGTGGGGAGGTCTGTCATGTTATTGATGTCAGGTTGTGCGACAGTGTTTGTTCTATCATACTTTTGGTGGTAGTGGCCGGTTTGAGTATTGCTCAGTCATCCTTTTGGTGGGGGTCTGTCATCTTGATTGATTTTAGATTGTGCGATAGTGTTTGTCCTATCATCCTTTTGGTGGTAGTGGCCAGTGTGAGTTTCGCCCCATCATCCTTTTGGTGGGGGGTCTGTCATCTTATTGATGTCAGATTGTGCAATAGTGTTTGTCCTATCATCCTTTTGGTGGTAGTGGCTGGTATGAGTTTCGCCCCGTCATCCTTTTGGTGAGGGGTCTGTCATCTTATTGATGTCAGATTGTGCGATAGTGTTTCTCCTATCATCATTTTCGTGGTAATGGACGGTGTGAGTTTCGCTCCGTCATCCTTTTGGTGGGGGTCTGTCATTTTATTGATGTCAGATTGTGCGATAGTGTTTGTCCTATCATCCTTTTGGTGGTAGTGGCCAGTGTGAGTTTTTCTCTATCATCCTTTTGGTGGGGGGTCTTTCAGATTTTTGATGTCAGATTGTGCGATAGTGTTTTGTCCTATCTTCCTTTTGGTGGTAGTGCCCGGTATGAGTTTCGCTCCGTCATCCTTTTGGTGGGGGGGGGGGGGGTCTGTCATCTTGGTGATGTCAGATTGTGCGTGTGTGTTTCTCCTATCATCCTTTTGGTGGTAGTGGCCAGTGTCAATTTCGCTCTGTCATCCTTTCGGTGAGGGGTCTGTCATCTTATGGAAGTCAGATTGTGTGATAGTGTTTCTCCTATCATCCTTTTGGTGGTAGTGGCCAGTGTGAGTTTCGCTCCGTCATCCTTTTGGTGGAGGGTCTGTCATCTTATTGATGTCAGATTGTGCGATAGTGTTTTGTCCTATCATCCTTTTGGTAGTAGTGGCCGATATGAGTTTTGCTCCGTCATCCTTTTGGTGGGGGGTCTATCATCTTATTGATGTTAGATTGTTGTGATAGTGTTTGTTCTATCATCCTTTTGGTAGTAGTGACTGGTGTTAGTTTCGCTCCGTCATCCTTTTGGTGGGGGGTCTATCATCTTGTTATGTCAGATTGTGCGATATGTTTGTTCTATCATACTTTTGGTGGTAGTGGCCGGTGTGAGTTTTGCCCAGTCATCCTTTTAGTGGGGGTTTGTCATCTTGATTGATTTTAGATTGTGCGATAGTGTTTGTCCTATCATCCTTTTGGTAGTGGCCAGTGTGAGTTTTGCCCCGTCATCCTTCTGGTGGGGGGTCTGTCATCTTATTGATGTCAGATTGTGCAATAGTGTTTGTCCCTATCATCCTTTTGGTGGTAGTGGCCAGTGTGAGTTTCACTCTGTCATACATTTGGTGGGGGGTCTGTTATCTTATTGATGTCAGATTGTGCGATAATGTTTGTCCTATCATCCTTTGGTGGTAGAGGCTGGTGTGAGTTTCGCCCCGTTAACCTTTTGGTGGTATGGTCTGTCATCTTATTGATGTCAGATTGTGCGATAGTGTTTCTCCTATCATCATTTTGGTGGTACTGGCCTTTGTGAGTTTTGCTCCATCATCCTTTTGGTGGGGGTTGTTGCACCCTAAAATTTGCTCAACCTTATTCAATTGGTTTATGTTTCATTATCATTAGCATTTGCATGTAGAATCATGTACATAGACTAACCATCTGCAATAGCATAAGCATAGCAAGTCATTCAACAGGGGACCAATCATTATTCTCATCTCCAGAGGCCTATCAAGAGGTTATTATCCCAATTCAATCATATTCAAGTCATCAAGAAAGAATTTGAAAGCAAAGAGTTCAGCAGATCAAGCCTTGAGTCCATCTCCTAGCTGAGGGTATCTGAGGATCAACAAGAGGGTTGTGAGCTGTGAAATGAAAGCATGGAGAGCATCTAGACATCTTGAGAGACTTATAAAGTCATTTGGAGAAGAAAACAAGTCATTGATGAAAGCACAAGAGCTACAGTTGAAGACAGTCAACTAGGGTTTCATCTGGGTCAACCCTAGGTCAACCCTAGGTCAATTGACTGACTTAAGAGGGCATTCAAGTCTATTGGAGAGATGTGGGGATCAACATTTGACATATAAAGAAGGATATGGAGATATGACAAGGAGAATTCAAGAGAAATCAAGGAGAAGAGGAGTTACTAAATTAGGGTTTCTCTGTAAAATCCCCTATTTTAGGTCAAATTTCCAAGCAAGATAAGTCAAAATGCTAGCTTCAAATGGCTTCTTGGCCAACATGAAACTTGTAGAGGATCTCAAGACCTTTAATTTGAGTGGTGGAAGACCTCAAGGAGATTTATAGAACTCAAGTTATGGTCCTTGCAAGTTATAGGTCATCTGGGGTGTCTGAATTTTTGTCTGTGAAAGTGACTTGACTTCCAAGCTAGTTTTGCCCCTCAAGGAGATTTCAAATGAATTCTTGGTCCACATAAGATTTGTTCCTCATTGTCTTAGCTTTCTAGAATGGTATGGCATGCCTTCATATGATGTGGAGAACTCAACTTATGGTCTTGACAAGCAAAGGGTATTTTGGGCATTTGTGAATTACAGGTCATTTTAACCTATACCCAAAACTCATACAAGGAGGCCTCAAATGGAAAAACTTACAACATCAAACTTGCTCCAAATGGGATTTTAAGTCTAGAAAGAAGGTCACAAGTTATTGGAGAAGCTCATAGCATGGAGTTGCATGATAGGTCAAAATATGAACTAAAAAGGCTTATAAAGTGAATAATTTCAAGTTGGAAAATGGTTTGGGAGATTTACAAATCCAAATGGAGACTTCCAATATATGATTTTGAATGGAAAAACAATTCTAAGAACAATGGTTCACACACTTTTTTGAGTTTAGAAGGAAAAAATGAAGTTATCCATGGTTGCTTATCATTTAAGAAACATAATCAAAATGGATCAAAATTTGAAAACAAGGGAATGTGCAAGATGGATCTAGAATGTTCATTTGGGGTCTATATATTCATGAAATGTGCATTGATCAAGGGTTGGCTTCATTTTGCACCAAGAATTTCACAAATTTCTCTCTTACTTTTCATAGAAGTTTCATTCCAAATCTCACAAATTCCTCACCAATTTTCATCCACTTCAATTCAATCTTATTCAATCATCATCATAGATCATAATTGAAGCAAAGACTTGGTGGTTATCATCCATTTTCGTGCATTATCTTCAAGAACCTCAAAACTGCAAATTCTGTTGGACAGCAAAATTCAAGCAAAGAATCATCACAACACTGCATACAGAATCTATACCTGAGTAATTGGATCAAGATTCAAGCCTTGGAGGTCTCAAATCATCAATCTCCATAGCTGTTTGCAAGATTTTGCACAAGGTAAGTTTTCCTTCAAACAGCTCGATCTAGTTAGTTAGGCATGATTTTGTTAGTGTAGAATTGATCTAGGTGGTTAGGAGATTAAGTTAGAAGAATTTGGAGAGATTTGGTGATGGTTAGTGACAGGTGCCATAATCTGTTTGTGTTCGAATCTCTTGGATGAGTGTGTGATAATTGCAACTTGATAGCATGTGTTAATCTCCATTAGGTGTAGTTTAATTTAGGCTAAGTCTGAGGAAGAATGGTGAAGGTTTATACCAGTGCATTTCAATGGAGGCAGGATGTTGATTCAATCGAATTTGTTGATGTGGTGAATTTCAAAGTGAATTGATGCCCTAAGCTTGTAGAGGGAGAGATTTGGAATAGATTTCATGTTTACATCATGAGGATTCATTGCGTGTGGAGTGAGAACAGAAAGGGAGAAAGCTGTGTGTGCATGGATGTTCATGGTGTTGGAAACCCTAGTTTCAGGCCAAGGGAAGAAGACGAAATCGTGACCCTTCGTTTAGAGTAAGACCTTTGACTTAGGGTAGGATCTAGTGGCTGTTGTTTAATCTGAAATTGGAGGGAGATTACTTTGGCTCTAAACGCACCGTTTCATTAATTGAAACGGGCGGGCCTGAGTGCTGTTGATAACCACACCCCCAAGGTTGAGCCCAATACCAATTGCAACGTGAATTCGCTACTATTTTCACCCCCTGCTCTTTTTTAGTTTTTATTGTTTCTGACTTGATGCTGGGCTTTGTCAAAAGCGCTACTAACACCCCCCAGTCTGAGGGCCCATCCAATAATGAACTGAGCGAATTTCTTTTCATACCCCCTCCCTCATTTTATTCATTTTATTTTTCTTATTTCATTTTAATATTTCATCAATTTTCATAAAATCATAATAAATTCATAAAAAATGCTTTTTAATTCATTCTTTTTACCATGTTTTCATTAAAATGTCTAGAATATTATAGGAAATATTATAGGAAAATAAATTTCATTTTAATTTTATTTCATATTTTTTTCATATTTTCTAAATAAATGGCATAAAAAATAGTTACATTTCATGCATTATTTTTGTGATTTTTGTTCTCTCACATGCTTTAATATTTTTAGATCATATCTTTTCATATTGTTTAGATGAGATGTTAGGCTTGTAGAAATATTTTAGTTCCCATTTTTAGAGGTTAATTTTAGGTGATTAATAAATGCTTGAATATCATGATCAAAACTAGGGTTTTTAGGTGACAACTTAGGAAGTTCAATTTTCTCCTTAAGACTTAGGGTTTGAATAGATTAGTTATGGGACTATAGGAGGCTATGGTAGCGATTAGATCCCTTAGAAAAATTAGGGATTCCCCTACTGATATTATTACTGTCTGTGTATCTGCTGTCTGGTGTGGTGTGCCCTCTGGGGATTGTTGATTGTTGGTTTGGGTATTGGGTTTGTCTGGGGCCCTGGGGAAGCTGAAGATTTGTGGAGATGAAGCCATTGGAAGATTCAAAGACTGAAGATCAACTGCCAGAGTTGAGGAGGAGTTTTCTGCTATCAGTTGCTGAGGAGACTAGGGTTTAGGAGCTAGGCAGAGCTCTAGTTAGAAAGTTTGTTTCTCAAACATGGATTGCCTTGTCTGCATCCATTCTTCTCTGTGATTCAGAGTCTCTCTAAGACACTCACACCCCTTCCTTGGAAGGCTTGGTGATAGTGTCTATGAGATAGAACTCTTGAGAGGAAATGTCTCTTGTGTTAGAAGCAGTCTGTTCACCACCCTTGGTAGTCAACTGATTGCTTAACACACCAATTCACTCTTGTGACTGATCCCACCTCATCCTGGAGGTTTGAGCTTGAAGAAAAGCCAGTGCAGATGGAAGACTGATGATCAAAGCCCTTGTCTGAAGGCCATGAAGATGAAGATTGATGCTTGTTGAAGCCTGTAGCTGATTGGAGATTGCTTGAAGCCAGTTGTTGATTCAGAGCTGCTGAAGCTGTTTGTTCTTTTGCTGTATTTCATTTATTGATGTATTGATTGGTTTTCTGAACTGTATTGTTTGCTGTTTACCCTGCTGGGTTGAAAGTGAAGCCTGTTCACTTTCGCCAATTGTTTTCTAGGTTCGAGGTGAGTGGGACTCCCTTGCCTCGCTTGTATTGTTGCATCCATGCATTTTACTGTTTTACTGTATATATCTGTTATTGTTTCTGTTTCGGCCTATCCCGTAGGATCTCTGTTTCTCTCCGTGCAAGAGAGGAGCATGATAGACACTAGGTCTTAACCCATGCATGATAACATTAGGTCTTCGCAACCGTAGGTTAGAGGTTCTGTCTCTTTCTTTCTCAAAACAAACAGAAAAAACACAATAAGATTTCAAACACAATAAAAGACACTTCTTTCGTAAAAGAATGTGAACTCATCAAGACGTCATTTTTGTCCGCTTGGACTGCTAATCAGAAAAACCTTTTCAGAAGGAATAAATCAACCAAGACAAGCTTGTGTCGTACGTGGCCCCGAACTACGTTTGCTCTGATCTTTCATGCTGTATGAAAGTACGTAGGCATAGGATGCGGATATCCTAGCGAGCAACCTTCCCCTCCTTTCCCGTAGGTAGGCGAACTACGTTGACTCTGATTTCTCGTTCCAGACGGGAATACGTAGGCATAAAGTGCGATACTTTGCCGAGTCATTTTATTTTCATTTTATTTTCTTTTTAACCCTTGACCTATAGTTTAGATAGAATAACAATCCATACCCGAAAACAAGCGTGGATCCCATCGAGGTACGATGGACGTGAGGGGTGCTAATACCTTCCCCTTGCGTAACCGACTCCCGAACCCAGGTTTTGGTTGCGACGACCATACCTTTCCCGTGTTGTGCGAGGTTTACTCTGAGCGTTTCCTTTCCCTCCCGTGGGATAAATAACGCACGGTGGCGACTCTTCTGTCAGCCGGCGCCGATTTTCGCAGTAGCGACAGCTGGCGACTCTGCTGGGGACCCCAACGTCCCCTGGCTGCTAAGGACTGCGATGGTTCTTATGCATTTGGGATCCAACGTCCCTTGAGAGAGTCATCCTAACGCTTGTTTTTCCCGTCGAGGATTTTGTATGGAGTTATTGTATATTCTAACCCTGTATTTTCAGCTTTATATCTATTGTTTATTATTGCTGTATCTGGGGTGTGACGGGTGTTCTGATATGAGAGATAAGCCGGACCTGGGCTTGAGTGCACCTAGAATTAGAGTAGAAATTAGTGGGCGCCCGCTTGCTTTGCTTGCTTTGGTGTCCATGAAATCTACACTCAGACGAGGTCCTCTGGTTGGCCTCTCCTGCCCCTTCCTTTGGTTGGCGTGGGGTTGCTGGTTAGTTGGATTGTCGACTCTGGGGACCGATCATTTGGAAATTGGCTGAGTGAGGCCTCTTCAGGAATTGATGATGCCACTCCTTCTGGGAATCGTATCATCAACCCTGAAAGTCTTGTGACGCCGACGACCGCATAGGATGCCGTACCTTGTGCCAGTTATAGGGCCACCCACCTGTGAGGGGATTCAGGGTTATGCAGGTAATCTAGACCTCCCAGACTACCGGCTATTTCGTGATCAGGTTATTTATGGAGATGTATTCTGAGGTCTGTCAGAGACCATGTGGAGATTTATTCTGAGGTCTGTCAGAGACCATTTGGAGATGTATTCTGAGGTCTGTCAGAGACCATTTGAGAGGTGTTTTGAGGTCTGTCAGAGACCAATTATGGATGTGATCTGAGGTCTATCAGAGACCAGTTGGAGTTGTGGTTTGAGGTCTGTCGGTGACCAGTGTTGAAGTTTTATTTTAGGTCTATCTGAGACCAGGGTTTGAGGACTTCTGGATGGTCTATCTGAGACCTTTCTTGATTGGGTTTAGGCTATTTCAGCTGCAGCTTGGTCCCTGTTGAATGTTACTTGCATTGCATCCCTGCATATACATTATCATTTGCATTTCGCTAACGTGTGTCTGTGCTGCAGGTGCATTTGCATTTCCCTAGTTCTAGTGCCCAGACTTCTGAGTATTTGATCATGACTAGCCTACGGAGAACGGTTGCTTACAAATTGCCTACGCCTGATATTGTTCCTCTACTTGGGTTGATCTCTCTTGCTGATGAGGGTGTTCGTAGGAGTTTCCGGATGAGTTATGGTAGATTACTGAGATTGGTGTGCAAACCTACAGAGGTAGAGTTGGATGGGCTGTATGCTTTGATGCAATTCTACGACCCTGCTTTGAGGTGTTTCACGTTCTCTGACTTTATTATGGGACCAACTCTGGAGGAATACGCTGAGTATGTTGAGCTGCCCGTGCAGAACCAGGTTCCATTCATCCATTATGATGCCAAACCCAAGCCGGAGGAATTGGCAAAAGCCTTGCATGTTGATGCTTCTGAACTTGTGACTACTGTTTCCCGTGGAGTTCCAGGCTTCTCATTTCAGTTCTTAGTGGGTAAAGCCCAAGAGTATGCTAAGAATGGGTGCTGGGTTGCTTTCAATGCTGTGTTGGCCTTGTGCATCTATGGCATAGTACTATTCCCCAATATACCGGATTTTGTGGACTTCGATGCTTTCTACTTGTTTGCAGCTGGTAATCCTGTGCCTACCTTACTCGGAGACCTCTATCACTCACTGCATTACAAGAATGAGAAGGGAAGAGGGAAGAATGTTCATCTGTGTGTACCCTTGTTGAGTATGTGGTTTGAGAGCCACCTTCCTAAGAGAGGATCTGCTGCAGAGACTACAGTTCCAGTTGGTTGGCCGGAGCGTTTGATGAGGCTATCGTCGGAAGATATGGAGTGGTTTGATAGAGACCTGTTGGGATCTGAGCTCATCTTTAGCTGTGTTGGGTACCCTAATGTGCCATTGATAGGAAGAAAAGGGTGTATCAATTACAACCCTTCTCTATTCATTCGCCAGTTCGGATATGCGCTGAAGAATCCACCTCAAGAGGAAGAAGTACAGGAATCTCTGTACTTCACCGGTGACGTGAAGGGGGAGTTATTAGCCAAGTTGCGACATGCTTGGACGCGTATTAACCGCAAAGGGAAGCCGTTGTTAGGAAAGAATGACTGTCAGGCCTATGCACCTTATAGAGTTTGGATTCAGGGGAGGGCTACTCAGTTGAAGATGCCATTTCCAGATGCACCAATTCTTGATCCTATTCCGGTAGAAGAACCGACTACTGTTTCTAGAGAAGCATATGAACAAGTTGTGAGGGAGAAAGAAGCCTTAATGAAGATTAATGAAGGGTTAGAGCAAGAGCTAGCCCAGGTACGCAGTGAGAAGAACAAGGCCGTATATGCTTTCCAACAACAGATTGAGCTGGTGAACAAGTTAGGAGCTGAGTTGACCGAGGAAAAGAAGAAGCGCGAACGTCTGGGGCAAGAGTTCAGAAGCTCCCATGACATGCTGGAAGCCAAAAAGAAAGCGCTCGACGCAGCACACCGAGAGATATCTTCTTGCAATAAGACTTGGAATGCCACACTCACCAACAACAAGCAGAGGGAAGATAAGCTGAAGCAGCAAATTTCCGACCTCGAAGAGAAGTTGAAGTCTAGCATCAAGAAGTGCGAGGAAGAAGTGATGAACCGATATAGTGTTCAGCACGCACTGAACAAGGCAATCAAATCCAGAGATGAAGCAGTGTCCCAGAAGCGAAAGTTAGAAGATTGCTTCGGAGAAGCAACATGGGAAGAAACTGCTGAAGACGTACGCCGTGTCCTTAAGAAGAGAAACCAGCTTGTTGAAGGGCTGCTCGATCGACCAAGCCATCCGGAGACCAAGAAGTTGATAGAGGAGTACCAGACTTTCGGGAGGATTTGATCGTTCCATTATTTGTATGCTTTATTTGCATAGTGCTGACCATCACCAGGATTGTTGGTTGAGGTCATGCCATCTTTGTACTCTCAGTGATATTGTACCCTTGGCTTATTGATTCTCTCTGCTATATATGAGGCTTTCTATGATTCAGCTCCGGTATTCTTATTGTCAGCACTGTCACTGCACCGGCACCTTCGCACTAGAACTGGGGGAATGAACTTCCCTAATGCACAGACACATTGCATTGCATTCATATTCATCTTGCATAACAGGTAATCTTTGAATGGTGTCTTATCTCCTGTTTTGATTCAGGTACTTAACAGGATTCCAGATCAACATCCGCACCGCTATTCTACACGATCCAACTGTCGGAAAGTCATGGACCAGATTCAGAATGAGATGCAGGATGTACGCGAGAAGCTCGCCCTCTTCATGCAGACCATTGAGGCTATAGCAAAAGGGCAAGAGAACTTGCAGGCCATGGTCCAGCCTCTGTTGGCTCGCAACGCCGGTCATGGTAACGAAGATCATCAGTCTGTCCGGGTTGATACTGCTCATGGAGATGGCACTCCAACGCCAGTGGCTCCGCCTGTCGTCAATGTGAATGCTGCTAACGTCAACCACGCTACCGCTGCTGTGAATGGTAACGTCGGGGTTGGAAATGAAACTGCTGTCCACAACGCTGGGCTGGGTGATGTCAATGTGGGAGATAATCTCGGAGGCAATGGCTTTGTCAACGCTGGGTTCGGATTCAACGATCAGGGATTCGACAACACTGGCAAGTATGGCTTTAATGCTCAAGGCTTTGGGCAAGATGGTTATGGTATGGTCAATCAGGGCTACGGAGGTTTTGGAAACGGAAACGGTGCTGGTTTTATGGCTGGAGGTCCTGTTGGAGGTGTTCAAGGGTATGGCAATAGAGGCCGAGTTCCGGGAATGAATCAGGTCAGAGCTGGACGTAATAATGCGTATGATGGATATGGGGCTGGAAACGGTATGTGGCAAGAGGATCAGCAGGAAGACGCCTTCTCTGGAGGGGGCTTTGAAGGGCCGATGGATGATTCTCAAAAGATTAGAATGCTGGAAGAGCAAATGAAAGGAGTCCTAAACCAGAGTGCTGTGGGTCTGGACATGGCAACAATGGGCTTGGTACCTGGGCTGAGGGTGCCAATCAAGTTCAAAGCGCCTGCGTTCGATAAGTACAAAGGAGATACATGCCCGAAGGTGCATGTACGAGCTTATTACAGAAAGATGTCTGCATACTCCACCGACGAAAGAATGCTCATGCATTTCTTTCAGGATAGTCTATCGGGTCCTTCCTTAGAGTGGTACATGGGGTTGGAGCCCACTGATATCAAGACTTGGAAGCAATTAGCGGAGGCGTTCGTAGCCCATTACAAGTATAACAGCGACCTGGCACCCAATCGGGTCCAGTTGGCCGGGCTTTCGCAGAAGAAGGGGGAGAGTTTTAAAGAATACGCGCAAAGGTGGCGCGATATGGCTGCCAGGGTCCGTCCTCCTGTGGAAGATAAAGAAATGAACGATATGTTTGTCGGCACATTCACCGGGCTGTTTCATGATATGTTGTTTCATACTTCTCTGGCAAGTTTTTCAGATCTGATTTTAATGGGTGAAAAGATTGAGCGGAACATTAAGCAAGGAAAGTTCCAAGTTGACGAGTCAGCTGCATCTGGCAGTAATAGGAAAGCTTATGGTGGGCGCCGTCAGGGCGAAGCTAGTGCTGTATTTGGAGGCCGAGGCCGAGGCCGAGGCAGGGGAAGAAATCAATATCGTCAGCAGCAGCAAGTGTCTAGTGTTACCATCCCGTATCAACAACAACCAACTCAGCAACAACAACAGGTTCAGCAGCAACCAATGCCACAGCAGCAGCAGCCTCAGCAGGGGGCACAGCAAGCTCAGAGAAAATTCCAGGGTGGTAAGCCGAGAAGGGTGTTCGAGAAGCCTCCCTCTAACTATGCTGATTTATTGCAGACCTTGTTGGGATTGAATCTGGTAGAGAAAAGAACCTTGGCACCAATAACGGGAACTCCCCCGTTCGGCTATGATGCAAATAGACGCTGCGAGTTTCATTCTGGGGCCCCGGGCCATGATATAGAAGGTTGTCACGCTTTTAAGCACGTTGTGCAGGATCTCTTGGACAACAAGTCTATCAACTTCGGAACGACCGGTGCGAATATAGTCCAGAAACCCATGCCTAATCATGGGGCGAACGCCGTTCTAACCGAGGAAGGTCTGAATCTGATTATGAATGTTGAGGATTTAAAGACGCCGCTGAGCGAAATAAAAAGCCGACTGTTGCAAGGAGGTGTTTACCCGGGTTGTAATGAGTACTGCTTAGATTGTTGGGCCCTGTCTGGGGGGTGTGAGGATTTGAAGAAAGGCATCCAGGCCTTAATTGATGATGGTATATTGCAGTTTGATAGAACAGCAACTGATGAGCCGGCAGGGGCAGTAGTGGATAATCGGAGTGATGTTGCTACAGTGACAATTCCTAGGAAGACGATCACCATTTCAGCACCAGCTCAGCGACCACCGATTACTATAACTAAAGCCGGGCCAATCCCGTATGAGAGCACGAAAGCGGTCCCATGGTCATATGGGCTAGAGGTGTATTGTGACGGGATTAAAATCGATGTTAACAAGCAGTCAGCGGAGATTGTGGATAATGTTGTGGGCTCAGGAGGCATGACGAGGAGCGGCAGGATCTTTATATCTCCTGAAGTAGAAGCCGAAAGGATAGCGAAAGGAAAAGGGAAGGCGGTGGAAAATGTTCCGGTTCAAGTAAATGAAAAAGAAGCAGCATCTAAGGATGTCGAAGAATTCATGCGCTTAATTCGGAAAAGCGATTATAAAATTGTGGAGCATCTGCAGCAAACACCGTCCAAAATATCTATTCTGTCATTGCTGTTGTGTTCAGAAGCCCACAGGAACGCTTTGCTGAAAGTCTTGGACACTTCTTTTGTACCACAGGATGTCTCCGTGAACCAGCTAGAAGGAGTATTGGCACATGTAAATGCAGGCCACAGTCTGGGCTTTACTGATTTCGACTTGACTCCGAAAGGAAGGGATCATAATATGGCATTACATGTATCTGTTGAGTGCAGAGGGTCGACAATGTCGCACGTATTGGTTGACACCGGGTCGTCTTTGAATGTGCTGCCTAAGAAGGCTATGATGAAGCTGGATGTTCGAGGAATTTTGTGCACACCAAGTGATTTGGTAGTCAGAGCGTTTGACGGCACGCGGAGAACAGTCTTCGGATCGATCACCTTGCCTCTGCAAGTGGGGCCGGAAGTGTTTGCAACGGAGTTTTATATCATGGATATACAGCCTGCGTACAGCTGCTTGCTGGGAAGACCTTGGATTCACGGGGCAGGGGCAGTCACGTCTACCCTGCATCAGAAGCTAAAGTATATGGTCGGAGACAGTGTAGTCACCGTGTGTGGAGAAGAAGACATTCTGGTCAGCCATCTTTCTTCGTTTAAATATGTGGAAGTCGACGGGGAGATCCACGAGACGCCATGCCAAGCATTCGAAGGTTTGTGCATAAAGGACAGGAGTCCCGGGCCAAGCAAAGTGCCAGAGATAGCTGTTTCTTCGTATAAAGAAGCCCAAGCGCTAGTGAAGGCAGGAGAAGCCAAAGGCTGGGGCAAAGTATTGGACATTCCGGTGAAAATGGACCGGTTCGGACTGGGGTACCGACCGTCGTCATCAACTCCTTCTGTGGGGGCCCCTCATTTCAGAAAGTCAATCACCATCTCTGCCAGTGGAGTATGCCATGAATCTGTCAACGCTGCTTCAGAATCCGATGAAGGGGACAGCGACTGTGATATGGATGCCTGGATTCAGCCAAGCACGCCAGGACAAGGACTGTGCAACTGGTCCATTCAGGAGCTTGTTCCTGTGACTTTTAAACAGTAATGCTTTGCTTTATTAATTGTTGAACAATCTGATGTCTTGCCCGGGGCGTCAGGATTTGCTTAGGGCTGTGTTGTTATAAACATTGCTTCGTTAATCATTAAATAAATGGCGTTTTTTTTCATGTGCAAATACTGTAATCCCTGTCTTTCTTGTTTTATATTTTTCAATAAAATGGCAACGTGGTTATCCGCTTTATACGCATTTTGAAGCACTTAACCCTTTCTTTTGCAGGATAACATTTTCAGATGACATCCTTGAACCACCTATGACTCGTCCCGACTTCGAGCACCCGGTATTCCAGACCGAAGAAGAGGTTGTCGAAGATAGCGGCGTTCCTGAAGAACTGTCTTGGTTGGTGAAGCAAGAGGAAAGAGCCATTCTGCCTCACGACGAGGTTATCGAAATTATCAATTTGGGGTCGGAAGGGGTTGAGAAAAATATTCGTATCGGAGCCGCACTACAGAGTGATATCAAGCGAAAACTGGTTGAAATGCTCCGAGAGTATAATGATGTATTCGCTTGGTCGTATCAAGATATGCCAGGGCTCGATACAGATATGGTTGTGCATCGTCTGCCACTGAAAGAAGACTGCCCGCCTGTCAAACAAAAACTTCGCAGAACTCGCCCAGATATGGCAATGAAGATCAAAGAGGAGGTTCAGAAACAGTGGGACGCTGGTTTCCTGGCTGTGACGAAGTATCCCTCATGGGTTGCTAACATCGTACCAGTGCCAAAGAAAGATGGCAAGGTTCGAATGTGCGTGGATTATAGAGATTTGAATAAAGCAAGCCCAAAAGACGATTTTCCACTTCCTCATATTGACGTATTAGTTGATAATACCGCTCAATACTCCGTATTCTCCTTCATGGATGGCTTTTCAGGCTATAATCAAATTAAAATGGCGCCAGAGGATATGGAGAAGACTACTTTCATAACGCCTTGGGGAACATTTTGCTATAAAGTGATGCCCTTTGGTTTGAAAAATGCTGGGGCAACATATCAGCGTGCGATGACAACTCTCTTTCATGACATGATGCATAAAGAGATTGAGGTTTATGTTGATGATATGATTGCCAAATCCCAGACGGAGGAAGAGCATCTGGTGAATCTGTTGAAGTTGTTTAAAAGGCTTAGGAAGTTCAGGCTGAGGCTGAACCCTAACAAATGCACCTTCGGGGTGAGATCGGGTAAGCTCCTGGGGTTCATAGTAAGCGAAAGAGGAATAGAGGTCGATCCTGCTAAAATAAAAGCGATTCAAGAAATGCCGACGCCTAAAACAGAGAAAGAGGTGCGCGGGTTTTTGGGGAGATTGAACTACATTGCCCGGTTCATATCTCACCTAACTGCCACGTGTGAACCATTATTCAAGCTGTTGAAGAAAGATCAAGCTGTAACGTGGAACGATAATTGTCAAAAGGCGTTCGACAAAATAAAGAAGTATCTGCAGGAGCCTCCTATTTTGATACCCCCAGTGGCAGGGAGACCCTTGATAATGTATTTGACGGTTCTTGAGGGAAGCATGGGTTGTGTTCTCGGTCAACACGACGAGACGGGGAGAAAAGAGCATGCGATCTATTATCTGAGTAAGAAATTTACAGATTATGAATCTCGATATTCAATGCTGGAGAAAACATGCTGCGCGCTAGCCTGGGCCGCCAAGCGTTTGAGGCAGTACATGCTGAATCATACAACCATGCTCATCTCGAAGATGGATCCAATCAAATATATATTTGAAAAGCAGGCGTTGTCAGGTAGAATTGCCCGGTGGCAGATGATCTTGACTGAGTACGATATTCAATACGTCTCGCAAAAGGCGATAAAGGGGAGTGTGTTGTCTGAATATCTGGCGGAGCAGCCTATTGAAGAGTATCAATCGATGAGATTTGACTTTCCTGACGAGGATATCATGTATCTCAAGATGAAAGATTGCGAAGAGCCGTTACCAGACGAAGGACCAGAGCCGGGGTCCAAATGGCAGATGATATTTGATGGAGCTGTGAATGCTTACGGTAGCGGGATAGGGGCAATTATCACTACGCCACACGGGTCGCACATCCCGTTTACTGCCCGATTGACCTTTGCCGTTACCAACAATGAGGCCGAATACGAAGCTTGTATAATGGGGCTTGAAGAAGCCATTGATTTGCGAATCAAACATTTAGACGTATACGGAGACTCAGCTCTGGTGGTGAATCAGATCAAAGGGGAATGGGAGACACGGCAGCCCAATTTGATACATTATATGAATTATGCAAGGAGATTGTTGCCTTTCTTCGACAAAGTTGAATTGCATCACGTGCCACGGGCAGAAAATCAAATGGCTGACGCCCTTGCCACCTTGTCTTCCATGTACAAGGTCAACTTCTGGAACGAAGCTCCCCAAATCACTATCTCTCGGTTGGACAGGCCAGCTTATGTATTTGCTATTGATGAAGCGTCTGATGGCAAACCGTGGTATTTTGATATCCTTAATTTCCTGAAGAATAAAGAGTATCCGGCTGGGGCATCCAGTCAAGATCAGAAGACTCTCAGGAGATTAGCGGGTAATTTCTATTTGAACCCGGACGGCGTCTTATACAGGAGAAACCACGACTTGGTGTTGTTGCGTTGTGTAGACGAGAAAGAGGCAAAGCTTCTCATGGAGGAAATTCACGAAGGTGCATTCGGTACGCATGCTGGTGGGCATGCTATGACGAGAAAACTGCTGCGGGCAGGTTACTTTTGGCTGACGATGGAAACTGATTGTTTCAAATTTGCAAGAAAGTGCCATAAGTGCCAAATTTATGCTGACAAAATACATGTGCCTCCGAGTCCTCTAAATGTGATGTCGTCTCCATGGCCATTCTCAATGTGGGGAATCGATATGATCGGAAAGATTGAGCCGACGGCTTCTAACGGGCATCGGTTCATCCTCGTAGCAATCGATTATTTCACCAAGTGGGTGGAAGCAGCGTCTTACACAAATGTAACGAAGCAAGTGGTGGCTAGATTCATCAAAAGAGATATCATTTGCCGATACGGAATTCCCGAGCGGATAATCACGGATAACGGTTCTAATCTGAACAACAAAATGATGAAAGAGCTCTGTCAAAATTTCAAGATCGAACATCACAACTCCTCCCCTTACCGACCCAAGATGAATGGCGCTGTCGAAGCGGCCAATAAGAATATCAAGAAAATCGTCCAGAAAATGGTGGTGACTTATAAAGATTGGCATGAAATGCTACCTTTCGCTTTGCACGGTTATCGTACGACGGTACGCACATCAACCGGGGCAACTCCGTTCTCGTTGGTATACGGAATGGAAGCGGTATTACCATTAGAGGTTGAGATCCCTTCTCTGAGGGTATTGCGAGACGTTCAGCTGGACGAGGCACAATGGGTAACGAGTAGATTGAACCAACTGAGTTTGATGGATGAGAAGAGGCTAGCTTCTCTGGCATACGGTCGTTTGTACCAAAGACGAATGAAGAAAGCGTACGACAAGAAGATACTTCCGCGAAGCTTTCAGACGGGCGACCTTGTGCTGAAAAGGATTCTCCCGCCGCAAGCAGATCACAGGGGCAAGTGGACCCCCAATTACGAAGGGCCATACGTTGTCAGTAAGGTCTTTTCAGGAGGAGCTTTATTGTTGTCCACCATGGACGGGGAAGACTTTGCATCACCTGTGAATTCGGACGCAGTTAAAAAATACTTTGCTTAAAATAGACCCGCTGGACAGAAAAAAGAGAGTCCAGGCAAAAATGGGGCATCCTGGCGAACCAAAAACAGAATGAAAGGTTCGGGCAAAAGTTAGGGATAAAATTGAAAAAATGTACACCCGCGAAGTTGAAAACCTACACTGGGCGGCTTCGGCAAAAAGGGGTATCCCGGTGAACTGAAAACCCGTAAAGGGCGGTTCACGCAAAAGTTAGGGATGAGAAAAGCAAATGACTGCGGTCCGAATTCGAATTCAATGAGCATCAGTGCGGGAGAATATGTTTGAGGAGTCGGTTATCGAATACAACCTCTTCAGAAGACGGATACCGGGAAAGTATTAGAGTCGGACGAGTCATGGGAGGATCAGTTCGTGGTGTTCATCTCCATCCAGTTGCCGACATGTGTACAAAATTTAATTTGTCAATATTTATGCTTCTTGTGAATACTTGCATACTTGTATATTTGCTTGGTGTAGCTTCCTCTTTTCAGGAGTTACATCCCGTGTACAAAAACTCCGCCTATTCAGGGGCCCAATCAATGAAAATGTGTTATTCAGTACTTGATGCCTGTTCTTTACTGTTTTGCGCATGATAAAACGCCTAAGTTTATTGAAACTAGCATGAGTATAACATCACTGGCCCTTGCCAACAATCGTTAAAGCTTTGAATTAACTGAGTGTAGCGTCACTAACCTGAATTGATTCGATTGCATAGGCTTGTCGTGTCTTGTTTGTGTTGTCGCAGGTTTCATAACTATACGAGGAAGATGATCAAAAGATTGCAATAGTGAAAAGCTTGATCCCCACGCAGGTCATGCATGTTTTTCCTGAAGAAGGATAGAATTCCCCAGCTAGCCGTAGCTTATCCAAAGGACGTGCTCCAGAGAAGTTAATCGACTTCAGCAGAGTTTGGTGATTCCGGGATCGTAAGGCTGTATTCAGACAGGTTCGTCTCCCCCCGCAGGGTCATGCATTCTCCACCAGCGGAGTCAGTTAATTTTTCCCAAGATAATCCAGCCATCCCCAGAGGAGTTCTCCTTTCAGCAAATGTTCTTTCCTTCCAGTGGAACTCGAAGACTAAGACTCTCCCAGGCAGAGTCGATGGTGGTTCCTGTCACTTATTTTGTCAGAGATACCGGTGATATTAGTTCACTCTCTAGCAGAGGCTCAATCATATCAGGCGCATCTGCTATTCCCCAGCAGAGTTATATTCCCCGGCAGGGGGTTACCTCCGCAAGGTATTTGGTTTGAATTATATTCCCCAGCAGGGGGTTACTTCAACAAGACGTGAGGTTTGAGTTCCCAACTTCCCCGCAGAGTCGACTTCATCCTACCAGCATTTATTTTGTAGCGTCAGGCTATCCCCGGCGAGTCGTCGTTATCCTTCCAGCATTTATTTTGCTGAAGCAGTTTCTGTACTCTAGTAGTTCAGGTGGAGAGAGCTCTGGCTCAAATAAATTACCAAACAGTCAAGATCTCGGCAGGAGATATTCAATGATAATGTCAGTTTCGGCGGTATTCCCCACAGAGTTATCGTGATAGAATTCTCTTTGTCTCCAGCAGAGTCATTTATGCAAATGTATCTTATTTTCCCCAACCAGAGTGGCCAGGATAAGTGTCTTCTTATCCCCAAGCAGAGTTCGTTTGTCATCAACGGGTCGCATGAATCAGAATTTCGAAGCAGGTGTCCGATAGTTGGTTTTCAGACATCCCCAGTAGAGTCCGCCTCAAAGTCGCTGTCACGTCAGTGCTAAGAAGTTTATGGGTGAAGATCATTGAAGAACTAAGTCCTGACGCGGACCAGTTACTCCTAGAATGACGGGGTCTCTTCAGAAGTGGGCGTCCTAACGTGGACAGGTTTGTGTTACCAGATTGGTAAGGTGTGTTAATCCTGACGCGGATAGATTCGGTCTTTTGAAATTTGGAGAAAGGGAGGTTATGACGTTGACAAAAGATTGGTTACTCTTCGTGTTGGTGTCCTGACGTGGATCATGTGTTTGCAGCAGATATCTTTATTCGTAATGGTGAAATGTGCGTCCTGACGTGGACAAGTTTGTAGTTCTTTGTGATGACAAGATACAAGAATCCTGCCGTGGACAAATTTATCCTTCTTCGTGTTGTTGGCAAAGTGTAAGTCCTAACGCGGATATTTCCCCAGCAAGTCGAAGGCGCGTGAGTCCTTACGTGGACAAGTCTTATTTCCTCGGTGAGTCGAAGACGCCTGAGTCCTAACGTGGACAAATCAAGACGAGATCAGTGTCCTAACGCGGACAGATCAAAGAGATCGTTATTCCTAACGTGGACGATGTAGTCCTTACGCGGACGTATCAGAAGAGGTTTCCTTATGTGGAAATGACGGTATTCCTGACGTGGAAAAAAGAGAGTCCTTACGTGGACAGGTTAAGATGGCATCCCTTACGTGGAAAAATGAGTCCTGACGCGGACAAATTGGAAAGAAGTTGGTATTCCTTACGTGGAAAGATTGAGTCCTTACGCGGACATATCGAGATGGATTCCTTACGGGGAGACAAGTGCATTCCTAACGTGGAAGAATTTAGTCCTGACGCGGACAGATCCAGACGAAGTCTTATTCCTTACGTGGAAAAATGGTGATTCCTTACGTGGAAAAGAGATTGATTCCTTACGTGGAAAGTTTAGTCCTGACGCGGACAGATGGAAAAGAAGTTTATTCCTTACGCGGAGAAATCGGGGTCCTGACGTGGACAGATTCGAGAAGTTGAGTCCTGACGTGGACAGATTCAGAACTCAAGGTGAATTCATTACGTGGAAAGACGAGTTTATTCCTTACGGGGAAAGGTTGAGCCCTCACGCGGACATATCAAGATTGATTCCTTACGTGGAAGAAGAAGGAAATTAGTCCTAACGTGGACAGATGCAAGAAAAGTTGAGTCCTGACGTGGACAAGTTCAGAAATAGTTGTGTTCCTTACGTGGAAAGATCGGAGTCCTGACGCGGACATGTCAAGTGGTATTGGAGTCCTTACGTGGATAGATTGATGTAGTTTTCCTAACGCGGAAAGAAGATTGTTTCCTGACGTGGAAAGATGAAAGGGTTAGTCCTGACGTGGACAGACGCAGAAAAGATGATTCCTAATGTGGACAGGTGTTACTCCTAACGTGGAAGAGTTTTATTCCTAACGTGGACGATGCGGTTTATGGAAATGCAGACGAATTATCCCCAGCGGAGTTGCCGAGATTTTCTGGGATAACAGCAAGTGGAGTCCTAACGTGGACAGGTTTTAGTTGAGATTTCTTTGTATTGACGACAGACAGAGTCCTAGCGTGGACAAGCAAGCAATCTGTTATGACAGAATCCTCTTCAGAACGATGAAGACAATCCCCAGCACGGTCGTGCGAGATCAGTGGGTTACTCTAACAGTCAGATTCAGCTGATGAATGTCATTCCTCAAGCAGGAGCGTAGTTTATTTCTGCGGTTGGCAAATTTCTGGTTTCACTAGTATTCAACCGTCTCGTACCGCGAATGTCTGAAGGCTCCGGGCTCTTCATCCAATCGGGTCCAAGTCGCTTGAATAGGGGCAGCTGTTGCACCCTAAAATTTGCTCAACCTTATTCAATTGGTTTATGTTTCATTATCATTAGCATTTGCATGTAGAATCATGTACATAGACTAACCATCTGCAATAGCATAAGCATAGCAAGTCATTCAACAGGGGACCAATCATTATTCTCATCTCCAGAGGCCTATCAAGAGGTTATTATCCCAATTCAATCATATTCAAGTCATCAAGAAAGAATTTGAAAGCAAAGAGTTCAGCAGATCAAGCCTTGAGTCCATCTCCTAGCTGAGGGTATCTGAGGATCAACAAGAGGGTTGTGAGCTGTGAAATGAAAGCATGGAGAGCATCTAGACATCTTGAGAGACTTATAAAGTCATTTGGAGAAGAAAACAAGTCATTGATGAAAGCACAAGAGCTACAGTTGAAGACAGTCAACTAGGGTTTCATCTGGGTCAACCCTAGGTCAACCCTAGGTCAATTGACTGACTTAAGAGGGCATTCAAGTCTATTGGAGAGATGTGGGGATCAACATTTGACATATAAAGAAGGATATGGAGATATGACAAGGAGAATTCAAGAGAAATCAAGGAGAAGAGGAGTTACTAAATTAGGGTTTCTCTGTAAAATCCCCTATTTTAGGTCAAATTTCCAAGCAAGATAAGTCAAAATGCTAGCTTCAAATGGCTTCTTGGCCAACATGAAACTTGTAGAGGATCTCAAGACCTTTAATTTGAGTGGTGGAAGACCTCAAGGAGATTTATAGAACTCAAGTTATGGTCCTTGCAAGTTATAGGTCATCTGGGGTGTCTGAATTTTTGTCTGTGAAAGTGACTTGACTTCCAAGCTAGTTTTGCCCCTCAAGGAGATTTCAAATGAATTCTTGGTCCACATAAGATTTGTTCCTCATTGTCTTAGCTTTCTAGAATGGTATGGCATGCCTTCATATGATGTGGAGAACTCAACTTATGGTCTTGACAAGCAAAGGGTATTTTGGGCATTTGTGAATTACAGGTCATTTTAACCTATACCCAAAACTCATACAAGGAGGCCTCAAATGGAAAAACTTACAACATCAAACTTGCTCCAAATGGGATTTTAAGTCTAGAAAGAAGGTCACAAGTTATTGGAGAAGCTCATAGCATGGAGTTGCATGATAGGTCAAAATATGAACTAAAAAGGCTTATAAAGTGAATAATTTCAAGTTGGAAAATGGTTTGGGAGATTTACAAATCCAAATGGAGACTTCCAATATATGATTTTGAATGGAAAAACAATTCTAAGAACAATGGTTCACACACTTTTTTGAGTTTAGAAGGAAAAAATGAAGTTATCCATGGTTGCTTATCATTTAAGAAACATAATCAAAATGGATCAAAATTTGAAAACAAGGGAATGTGCAAGATGGATCTAGAATGTTCATTTGGGGTCTATATATTCATGAAATGTGCATTGATCAAGGGTTGGCTTCATTTTGCACCAAGAATTTCACAAATTTCTCTCTTACTTTTCATAGAAGTTTCATTCCAAATCTCACAAATTCCTCACCAATTTTCATCCACTTCAATTCAATCTTATTCAATCATCATCATAGATCATAATTGAAGCAAAGACTTGGTGGTTATCATCCATTTTCGTGCATTATCTTCAAGAACCTCAAAACTGCAAATTCTGTTGGACAGCAAAATTCAAGCAAAGAATCATCACAACACTGCATACAGAATCTATACCTGAGTAATTGGATCAAGATTCAAGCCTTGGAGGTCTCAAATCATCAATCTCCATAGCTGTTTGCAAGATTTTGCACAAGGTAAGTTTTCCTTCAAACAGCTCGATCTAGTTAGTTAGGCATGATTTTGTTAGTGTAGAATTGATCTAGGTGGTTAGGAGATTAAGTTAGAAGAATTTGGAGAGATTTGGTGATGGTTAGTGACAGGTGCCATAATCTGTTTGTGTTCGAATCTCTTGGATGAGTGTGTGATAATTGCAACTTGATAGCATGTGTTAATCTCCATTAGGTGTAGTTTAATTTAGGCTAAGTCTGAGGAAGAATGGTGAAGGTTTATACCAGTGCATTTCAATGGAGGCAGGATGTTGATTCAATCGAATTTGTTGATGTGGTGAATTTCAAAGTGAATTGATGCCCTAAGCTTGTAGAGGGAGAGATTTGGAATAGATTTCATGTTTACATCATGAGGATTCATTGCGTGTGGAGTGAGAACAGAAAGGGAGAAAGCTGTGTGTGCATGGATGTTCATGGTGTTGGAAACCCTAGTTTCAGGCCAAGGGAAGAAGACGAAATCGTGACCCTTCGTTTAGAGTAAGACCTTTGACTTAGGGTAGGATCTAGTGGCTGTTGTTTAATCTGAAATTGGAGGGAGATTACTTTGGCTCTAAACGCACCGTTTCATTAATTGAAACGGGCGGGCCTGAGTGCTGTTGATAACCACACCCCCAAGGTTGAGCCCAATACCAATTGCAACGTGAATTCGCTACTATTTTCACCCCCTGCTCTTTTTTAGTTTTTATTGTTTCTGACTTGATGCTGGGCTTTGTCAAAAGCGCTACTAACACCCCCCAGTCTGAGGGCCCATCCAATAATGAACTGAGCGAATTTCTTTTCATACCCCCTCCCTCATTTTATTCATTTTATTTTTCTTATTTCATTTTAATATTTCATCAATTTTCATAAAATCATAATAAATTCATAAAAAATGCTTTTTAATTCATTCTTTTTACCATGTTTTCATTAAAATGTCTAGAATATTATAGGAAAATAAAATTTCATTTTTAATTTTATTTCATATTTTTTTCATATTTTCTAAATAAATGGCATAATAAATAGTTACATTTCATGCATTATTTTTGTGATTTTTGTTCTCTCACATGCTTTAATATTTTTTGATCATTCTTTTCATATTGTTTAGATGAGATGTTAGGCTTGTAGAAATATTTTAGTTCCCATTTTTAGAGGTTAATTTTAGGTGATTAATAAATGCTTGAATATCATGATCAAAACTAGGGTTTTTAGGTGACAACTTAGGAAGTTCAATTTTCTCCCTTAAGACTTAGGGTTTGAATAGATTAGTTATGGGACTATAGGGGCTATGGGTAGCTATTAGATCCCTTAGAAAAATTAGGATTCCCCTACTGATATTATTACTGTCTGTGTATCTGCTGTCTGGTGTGGTGTGCCCTCTGGGGATTGTTGATTGTTGGTTTGGGTATTGGGTTTGTCTGGGGCCCTGGGGAAGCTGAAGATTTGTGGAGATGAAGCCATTGGAGATTCAAAGACTGAAGATCAACTGCCAGAGTTGAGGAGGAGTTTTCTGCTATCAGTTGCTGAGGAGACTAGGGTTTAGGAGCTAGGCAGAGCTCTAGGTTAGAAAGTTTGTTTCTCAAACATGGATTGCCTTGTCTGCATCCATTCTTCTCTGTGATTCAGAGTCTCTCTAAGACACTCACCCCCTTCCTTTGGAAGGCTTGGTGATAGTGTCTATGAGATAGAACTCTTGAGAGGAAATGTCTCTTGTGTTAGAAGCAGTCTGTTCACCACCCTTGGTAGTCAACTGATTGCTTAACACCCAATTCACTCTTGTGACTGATCCCTCATCCTGGAGGTTTGAGCTTGAAGAAAAGCCAGTGCAGATGGAAGACTGATGATCAAAGCCCTTGTCTGAAGGCCATGAAGATGAAGATTGATGCTTGTTGAAGCCTGTAGCTGATTGGAGATTGCTTGAAGCCAGTTGTTGATTCAGAGCTGCTGAAGCTGTTTGTTCTTTTGCTGTATTTCATTTATTGATGTATTGATTGGTTTTCTGAACTGTATTGTTTGCTGTTTACCCTGCTGGGTTGAAAGTGAAGCCTGTTCACTTTCGCCTATTGTTTTCTAGGTTCGAGGTTGAGTGGGACTCCCTTGCCTCGCTTGTATTGTTGCATCCATGCATTTTACTGTTTTACTGTATATATCTGTTATTGTTTCTGTTTCGGCCTATCCCGTAGGATCTCTGTTTCTCTCCGTGCAAGAGAGGAGCATGATAGACACTAGGTCTTAACCCATGCATGATAACATTAGGTCTTCGCAACCGTAGGTTAGAGTTCTGTCTCTTTCTTTCTCAAAACAAACAGAAAAAACACAATAAAGATTTCAAACACAATAAAAGACACTTCTTTCGTAAAAGAATGTGAACTCATCAAGACGTCATTTTTGTCCGCTTGGACTGCTAATCAGAAAAACCTTTTTCAGAAGGAATAAAATCAACCAAGACAAGCTTGTGTCGTACGTGGCCCGAACTACGTTTGCTCTGATCTTTCATGCTGTATGAAAGTACGTAGGCATAGGATGCGATATCCTAGCGAGCAACCTTCCCCTCCTTTCCCGTAGGTAGGCGAACTACGTTGACTCTGATTTCTCGTTCCAGACGGGAATACGTAGGCATAAAGTGCGATACTTTGCCGAGTCATTTTTATTTTCATTTTATTTTCTTTTTAACCCTTGACCTATAGTTTAGATAGAATAACAATCCATACCCGAAAACAAGCGTGGATCCCATCGAGTACGATGGACGTGAGGGGTGCTAATACCTTCCCCTTGCGTAACCGACTCCCGAACCCAGGTTTTGGTTGCGACGACCATACCTTTCCCGTGTTGTGCGAGGTTTACTCTGAGCGTTTCCTTTCCCTCCCGTGGGATAAATAACGCACGGTGGCGACTCTTCTGTCAGCCGGCGCCGATTTTCGCAGTAGCGACAGGGGTCTGTCATCTTATTGATGTCAGATTGTGCGATAGTGTTTTGTCCTATCATCCTTTTGGTGGTAGTGGCCGGTATGAGTTTCACTCCATCATCCTTTTGGTGGGGGGTCTGCCATCTTATTGATATTAGATTGTGGGATAATGTTTGTCCTATCATCCTTTTGGTGGTAGTGGCCGGTGTGAGTTTCGCTCCGTCATCCTTTTGGTGGGGGGTTTGTCATCTTAATTATGTCAGATTATGCGATATGTTTGTTCTATCATACTTTTGGTGGTAGTGGCCGGGGTGAGTTATGCTCAGTCATCCTTTTGGTGGGGGTCTGTCATCTTGATTGATTTCAGATTGTGCGATAGTGTTTGTCCTATCATCCTTTTGGTGGTAGTGGCCAGTATGAGTTTCTCCCCGACATCCTTTTGGTGGGGGGTCTGTCATCTTATTGATGTCAAATTGTGCAATAGTGTTTGTCCTATCATCCTTTTGGTGGTAGTGGCCGGTGTGAGTCTCGCTCTTTCATCAATTTGGTGGAAGGTCTGTCATCTTATTGATGTCAGATTGTGCGATAATGTTTGTCCTATCATCTTTTTGGTGGTAGTGGCTGGTGTGAGTTTCGCTCCGTCATCCTTTTGGTGGGGGGTCTGTCATCTTATTGATGTCAGATTGTGCGATAGTGTTTTTCCTATCATCCTTTTGGTGGTAGTGGCCGGTGTGAATTTCGCTCCGTCATCCTTTTGGTGGGGGGTCTGTCATCTTATTGATGTCAGAATATGCGATAGTGTTTGTCCTATCATCCTTTTGGTGGTAGTGGTCGGTGTGAGTTTCGCTATGTCATCCATTTGGTGGGGGGTCTGTCATCTTGATTGATGTCAGATTGTGCGATAAGGTTTGTCCTATCATCCTTTTGGTGGAAGTGGTTGTTGTGAGTTTCACTCCGTCATCCTTTTGGTGGGGGGTCTGTCATCTTATTAATGTCAAATTGTGCGATAGTATTTGTCCTATCATCCTTTTGGTAGTAGTGGCCGGTGTGAGTTTCGCTCAGTCATCCTTTTGGTGGGGGGTCTGTCATCTTGGTTATGTCAGATTGTGCAATATGATTGTCCTATCATACTTTTGGTGGTAGTGGTCGGTGTGAGTTTCGCTCAGTCATTCTTTTGGTGGGGGGTCTGTCATCTTTATTGATGTCAAATTGTGCGTTAAGGTTTGTCCTATCATCCTTTTGGTGGTAGTGGCCAATGTAAGTTTCGCTTCGTCATCCTTTTGGTGGGGGTTTTGTCATCTTATTGATGTCAAATTGTGCAATAGTGTTTCTCCTATCATCCTTTTGGTGGTAGTGGCCGGTGTAAGTTTCGCTCTGTCATCCTTTTGGTGGGGGGGTCTGTCATGTTATTGATGTCAGGTTGTGCGACAGTGTTTGTCCTATCATCCTTTTGGTGGTAGTGGCTGGTGTGAGTTTCGCTCCGTCATTCCTTTGGTGGGGGGTCTGTCATCTTATTGATGTCAGATTGTGCGATAGTGTTTGTCACATCATCCTTTTGGTGGTAGTGGCCGGTGTGAGTTTCGCTCTGTCATCTTTTTGATGTCAGATTGTGCGATTGTGTTTTGGCCTATCATCCTTTTGGTGGTAGTGCCCGGTATGAGTTTCGCTCCGTCATCCTTTTGGCGGGGGGGTCTGTCATCTTGTTGATGTCAGATTGTACCTGTGGGTTTCTCCCATCATCCTTTTGGTGGTAGTGGCCGGTGTCAGTTTCGCTCCGTCATCCTTTCGGTGAGGGGTCTGTCATCTTATTGATGTCAGATTGTGTGAGAGTGTTTCTCCTATAATTATTTTGGTTGTAGTGGCCAGTGTGAGTTTCGCTCCGTCGTCCTTTTGGTGGGGGGTCTGTCATCTTATTGATGTCAGATTGTGCGATAGTGTTTTGTCCTATCATCCTTTTGGTGGTAGTGGCCGGTATGAGTTTTGCTCTGTCATCTTTTTGGTGGGGGGTCTGTCATCTTATTGATGTTAGATTGTGCGATAGTGTTTATTCTATCATCCTTTTGGTAGTAGTGGCTGGTGTGAGTTTTGCTCGGTTATCCTTTTGGTGGGGGGTCTGTCATCTTGTTATTTCAGATTGTGCGATATGTTTGTTCTATCATACTTTTGGTGGTAGTGGCCGGTGTGAGTTTTGCTCAGTCATCCTTTTGGTGGGGGTCTATCATCTTGATTGATTTCAGATTGTGCGATAGTGTTTGTCCTATCATCCTTTTGGTGGTAGTGGCCAGTGTGAGTTTCGCCCCGTCTTCCTTTTGGTGGGGGGTCTGTCATCTTATTGATGTCAGATTGTGCAATAGTGATTGTCCTATCATCCTTTTGGTGGTAGTGGCCGGTGTGAGTTTCGGTCTGTCATCCATTTGGTGGTGGGTCTGTCATCTTATTGATGTCAGATTGTGCGATAATGTTTGTCCTATCATCCTTTTGGTTGTAGTGGCTGGTGTGAGTTTCGCCCCGTCATCCTTTTGGTGTGGGGTCTGTCATCTTATTGATGTCAGTTTGTGCGATAGTGTTTCTCCTATCATCCTTTTGGTGGTAGTGGCCGGTGTGAGTTTCGCTCCGTCATCCTTTTGGTGAGGAGTCTGTCATCTTATTGATGTCAGATTGTGCGATAGTGTTTGTCCTATCTTCCAAATGGTTGTAGTGGCCAGTGTGAGTTTTGCTCCGTCGTCCTTTTGGTGGGGGGTCTGTCATCTTATTGATGTCAGATTGTGCGATAGTGTTTTGTCCTATCATCCTTTTGGTGGTAGTGGCCGGTATGAGTTTTGCTCCGTCATCCCTTTGGTGGGGGGTCTGTCATCTTATTGATGTTAGATTGTGCGATAGTGTTTATTCTATCATCCTTTTGGTAGTAGTGGCTGGTGTGTGTTTTGCTCGGTCATCCTTTTGGTGGGGGGTCTGTCATCTTGTTATTTCAGATTGTGCGATATGTTTGTTCTATCATACTTTTGGTGGTAGTGGCCGGTGTGAGTTTTGCTCAGTCGTCCTTTTGGTGGGGGTCTGTCATCTTGATTGATTTCAGATTGTGCGATAGTATTTGTCCTATCATCCTTTTGGTGGTAGTGGCCAGTGTGAGTTTCGCCCCGTCTTCCTTTTGGTGGGGGGTCTGTCATCTTATTGATGTCAGATTGTGCAATAGTGTTTGTCCTATCATCCTTTTGGTGGTAGTGGCCGGTGTGAGTTTCGCTCTGTCATCCATTTGGTGGTGGGTCTGTCATCTTATTGATGTCAGATTGTGCAATAATGTTTGTCCTATCATCCTTTTGGTGGTAGTGGCTGGTGTGAGTTTCGCCCCGTCATCCTTTTGGTGTGGGGTCTGTCATCTTATTGATGTCAGTTTGTGCGATAGTGTTTCTCATATCATCCTTTTGGTGGTAGTGGCCGGTGTGAGTTTCGCTCTGTCATCCATTTGGTGGTGGGTCTGTCATCTTATTGATGTCAGATTGTGCAATAATGTTTGTCCTATCATCCTTTTGGTGGTAGTGGCTGGTGTGAGTTTCGCCCCGTCATCCTTTTGGTGTGGGGTCTGTCATCTTATTGATGTCGGTTTGTGCGATAGTGTTTCTCATATCATCCTTTAGGTGGTAGTGGCCGGTGTGAGTTTCGCTCCGTCATCCTTTTCGTGGGGGGTCTGTCATCTTATTGATGTCAGATTGTGCGATAGTGTTTTGTCCTATCATCCTTTTGGTGGTAGTGGCTGTTGTGAGTTTCGCTTCGTCATCTTTTTGTGGAGGGTCTGTTATCTTATTGATGTCAGATTGTGCGATAGTATTTCTCCTATCATCCTTTTGGTGGTTGTGGCCAGTGTGAGTTTTGCTCCGTCATCCTTTTGGTGGGGGGTCTGTCATCTTATTGATGTCAGATTGTGTGATAGTGTTTTGTCCTATCATCCTTTTCGTGGTAGTGGCCGATATGAGTTTCGCTTCGTCATCCTTTTTGTGGGGGGTCTGTCATCTTATTGATATTATATTGTGCGATAATGTTTGTCCTATCATCCTTTTGGTGGTAGTGGCCGGTGTGAGTTTTGCCCAGTCATCCTTTTGGTGGGGGTCTGTCATCTTGATTGATTTCAGATTGTGCGATAGTGTTTGTCCTATCATCCTTTTGGTGGTAGTGGCCAGTACGAGTTTCGTCTCGTCATCCTTTTGGTGGTAGTGGCCAGTATGAGTTTCGCCCCGTCATCCTTTTGGTGGGGGGTCTGTCATCTTATTGATGTCAAATTATGCAATAGTGTTTGTCCTATCATCCTTTTGGTGGTAGTGGCCAGTGTGAGTTTCCCTCTTTCATCCATTTGGTGGGGGGTTTGTCATCTTATTGATGTCAGATTGTGCGATAGTGTTTGTCCTATCATCCTTTTGGTGGTAGTGGCTGGTGTGAGTTTCGCTCCGTCATCCTTTTGGTGGGGGGTCTGTCATCTTATTGATGTCAGATTGTGCGATAGTGTTTCTCCTATCATCCTTTTAGGGGTAGTGGCCGGTGTGAGTTTCGCTCCGTCATCCTTTTGGTGGGGGGTCGTCATCTTATTGATGTCAGATTGTGCGATAGTGTTTTGTCCTATCATCCTTTTGGTGGTAGTGGCTGTTGTGAGTTTCGCTCCGTCATCCTTTTGGTGAGGAGTCTGTCATCTTATTGATGTCAGATTGTGCGATAGTGTTTGTCCTATCTTCGTTTTGGTTGTAGTGGCCGGTGTGAGTTTCGCTCTGTCATCGTTTTGGTGGGGGGTCTGTCATCTTGGTTATGTCATATTGTTCGATATGATTGTCCTATCATACTTTTGGTGGTAGTGGTCGGCGTGAGTTTCGTTCAGTCATTCTTTTGGTGGGGGGGTATGTCATCTTGATTGATGTCAGATTGTGCGATAAGGTTTGTCCTATCATCCTTTTGGTGGTAGTGGCCAATGTAAGTTTCGCCCCATCATCCTTTTGGTGTGGTTTTTGTCATCTTATTGATGTCAAACTGTGCAACAGTGTTTGTCCTCTCATCCTTTTGGTGGTAGTGGTCGGTGTGAGTTTCGCTCTGTCATCCTTTTGGTGGGGGTCTGTCATCTTATTGATGTCAGGTTGTGCGATAGTGTTTGTCCTATCATCCTTTTGGTGGTAGTGGCTGGTGTAAGTTTCGCTCCGTCATCCGTTTGGCGGGGAGTCTGTCATCTTAATTATGTCAGATTGTGCGATATGTTTGTTCTATCATACTTTTGGTGGTAGTGGACGGTGTGAGTTTTGCTTAGTCATCCTTTTGGTGGGGGTCTGTCATCTTGATTGATTTCAGATTGTGCGATAGTGGTTGTCCTATCATCCTTTTGGTGGTAGTGGCCAGTATGAGTTTCGCCCCGACATCCTTTTGGTGGGGGGTCTGTCATCTTATTGATGTCAAATTATGCAATAGTGATTGTCCTATCATCCTTTTGGTGGTAGTGGCCGGTGTGAGTTTTGATCTTTCATCCATTTGGTGGGGGGTCTGTCATCTTATTGATGTCAGATTGTGCGATAATGTTTGTCCTATCATCTTTTTGGTGGTAGTGGCTGGTGTGAGTTTCGCTCTGTCATCCTTTTGGTGGGGGGTCTGTCATCTTATTGATGTCAGATTGTGCGATAGTGTTTCTCCTATCATCCTTTTGGTGGTAGTGGCTGTTGTGAGTTTCGCTCCGTCATCCTTTTGGTGAGGAGTCTGTAATCTTATTGATGTCAGATTGCGCGATAGTGTTTGTCCTATCTTCCAAATGGTTGTAGTGGCCGGTGTGAGTTTTGCTCTGTCATCCTTTTGGTGGGGGGTCTGTCATCTTGGTTATGTCATATTGTGCGATATGATTGTCCTATCATCCTTTTGGTGGTAGTGGTCGGTGTGAGTTTCGCTCAGTCATTCTTTTGGTGGTTGGGTCTGTCATCTTGATTGATGTCAGATTGTGCGATAAGGATTGTCCTATCATCCTTTTGGTGGTAGTGGCCAATGTAAGTTTTGCCCCATCATCCTTTTGGTGTGGTTTTTGTCATCTTGATTGATTTCAGATTGTGCTATAGTGGTTGTCCTATCATCCTTTTGGTGGTAGTGGCCAGTATTAGTTTTGCCCCGACATCCTTTTGGTGGGGGGTCTGTCATCTTATTGATGTCAAATTATGCAATAGTGTTTTTCCTATCATCCTTTTGGCGGTAGTGGCCGGTGTGAGTTTTGCTCTTTCATCCATTTGGTGGGGGGTCTGTCATCTTATTGATGTCAGATTGTGCGATAATGTTTGTCCTATCATCTTTTTGGTGGTAGTGGCTGGTGTGAGTTTCGCTCCGTCATCCTTTTGGTGGGGGGTCTGTCATGTTATTGATGTCAGATTGTGCGATAGTGTTTCTCCTATCATCCTTTTGGTGGTAGTGGCCGGTGTGAGTTTCGCTTCGTCATCCTTTTGGTGGGGGGTCTGTCATCTTAATTATGTCAGATTGTGCGATATGTTTGTTCTATCATACTTTTGGTGGTAGTGGACGGTGTGAGTTTTGCTCAGTCATCCTTTTGGTGGGGGTCTGTCATCTTGATTGATTTCAGATTGTGCGATAGTGGTTGTCCTATCATCCTTTTGGTGGTAGTGGCCAGTATGACTTTCGCCCCGACATCCTTTTGGTGGGGGGTCTGTCATCTTATTGATGTCAAATTATGCAATAGTGATTGTCCTATCGTCCTTTTGGTGGTAGTGGCCGGTGTGAGTTTCGCTCTTTCATCCATTTTGTGGGGGGTCTGTCATCTTATTGATGTCAGATTGTGCGATAGTGTTTCTCCTATCATCCTTTTGGTGGTAGTGGCCGGTGTGAGTTTCGCTCCGTCATCCTTTTTTTGGGGGGTCGTCATCTTATTAATGTCAGATTGTGCGATAGTGTTTTGTCCTATCATCCTTTTGGTGGTAGTGGCTGTTGTGAGTTTCGCTCCGTCATTCTTTTGGTGAGGAGTCTGTCATCTTATTGATGTCAGATTGTGCGATAG
This sequence comes from Lathyrus sativus, assembly GCA_963859935.3. NCBI lineage: Eukaryota > Viridiplantae > Streptophyta > Magnoliopsida > Fabales > Fabaceae > Lathyrus > Lathyrus sativus. The sequence continues at coordinate 41,336 of CAWUDS030002192.1, read as the reverse complement.
TGTTTGTCCTATCTTCCAAATGGTTGTAGTGGCCGGTGTGAGTTTTGCTCTGTCATCCTTTTGGTGGGGGGTCTGTCATCTTGGTTATGTCATATTGTGCGATATGATTGTCCTGTCATACTTTTGGTGGTAGTGGTCGGTGTGAGTTTCGCTCAGTCATTCTTTTGGTGGGGGGGTCTGTCATCTTGATTGATGTCAGATTGTGCGATAAGGTTCGTCCTATCATCCTTTTGGTGGTAGTGGCCAATGTAAGTTTTGCCCCATCATCCTTTTGGTGTGGTTTTTGTCATCTTGATTGATTTCAGATTGTGCGATAGTGGTTGTCCTATCATCCTTTTGGTGGTAGTGGCCAGTATTAGTTTTGCCCCGACATCCTTTTGGTGGGGGGTCTGTCATCTTATTGATGTCAAATTATGCAATAGTGTTTTTCCTATCATCCTTTTGGCGGTAGTGGCCGGTGTGAGTTTTGCTCTTTCATCCATTTGGTGGGGGGTCTGTCATCTTATTGATGTCAGATTGTGCGATAATGTTTGTCCTATCATCTTTTTGGTGGTAGTGGCTGGTGTGAGTTTCGCTCCGTCATCCTTTTGGTGGGGGGTCTGTCATCTTATTGATGTCAGATTGTGCGATAGTGTTTCTCCTATCATCCTTTTGGTGGTAGTGGCCGGTGTGAGTTTCGCTTCGTCATCCTTTTGGTGGAGGGTCTGTCATCTTGATTGATGTCAGATTGTGCGATAGTGTTTGTCCTATCATCCTTTTGGTGGTAGTGGTCGGTGTGAGCTTCACTCTGTCATCCTTTTGGTGAGTGGTTTGTCATCTTATTGATGTCAGATTGTGCGATAGTGTTTATCCTATAATCCTTTTGGTGGTAGTGGCTGGTGTGAATTTCGCTCCGTCATCCTTTTGGTGGGGGGTCTGTCATCTTATTGATGTCAGATTGTGCGATAGTGTTTCTCCTATCATCATTTTGGTGGTAGTGGCCGGTGTGAGTTTCGCTCTGTCATCCTTTTGGGGGGGGGTCTGTCTTCTTATTTATGTCAGATTGTGCGATATTGTTTTGTCCTAACATTCTTTTTGGTGGTAGTGGCCGGTGTGAGTTTCGCTTTGTTATCCTTTTGGTGGGGGGTCTGTCATCTTATTGATGTCAGATTATGCGATAGTGTTTGTCCTATCATCCTTTTGGTGGTAGTGGCCGGTGTGAGTTTCGCTCTGTCATCCATTTGGTGGGGGGTCTGTCATCTTGATTGATGTCAGATTGTGCGATAAGGTTTGTCCTACCATTCTTTTGGTGGTAGTGGCTGTTGTGAGTTTCGCTCCGTCATCCTTTTGGTGGGGGGTCTGTCATCTTATTAATGTCAGATTGTGCGATAGTATTTGTCCTATCATCCTTTTGGTAGTAGTGGTCGGTGTGAGTTTCGCTCAGTCATTCTTTTGGTGGGGGGTCTGTCATCTTGATTGATGTCAAATTGTGCGTTAAGGTTTGTCCTATCATCCTTTTGGTGGTAGTGGCCAATGTAAGTTTCGCTCCGTCATCCTTTTGGTGGGGGTTTTGTCATCTTATTGATGTCAAATTGTGCAATAGTGTTTCTCCTATCATCCTTTTGGTGGTAGTGGCCGGTGTGAGTTTCGCTCTGTCATCCTTTTGGTGGGGGGGTCTGTCATGTTATTGATGTCAGGTTGTGCGACAGTGTTTTTCCTATCATCCTTTTGGTGGTAGTGGCTGGTGTGAGTTTCGCTCCGTCATTCCTTTGGTGGGGGGTCTGTCATCTTATTGATGTCAGATTGTGCGATAGTGTTTGTCCTATCATCCTTTTGGTGGTAGTGGCCGGTGTGAGTTTCGCTCTGTCATCCTTTTGGTGGGGGGTCTGTCATTTTTAATATTTTTTGTATATTTTCTCTTTTAATAGCTTTTTAATTCATTTTATGTTGATGCATAGTTTTGTAGAATTTTGTTTAGCTAGTTCCCTTTATATTTTTGAACAATTCTTTTTAGGATAGTTAGACTAGGACTTTAGCTCCCCTCTGGATTTATTCCATAATTTTGTGATTAGTTTTTGATTAGTTTTGATTAGATGACTTTAGGTTGTGTAGATTTAGGTCAATCCTTAACATAGGTCCACAATAACACTAGGATTTTGGGTTTTTAGGTCAAGTTAGATATTGGGACATATAGGGTATTAAGGGTAGTTATATAGGATCCCCTAGAAATTATATTATATTTTAATATAATAGTATACTATTTTTAATTGATTTTTGTAATTGATTGTTGTTTGTGTTGCCCTTGTGGGCTTGTATTTTGTTTTGCTTTGCTTTGTGGGCTTTTGCTTGGCTTGGTGGGCTTGGTATTGCTTTGTGGAGCATGGAGGAGCATAGTGGAAGACTTGGAAATTGAAGAAGGGGCTTGAGAGCTTTAAGACTTGTTTGTTTCGTTGTTGTTTTAGGGTTAGGAATTAAGTAGAGCTTAGACTTAGTTAATTTCTTTCTTAAACATGGATGGTATCTTTCACCTCCATTATTCCCCATGATTCAAGGTCCTTCCATAGTATTCACCTCCCTCCTTTGGAGGGATAAGTGATGGTACCTAGGAAGTAGAACCTTTGAGGGAACCATTCTTCTGATGTTAAAACCTTATAGGCCTCCTTTGGTGGTCAATAAGTAGTTTAATATCCTAGCTTATCCAGTTAAGTGATTTCTTCTGGTTTGAGTATCTTGAAGATGTTGGGCTTGAGTTTGAAGATGAAGACTTCATTGAAGAGTATGGAAGAGGATGATTCCCTGAGCATTGCCATTGCAGCTGAGGCTTGAAGAGCATGAAGAAACAAGTTGATACTTGAAGACCCAATGAAGATCCAGTAAAGACTGAATGAAGAGCTGAGGCTTAAAGACTGAAGGATGAAGTTGACATTTCCAGATGATTGAGGACTACTTTGAGAAGCTGAAGCTTGTAGGAAGAGAAGACCAGGTTGAGACTGGTAAAGTAAGAGAGCTGAAGCTTGAAGACTGAGTTGACATTTATGAAGAGGATTCAATTGAGATTGACTGGAGAGATGAAGCTTGGAGAGGAGGATAAGTTGAAACTTATGCTTATGAATTGAAACCTTGGAGAGGCAAGTTGATATTTGTCATGAAAGATGATAATCCTGAAGGGTGCTGAAAGTCTGAAGACTGGATTGCTGTTAGAAGAGCTGAGGCTTGGAGTTGGAAGAGAGAGAGTTGTTGATCTGCTTTCTTATCTGTTTTCTTTTCTGTATTGATGTGACTTGTTTGATTTGCTTGATGCATTAGAATAAGTTCATATTTAGATTGATTTAAGCTAGGAGCATGATTGCACTAGAGGTTGAGTTGTTCCCTCTACTTGTATTTTTACTATATGGCTTTGCTTGCGGGTATTCGGTAGAGTCCTGCTCCCTTGCCCATGTGGTTTATTTTGCTTGATAGCATGTTGTTTCCTCTGTATGATTGCAGTTTAATGTATTCTGCTTGATAGCATGTTTTATTTCCTCAGTATGATTATTGTTATTCATATCTGGCTTGAGGTTGAGATGAGCTTGTGGAGGCTGCTGCCCCATACACATTTCCTTCCTCACTTGCATTGCATGCATTTTACAGTCGTTTACTATATTTCTGTTTACTGTTTAAGCTGATGCTTTATCTGTTTCTGTTTATCATTGACATGATCCCTTAAGGCTCTCATTTCCTTTGATAAGGAAGTGATGATAGAACTTTAGGTTGAAACCTATGTATGATAACTTCTAGGAGTTTCCTGTTTCAAACTTCAACTATAGGATGAATCCTTGGCATGATAACAGTAGGACTTGATAGTCTCCCCGTAGTTGAGTCTGTTCTCTTCTCATCTCAAAACAGCTTAACATACAGTAATCATGAATAATTTCTTTCGTACGTTACGAGCCTTAAGCTATCTGAGAAAGGATTGTTGGAGAGTTTCTTTTCAACAGTCCGGATGTTTAGTATGGTACCATTTGGGTGACATGCGACACATTCACTCTCAGGTCATAGTCTTTAGTGCGATTGAAATTGCAAACACCATAAAAAACACTTCTTCCGTAAAAGACAGAAAACAAACTTCAAACCTTTTTGCCCCGTGGGCCCGTAATTCAAAGGAAAGTTTTTCTGAAGAAAAGAGTGTCGTTAAACTTCAGCGCCAACGCAAACAGGCTTTGTCCCTAACTGCTGGAACTGCTGTTTAACCCTACTCGATAAAACAGATGAATTTGAATTCCCGTAATCCGTAGTATCCCGAACTACGTAAGCTCTAATCTCTCATATCCGTTGAGAGTACGTAGGCACAATACTGACGTATTGGCGAGCCACCTTCCCCGTAACCCGTAGTAGGTCGAACTACGTTGACTCTGATTTCTCATTCTCTGATGAGAATACGTAGGCATAAAGCTCGACGCTTTGCCGAGTCATTTTCTTTTCTGTTTAAGCCAACCTTGATAGGTAGATAGATAAACCAACTCGTCCAGTAAACACAACAAGCATGGATCCCGTCGAGTACGACGGACGTGAGGGGTGCTAATAACTTCCCCTTGCGTAACCGACTCCTGAACCCAGACAATGGTTGCGATGACCTTGTCTTACCCTTTTCGTCAGGTTTTTCCGATCGTTTCCTTTCCCGTTCTGAGGGATAAATAACGAAAGGTGGCGACTCTTCTGTTTTGCCGGCGCCTTATTTTCTCGGAAGCGACAGCTGGCGACTCTGTTGGGGAACTTGATAGTTTCCTGGGATCCAACGTCCCGTATGCGAGTCAGTTTGGGGATCCGACGTCCCCTGTGAGAGTCAATCTTAGCGCTTGTATGATTACTTATTAGGTTGTGTTTATTTATCGCATTTTATTTCCCGCATTTTATTTTCAGTATGATATGATTATCTGTGCTGTTGTGGGAGGGGCATTCTGATGAGTGAGAAGCCAGACCCAAGCTTGAGTGAACATAGCATTAGTTGTGGAAATTAGTGGGCGCGTGCTTGCTTGGCAGGCACTAGTGTCTCATGAAATCCACGCTCAGACGAGGTTCTCCCGGTTGGCTTCTTTTTCAACCCTTTGGGTTGAGGGGGTTGTTGGTTTGGAGGATTGTCGACTCTGGGGACCGATCATTTGTGATTCAGCCGAGTGAGGCCGCTTCATGAGCTGGTGATGCCACACCTTCTGGGTATCGTATCACCCCTCTTGAATGTCTGTGACGCTGATGAACGCATAGGATGCCGAACTTGAGTCAGTTTAGGTCCATACCTGTGAGCAGGGTTGGGTTTATTGCAGGAAACTTTGACCTTCAGATTACCTGGTTTTCTTGACAGTGAATCAGTTTTGTTGATACCGGAGGTTCTCATCATCAGATATATGATTGTTCTTGACAGAGCAGAGCTTTGGTCCTATATCAGAGGACCTTATATTCAGAGAGATGTATGATTGTTCTTGACAGAGCAGGTTTATGACTGGGGTCTGAGGATCTCATCATCAGATGTTTGTTCTTGATAGAGCAGAGTTTTGGTCCTGTATCAGAGATCCTTATTATCAGATGGTTGTTCTTGACAGAGTAGAGTTCTGGTCATCAGATGTGTGTTCTTGACAAAGCAGATTTCTTGGTTCTGTATCAGAGGTCCTTATTATCAGGCGTCTGTTCTTGACAGAGCAGATTTATGGTCCTTTATGTGTGTGTTCGTGACAGAGCAGATTTGTGGTCCGATACCAGGGTTTTCTTCTTATCAGATACAGTGGTTGTTCTTGATAGAACAGGATTATGGTTTTGTTGATACAGAATCTCCACAGCACAGTTGCCTTGATCTTCTGCTGCATGATTGCATTTTACATTATTTTGCATACTCATTTACATTTCATTAACGTGTGTCTGTGTTCCAGGTACCGTTTTCCCCGATCCAGGATTTCTTGCCTCCTATTGTATTGTTATGGGTTCTCTGAGGAAGACCGTGGCTTACAAATTCCCTGCCCCTGATGTGGTTCGGCTGACCGGTTTGATTGCTTTAGCAGATGATTCTGTGAGGGATGAGTTCAGAAAGTCTTACGGCAAATTGCTCAGTTTGGTTCGTAAACCTTCTGCGTTCGAGTTGAATGGGTTGCACGCTCTGCTGCAGTTCTACGACCCTCCGTTGAGATGCTTCACTTTCTAGGATTTTGTTCTCGCACCCACGCTGGAGGAATATGCTGATTTGTTAGGTGTGCCTATCAAGAGGCAGATGCCTTTTGTTCATATGGATGCTGAGCCTGATCTGGCTAGTCTAGCTCCTTCACTTCATCTGGATGCCTCCGAGTTGGTATTGTCTAGTTGGAACAAGGTTCCAGGTTTCTCCTTGCAGTTCTTAGTGGTTAAGGCTCAGCAGTGCGCCAAAGACGGATGTTGGGTCGTGTTCAACGCCATCATCGCTCTGTGCATTTATGGCATCATTATGTTCCCCAACATGCCCGACTTTGTAGACTTCGACGCATTTCATATCTTTGCATCAGGGAATCCAGTCCCTACCTTGATAGGAGATGTCTACCATTCCGTCCACTACAAAAACGAGAACAGAAGGGGCAAGAATGTCTCATGCTGTGTACCCTTGCTTTATAAATGGCTTGATAGTCATCTGCCCAAGAGGGGTCCCTTTGTTTCGTCTGCAGCCACAGCTGAGTGGTCCGAGCGTCTGATGAGTTTATCTGCAGAGGATATTGACTGGTTTGACAGAGATAGGCTGGGTACCGAGATCATCTTTAGCTGCAGCGGGTTTCCGAACGTGCCTTTGATAGGTAGGAAGGGCTGTATAACCTATAATCTGTCTTTGCTGGTCCGACAGTTCGCGTATGCTTTGAGAGCTCCGCCGAAGGATGAAGAGGTGCAGGAATCTCTGTACCTCACTGGTCTTCTAGAGGGGGATCTGTTATCTAAGCTTCAGCGTGCTTGGAATGGCATCAGTAAGAGGGGAAAACCATTACTGGGGAGAAGTAATAATAAAGCCTACCCTCCGTATGAGACGTGGATCAGAGCCAGAGCCAACGCTATAGGGATGCCGTTTCTTCCTGCCAAGCCAGAAAGCCCTCCAGTGATTGAAGAGCCTACCACGGTGCCCATTCAGCAGCATAATCAGGTGTTAGCTGAGCGAGATGAATTGAAGAGGGCAAATGAAGAATTGGAGAAAGAATTGGCTCAGCTTCGAAGCAAGAGGAACGAAGCCGTTTATTCCTTCAAAAGGCAAACAGAGCTGGTGAACCGGCGAGGTACAGACCTGACTAAGCAGATAGCCGAGCGTGAGCGCATGGGTCAAGACTTCAAAGCTGTCAACGACGTACTGGCTACGAAGAAGCAGCACTTGGACGAAGCGTATCGGAGGATATCCAAGTTCAACCAGCACTGGAAGGCCTTCCTAGCCACCAGGAAAGAGCGGGAGGATAAGCTGATGCTACAGATCTCCAAGCTGGAAGCCCAAGTGAAGGTTAGTGAGAAGAGGTTTGATGAAGAAACCGCTCGCAGATACGCCGCCGAAGGCCAGCTCAACAAAGCTCTCGCTAACCTGAAGGAGCGCAAACTGACGTTTGAGTCCAAGAAACGGAAGCTAGAAGATTGTTTCGGCGAAGGAGCATGGGAAGATTCGGTTGAAGGTCTTCAGTACACCATTGTGCAAAGGGAATTACTCGTCGAAGGGTTACTCACTCTGCCTGATCAACCAGAAACGAAAGAGTTGTTAGAAGAGTATCGCGCCCGTGGCCGTACTTGACTATTTGTATTCCTTTTGTTTTGATCATTGTTGTATGCTGACCATCACCAGGCTTGTTGGCTGAGGTCACGCTGTTGATTCATCTTGTACTCGCTGACGTTGTGTACTGCCTTGATGGGCTTTCTTTATATATGAGATTGTTATTTCCATGACTGGATTTGGACTTCTTATTATCAGCACTGGAACTCAGGCACTAGGATCGGGGAAGATCTCCCTAATGCACAGACACACGTTTGCATTTGCATGAAGCATTTGCATAACGAGCACTTTGTTGTTTTTCCTAACCCTTTTGTGTTTTCCAGGTCGTTTCAGGTGGTTCCAGGATTGATCAGAGACCTATTCACCGCTATCCGACTAGAGCTAATCAAACCAGGATCATGGAGCAAGTGCAAACTGATGTTCAAGAACTCCGCGAAAGAATGGATCGCTTCATGGAGCTCATGCAAGCGGTCGCCAATGGCCAGGATCAGCTCAGAACCTTGGTTCAGCCCCTGATTTCAAGGGTCGATAGCAATGGCGTACTCCATGGTGGGACTGTGCCTACTCCTCCACCAGTTGAAACTCCACAGAATGGTGTTCCCGTGACCGGGGGAAATGGTAGTGCCAACAACAATGTGATAGCTAATATGGGACTCAATGGCAATACGACGGGCGTCGGTAATGGGAGTCTGGAAGCTAATGTCAATATCGGGCTGAGCAACGGCAATGCCGGTGTTGGGAATCTGTTTGGGCCTCGGCCATGGCTAGAGGATCGTCAGGACGATGTGTTCTCTCAGAGAGGTGCTGAAGGGGAGCTGAATGCTGAAGCGCGTCTAAGGTTCAAAGCACTCGAGGATAAGATGAGAAATATCGAGAATCAGAACACCCTGGGCGTTGATATGTCCAAGTTGGGACTAATTGCTGATTTCAAGGTGCCTCCTAAGTTCAAGGCGCCTGACTTTGAAAAATATAAGGGCACCACTTGCCCTCGCGTCCACTTGAGATCGTATTACAGGAAAATGTCTGCTCATTCTGAGGACGAGAAGTTGCTGATGCACTTCTTTCAAGACAGTCTGTCCGGGCCATCCCTCAAATGGTACATGAGTCTGGAGCCTACTAGTGTGCGCACGTGGAAGGATCTTGCTGAAGCATTTGTGCACCACTACCAATACAATAGTGACTTGGCCTCGAACCGAGTCCAGCTGCAAAATTCGTCGCAAAGGAACAACGAAGGGTTCAAGGAATACGCCCAACGGTGGCGTGAGTTGGCAGTCAGGGTTCAGCCGCCGATGGTTGAACGTGAGCTTGTGCAGATGTTCGTAGCCACCCTCCCAGGGGTTTACTATGAGAAGTTGGTCAGCGGTATGTCCGGAACGTTCTCAGATCTCATTATCACGGGTGAGCACATCGAAAATGGGATCAAACTCGGCAAAATTCAAGGTGAGTTATCCTCAGCTGGAGGAGGCGGAAAGAAACCTTATAGTGGCAAAAGACGAGAAGGAGAAACGAGCGTTGTGTCCAACGCTCGAAGAAAGGGTAAAGGCCCTCACCAACAAGTGGCCAGCATAACTATCCCGGCAGTTCCACAGCAGCCGCAGCAGCAGCAACCGAATCAACCAGGGTACAGAAAGTATCAGAATCGGGCACCTCTGTCGAGCCGTCACCTCGAGACACCGCCCATGTCGTATGTGCAACTCTTGCAGACTTTGCTTCAACTACAGTTGATCCAGAAGAGAACGCTGGCTCCCTTGACAAGGGCACCTCCGCCAGGTTATGACGCGAATGCAACTTGTGAGTTTCACTCAGGGGCACCCGACCACACAATAGAGAACTGCAAAGCCTTCAAGCATAAGGTGCAGGACATGGTGGATGCCAAGATCATCAACTTCTCGGATAATGTGCCAAATGTCACGAAGAATCCTATGCCGAATCATAGGGGAGGTGGAGTGAACGCCATTATGGAAGACGAGAGTTCGGATTTGTTGACTGACGTCAGAGATCTGAAAACGCCGCTTAGCTTCGTCAAGGCTAAGCTGATGAAAAGGGGTTTCTTTCCAGGTTGTGGAGAGTTATGTATGGACTGTGCCACATATTCTGATGGATGTGAACAGCTAATAGAAGGAATTCAAAGTCTGATGACTGAAGGGATTTTACAGTTTAGCCGGAGGGCCGAATGTGGATCGGGGGAGGTAGTGCTGAAGCAAGATGATGAGGTCGCCACCATCACCATCCCTCGCCAGACGATAACTATTTCTGCGCCCAGACCGCCCACAATTACCATCACCAGAGCTGGGCCGATACCCTTCGAGAGCACTAATGCTGTCCCATGGCATTATGGGGATGAAGTCTACTGCAACGGACAGAAGTCGGAGCTGGAACCGTTTGGGTCGACTGTGGAGAACCTTGCGGGAATCAGTGGTATTACTCGCAGCGAAAGAGTGTTTGCACCACCAGAGGTCGTGGCGGATAAAGCGGTCAGGGCTGATACAGCCGATAAATGTAAAAGTAATGTCGTTGAAGAGATCCCGCGTGGGGTAGAAAAAGACTTGCTTGTTAAAGACGCCGAGGAGTTTATGCGGTTGATTAAAAAGAGTGACTACAAGATTGTGGATCATCTCCATCAGACACCCTCGAAGATTTCCATTCTGAACTTGTTGCTGTGTTCCGAAGCGCACCGCAACGCGCTGCTGAAGGTGTTGAACGCCGCATATGTACCACAGGAAATATCGGTAAATCAGCTAGAAGAGGTCGTAGCCCACGTAAATGCTGGAAATGGGCTAGGGTTCACTAACCTAGAGCTGACGCCGAAAGGGAGGAACCACAATAGTGCTCTGCACATCTCGATAGAGTGTAGGGGCACGATTATGTCGCACGTGTTGGTGGACACAGGTTCGTCGCTTAATGTTCTTTCGAAGAAGGCATTAATGAAGTTGGATACTCGTGGAGTGATTTGCACACCCAGTGATCTGGTTGTGAAGGCGTTCGATGGGACTAAACGCCATGTTTTCGGGGAGGTGACCCTGCCAATCCAAGTCGGGCCGGAAACGTTCGACGCGGTCTTTTATATTATGGACATCATGCCTGCCTACAGCTGTCTCTTGGGCCGGCCGTGGATCCATGCTACTGGAGCCGTGACCTCCACGTTGCACCAGAAACTCAAATATGCTGTCGCGGGTAGCATCGTAACTGTGTGTGGCGAGGAAGACATGATGGTGAGCCATTTGTCGTCCTTTAAGTATGTTGAGATGGATGGAGAAATCCATGAGACTCTATGCCAAGCGTTCGAAGCTGTCAAAGTGAAGGACGTAGCTCCTGTAGTCACGGAAAAGCCAAAGATGACTCTCTCCTCATTCAAAGAAGCTCGGGCCATTGTCCAAGCCGGATCTACCCCAGGCTGGGGGCGAATTTTGGAGATACCTAACAAGCAAGACAAGTTTGGGTTGGGATATTCTCCTGGAGCTGAAGCTTCTTCTTCTAGCAGTGCGTCTCGAGGTAAGGGGCCGATCCAGTTTACCAGTGGCGGAGTGATTTTCGAAAGCATCAATGTGGTGTCTGAAGACAGCGGAGATAGCGACTGTGACCTCGACTCTTGGATCCAGCCAAGCAAGCCAGGCGAGAGCCTCAACAACTGGTCCGTCAAGGATATCATCCAGATGACAAGCGAAGAGTAATGATTTACTTTTTCCAATCATTGTACAACCCTATGTCCTACCCGGGGCATAGTGGTTTTATTGTTAGGGCCTTGTTGGATTATGTACACACATTTTGTTAATAAATCAAAGGCATTTTCTTCGTATTCAAATATTGTGATCTTTGTTATTCCTGTTTTATATTTGTTTTGAAAAACAGTAAAATGGCAATGAGGTTTGTGCTAACCTGCATATCCTTGTTTTAAGCTTAACCCTTGTTATTGCAGGATCCACATAGCAGATGACATCGACTCTGGACCTTCTACGGCTCACTTCGACTTCGATTGCCCGATATATCAAGCCGAAGAAGAGATTGATGAAGACGAAGACCTTCCTGAAGAGTTGGCCCGCTTGTTGAAACAAGAGGAGAGAGTTATTCTTCCTCATGAAGAGGAGATTGAGATCGTAAATCTGGGTTCTGAAGAACTCGTCAGAAACGTCAGGATAGGGGCTGCATTGCAGAGTGATGTCAAGCGGAGATTGGTCGAGATGCTAAGAGAGTATAGTGACGTCTTTGCTTGGTCGTACGAAGATATGCCCGGACTTGATACTGACATCGTGGTCCACCACTTGCCGTTGCGAGAAGATTGTCCTCCCGTTAAGCAGAAGCTTAGGAGGACGAGACCAGATATGGCCGTTAAGATCAAAGAAGAAGTGAAAAAGCAGCTTGACGTTGGCTTCTTAGCGGTCACTACTTACCCTCCGTGGGTCGCCAACATAGTGCTTGTACCGAAGAAGGACGGTAAGGTACGAATGTGCGTCGATTATCGGGATTCGAATAGGGCGAGCCCTAAGGATGATTTCCCACTGCCTCATATCGATGTGTTGGTCGACAACATAGCCCAGTTCTCCGTGTTTTTGTTCATGGATGGCTTCTCCGGTTACAACAAGATCAAGATGGCACCGGAGGACATGGAGAAAACGACGTTTATCACTCTCTGGGGAACATTTTGCTATAAGGTAATGCCTTTCGGTCTGAAGAACGCAGGGGCCACTTACCAACGAGCAATGGTAACTTTGTTTCATGACATGATTCATCATGAGATTGAAGTCTATGTTGATGACATGATTGCGAAGTCCCAAATGGAGGAGGGACATCTGGTCAATTTGCTGAAGCTTTTTGAGAGGCTTAGGAAGTTCAGGTTGAGGCTGAATCCTAACAAATGTACTTTCGGAGTACGGTCCGGAAAGTTACTGGGGTTTATCGTGAGCGAAAGAGGCATCGAGGTTGATCCTGCAAAAATAAAAGCGATACAAGAAATGTCAGTGCCAAAAACAGAAAAAGAAGTTTGTGGTTTCCTGGGCAGAATAAACTACATTGCAAGGTTTATTTCTCAGCTCACGGTCACGTGTGAACCGATGTTCAAACTGTTAAAGAAAGATCAGGCGATTATCTGGGACGAGGATTGCCAGAAGGCATTTGACAAGATAAAGCAGTATCTTCAGGAACCTCCAATCTTGATACCCCTAGTGGATGGACGACCACTAATCATGTACTTGACAGTCCTTGAGAATAGTATGGGGTGTGTTCTCGGTCAGCACGACGAGACAGGCAGAAAAGAGCATGCCATTTACTACTTGAGTAAAAAGTTCACAGACTGTGAATCTCGTTACTCGATGCTGGAGAAAACGTGTTGTGCATTAGCCTGGGCTGCCAAACGTTTACGACAGTACATGCTCAATCACACCACCATGCTAATTTCGAAGATGGATCCTATCAAGTACGTCTTCGAGAAGCAGGCGCTTTCGGGCAGGATTGCCAGATGGCAAATGGTGTTGACGGAATATGATATTCAGTATGTTTCCCAAAAGGCCATCAGGGAAGCGTATTGTCTGAATACCTTGCCGAACAGCTAATCGAGGATTACCAGCCGATGAAATTTGAATTCCCTGATGAGGATATCATGTTTCTCAAAGCGAAGGATTGCGATGAGCCGTTGCCCGACGAGGGGCCAGATAGGAAATCCCAGTGGAAGTTGATATTTGACGGGGCGGTTAATTCCTATGGAAGTGGTATCGGGGCGATCATCACGACTCCCCACGGATCCCATATCCCATTCACTTCGAGACTGACGTTTCCAGTCACCAATAACGAGGCGGAGTACGAAGCATGCATTATGGGTCTAGAAGAAGCAATTGATTTGAGAATCAAGAACCTAGACGTATATGGTGACTCGGCGCTTGTGATCAACCAGATTAAAAGGGAGTGGGAGACTCGTCAATCGAATTTGGTGTCGTACATGAACTATGCCAGAAGGCTGCTTCCGTTCTTTGATCGAGTGGAACTCCATCATGTGCCCTGAGCAGAAAATCAGATGGCTGATGCCTTATCCACATTGGCTTCGATGTATAAAGTCAATTTTTGGAATGAAGCTCCAAGAATTGTCCTTTCTCGTCTTGATAGACCTGCATTCGTCTTTGCAATCGAGGAAGCCTCCGACGGCAAGCCATGGTTCCATGATATCCAGACTTTCCTTATGACTAAGGAGTATCCTGCGGGTGCGTCAACCCAGGATAAGAAGACTCTGAGGAGGCTGTCTAGAAATTTTTATCTCAATCCTGATGGAGTTTTGTATAAAAGAAACCACGATCTCGTGCTACTCAGATGTGTAGATGAGAAAGAGGCGAGTATGCTCATGGAAGAAGTCCATGAAGGCACATTTGGTACGCACGCCGGCGGGCATGCTATGACAAGAAAGATCCTGAGAGCAGGATACTACTGGCTGACGATGGAATCAGATTGCTTTAGATTCGCGAAGAGGTGTCATAAATGTCAGATTTATGCTGATAAAGTTCATGTGCCGCCGTGCCCGTTAAATGTCATGTCCTCCCCGTGGCCGTTCTCCATGTGGGGCATCGACATGATAGGCAAGATCGAGCCCACTGCATCTAACGGTCATCGCTTCATTCTGGTAGCTATCGACTACTTCACAAAGTGGGTGGAGGCAGCCTCATATGCTAATGTGACCAAGCAGGTGGTGGCTAAATTCATAAAGAGGGACATCATCTGTCATTACGGAATTCCCGAGCGGATCATTACTGATAATGGTTCGAATTTGAATAACAAGATGATGAAGGAGTTGTGCCAGAGTTTCAAGATTGAACACCACAACTCATCTTCTTACCGACCGAAGATGAATGGCGCCGTTCAAGCGGCCAATAAGAACATCAAGAAGATTATTCAGAAGATGGTTGTGACCTACAAAGATTGGCACGAGATGCTGCCATTTGCATTGCACGGTTATCGTACAACGGTATGTACTTCAATCGGGGCAACTCCTTTCTCCTTGGTGTATGGTATGGAAGTTGTCCTACCGTTAGAAGTGGAGATCCCTTCTTTGCGAGTTTTGGTTGACGTGAAACTCGACGAGGCAGAGTGGATTAAGAACCGACTGAACCAACTCATCCTGATGGACGAGAAGAGGTTAGCATCGATTGCGCAGGGTCGTCTGTACCAAAGCCGAATGAAGAAAGCTTATGATAAGAAGGTGCGACCTAGAAGCTTTCAGACGGGTGATCTCGTCCTGAAGAAGATCCTTCCTCCACACTCCGATCACCGGGGCAAGTGGACTCCCAATTACGAAGGTCCGTATGTCGTCAGCAAGGTCTTCTCGGGAGGAGCGCTATTGTTATCCATGATGGATGGTGAGGATTTTGCATCCCCGGTGAACGCGGACGCAGTTAAAAAATACTTTGCTTGAAAGCGACCCGCTGGACAGTAAAAAGAGAGTCCAGGCAAAAATGGGGCATCCCGGCGAACCATAAAAAAGGAAAAAGGTTCGGGCAAAAATTAGGGATATAAATTGAAAAATGTACACCCGCAAAGTCGAAAACCCGGATGGGCGACTTTGGCAAAAAAGGGTATCCCAGTGAACTGAAAACCCGCAAAGGGCGGTTCACGCAAAAGTTAGGGATTTGAAAAAGCAAATGATTGCGTTCCGCGTGTGGCCTTTCATTGTTTAGTGGTTTGGAAGACCCGAGGGCCGTTTATCCGAATCAATCTCTTCTGAAGCTGAAGCGTCGGAGAAGTATCGAAGCCGAGTGGTTCATAGAGGGATCAACTCATGGTGTTCGTCTACGCCTCGTTGCCGACATTTCTATATACTGATGTATATTTATGTTTTTACCTTTTTGCGCAGCTTCCTCATTCCAGGAGCTTGCATCCGCTCTAAAACATTTTTACCCATTCAGGGGTTCGTTATCAATAAAATGTATACTATTCAGCAATTATATTTGTTTGTTTAGCATTTATCTGTTTTGTTTGCGAAAAAGAACGCCGATGTTTTTGATAAAATGCACATGCATAAACTTACTGGCCTAGGCCATTGATTGTTGAAACAATGAATTACTTGAACATTGTCACGAGATGATAACCTTGATAGGTCCCTTTGAGAAGGGTATCTCGTCTGTTTGTTTGTGTCGTTGCAGGTGTAGCATATTCCAGGCGGTACGCCGTATGCGTCCCCAAGCAGAATGATTTCTTCTTCCTCAACCGAGGTTGCAGATCCCCAAGGGAGCCGAGTCCTTGGAAAGCAGTTGGGACCATGACTGGTTTTCCCCAGTAGAGTGTTGAATAGCTGATGCTGTGTTTCCCCACCGGAGTTGTTATCTCCAGGAAGGTTAGCCGCGAAGGTCGTGCAGTTTATTCCCGCGATTGACATCGCTTTCCCTCAGCAGGTCCAGGTTCTCGTAGAGCTTCGTCCCCCTGCAGCAGTCAACTGAAGTTCACTTCCCCACAGAGCCCGATTGAGATTGGCATGACCTTTTTCTCCTCAGCGGGATAATTCCTTCCCCCTATCAGAGTGGTTCTTTCTCCTTGACAGGAGGATTCTCCCTTCAGCATTTATTTTGCCGACGAGATCGCCTCATTTTGCATGATTGCATAGCATCTATCATAAACGCATAGCATTTCCACCGTGTGGAGCATTGCGCCATTGTCAAAGCATAAGCATAATAAGCATGATCTAGGGCGTTACCATTCTTGTTTTGCAGGTGTTCCGCCGCAGAATTGGTTGCTCAAGATGATTCTTGAATTCTCCCCAGCAAAGTCATTTGATTAAGATGATTCTTAAAATCCCCAGTGCAGTCGCCAGAGTTGGTTGCTCAAGTTGATGCTTAGAGTTCCCGGTAGAGTGTGTGCTCAAGATGATTCCTGAAATCTCCGGCAGAGTTATTGGTTCAGGATGATTCTTGAAGTCCCCGGCAGAGTTAGTTGTCCAAGATGATTCTTGATTTCCTCAGCAGAGACAATTCACCCAGAATGATTTCTGGATCCCCGAAACAGAGTTACTTGATAGTTCTCCAGAATTCCCAACGGAGATGCGTCATCCCCAGCAGGTTTCTGAACAGCGAAGTTGAAACTTCCCCCGAAGACTTGATGATTGAAGTCCAACCGTGTTAACGAAGCAGTTCCCTCAGCTGATGTGGAGTGCCTGATGGCAGAAGTTCGGATATCCCCAACTGGCTCATGATTGACCGAGAATTCTATTCCCGACTTACTGATGGAGTCCGGCTGATGCCCGAAAGTTTTCTTTGAATGCCCGACGGCATGATTTAACTTGATTGTTGACCTGATGAGTCCCGAGGAATCCTGATGCCTGACGGCATGATCGACCATGTATTACCGGTTACCGTGTGACTGATTCTCCAGCTAGTTGTCGTGCAGCTAATATTTCAGTTTTCGAAGATTTGTTCCCGTCAGAGTACCGTGTACTTGTGCAGTTGGCAAATTTCCGGGTTTGTCGGTATTCAACCGTCTCGCACCTTGATCGGTTGAGAGTCGTTCGCTTCTCACCCAGTCACGTTCAAGCCGTTTGAATAGGGGCAGCTGTTGCACCCCAAAATTTGACCAACATTTGTTTACTTAGCTTATGTTTCATTTCATTCACATTAGCATTATCATTTGCCTTTCATAGACATGCATGCAGGAGATCAAGAGGTATGAGTACCAATCAAGACTATGAAGCTAGCCAAGAAGGTTATTCAAGTGTTCAAGGGTAGATATCCTTGTCAGAGAAGTGAAAAGATCCTCAGAGATAGTGGTTGAAGCCAAGTGTGTAGGCATCCTAGCTTGAGAGTTGTGGGAGATCCACAGATGATTCTGAAGCCAGGAAAGTGGACTTGAGATCTTGAGAGAGCTCATGAGAAGTGTTGAAGACCACTTTGAGGCCTAGACAGGTCATTGTGCAAGATTAAGAAGACTCAGCCATGAGTGGTGTAATTAGGGTTTGACTGGGTCAACCCTAGGTCAACTGATGATTTGAAGAAGGTTGAGACCTAATTCAAAGGCCATGTGATCATGGATTGATGCATTGAGATGCTATAAGGATGATTCCAAGGTCAACTCATCATGATTGAAGAGTTTGAGAAGTTTCAAGCTAGGGTTTCTAAGGCTTGACAGTGTAAAATCCCCTAGTTTGACCCCTATCTTCAAGGAAGTTTAGCCCAAGATGTGATTGTCATCTCATCTTGCCCCCAACATGAATGTTGTAGAGCTTGTTCTTATCTTTAATTTGAGTACTAGAAGTCCTTGATAGGATTTGTAGAGCTCAAGTTATGACTTTGACAAGTTACAGGTCATCTGAGGTATGTGAATCTGGGGCCTTGAAAGTCACCCAACTTGCATCCAACGTTTTCCCAAGAAGGATGATTCCTATGAACTTTTGGTCAACATGAATGTTGTTCCTTATCTTCTTAGCTTTCTAGAGAGTACTAGAAGTCCTTGATAGGATTTGTAGAACTCAACTTATGGCTTTGACAAGTCAAGGGCATTTTGGTCATTTGGAGATTATAGGTCATTTCAAGCATAAGGCGATGAGAAAGAGGCGAGTATGCTCATGGAAGAACGAAGGGTTCAAGGAATACGCCCAGCGGTGGCGTGAGTTGGCAGCCAGGGTCCAGCGGTGCCAAAAACAGAAAAAGAAGTTTGTGGTTTCCTGGGCAGAATAAACTACATTGCAAGGTTTATTTCTCAGCTCACGGCCACTTATGAAACGATGTTCAAACTGTTAAAGAAAGATCAGGCGATTATCTGGAATGAGGATTGTCAAAAGGCATTTGACAAGATAAAGCAGTATCTTCAGGAACCTCCAATCTTGATACCCCCAGTGGCTGGACGGCCACTAATCATGTACTTGACAGTTCTTGAGAATAGTATGGGGTGTGTTCTCGGTCAGCACGACGAGACAGGCAGAAAAGAGCATGCCATTTACTACTTGAGTAAAAAGTTCACAGACTGTGAATCTCGTTACTCGATGCTGGATAAAACGTGTTGTGCATTATCCTGGGCTGCCAAACGTTTACGACAGTACATGCTCAATCACACCACCATGCTAATTTCGAAGATGGATCCTATCAAGTACGTCTTCGAGAAGCAGGCGCTTTCGGGCAGGATTGCCATATGGCAAATGGTGTTGACGAAATATGATATTCAGTACGTTTCCCAGAAGGCCATCAAGGGAAGCGTATTGTCTGAATACCTTGCCGAACAGCCAATCGAGGATTACCAGCCGATGAAATTTGAATTCCCTGATGAGGATATCATGTTTCTCAAAGCGAAGGATTGCGATGAGCCGTTGCCCGACGAGGGGCCAGATAGGAAATCCCAGTGGAAGTTGATATTTGACGGGGCGGTTAATTCCTATGGAAGTGGTATCTTAGGCGATCATCACGACTCCCCACGGATCCCATATCCCGTTCACTGCGAGACTGACGTTTCCAGTCACCAATAACGAGGCGGAGTACGAAGCATGCATTATGGGTCTAGAAGAAGCAATTGATTTGAGAATCAAGAACCTAGACGTATAAAAGAAACCACGATCTCGTGCTACTCAGATGTGTAGATGAGAAAGAGGCGAGTATGCTCATGGAAGAAGTCCATGAAGGCACATTTGGTACGCACGCCGGCGGGCATGCTATGACAAGAAAGATCCTGAGAGCAGGATACTACTGGCTGACGATGGAATCAGATTGCTTTAGATTCGCGAAGAGGTGTCATAAATGTCAGATTTATGCTGATAAAGTTCATGTGCCGCCGTGCCCGTTAAATGTCATGTCCTCCCCGTGGCTGTTCTCCATGTGGGGTATCGACATGATAGGCAAGATCGAGCCCACTGCATCTAACGGTCATCGCTTCATTCTGGTAGCTATCGACTACTTCACAAAGTGGGTGGAGGCAGCCTCATATGCTAATGTGACCAAGCAGGTGGTGGCTAAATTCATAAAGAGGGACATCATCTGTCGTTACGGAATTCCCGAGCGGATCATTACTGATAATGGTTCGAATTTGAATAACAAGATGATGAAGGAGTTGTGCCAGAGTTTCAAGATTGAACACCACAACTCATCTTCTTACCGACCGAAGATGAATGGCGCCGTTCAAGCGGCCAATAAGAACATCAAGAAGATTATTCAGAAGATGGTTGTGACCTACAAAGATTGGCACGAGATGCTGCCATTTGCATTGCACGGTTATCGTACAACGGTACGTACTTCAATCGGGGAAACTCCTTTCTCCTTGGTGTACGGTATGGAAGCTGTCCTACCGTTAGAAATGGAGATCCCTTCTTTGCGAGTTTTGGTTGACGTGAAACTCGATGAGGCAGAGTGGATTAAGAACCGACTGAACCAACTCAGCCTGATGGACGAGAAGAGGTTAGCATCGATTGCGCATGGTCGTCTATACCAAAGCCGAATGAAGAAAGCTTATGATAAGAAGGTGCGACCTAGAAGCTTTCAGACGGGTGATCTCGTCCTGAAGAAGATCCTTCCTCCCAACTCCGATCACCGGGGCAAGTGGACTCCCAATTACGAAGGTCCGTATGTCGTCAGCAAGGTCTTCTCGGGAGGAGCGCTGTTGTTATCCACGATGGATGGTGAGGATTTTGCATCCCCGGTGAACGCGGACGCAGTTAAAAAATACTTTGCTTGAAAGCGACCCGCTGGACAGTAAAACGAGAGTCCAGGCAAAAATGGGGCATCCCGGCAAACCATAAAAAAGGAAAAAGGTTCGGGCAAAAATTAGGGATATAAATTGAAAAATGTACACCCGCAAAGTCGAAAACCCGGATGGGCGACTTTGGCAAAAAAGGATATCCCGGTGAACTGAAAACCCGCAAAGGGCGGTTCACGCAAAAGTTAGGGATTTGAAAAAGAAAATGACTGCGTTCCGCGTGTGGCCTTTCATTGTTTAGTGGTTTGGAAGACCTGAGGGCCGTTTATCCGAATCAATCTCTTCTGAAGCTGAAGCGTCGGAGAAGTATCGAAGCCGAGTGGGTCATAGAGGGATCAAGTCATGGTGTTCGTCTACGCCTTGTTGCCGACATTTGTATATACTGATGTATATTTATGTTTTTAACTTTTTGCGCAGCTTCCTCATTCCAGGAGCTTGCATCCGTTGTAAAACATTTTTACCCATTCAGGGGTTCGTTATCAATAAAATGTATAATATTCAGCAATTATGTTTGTTTGTTTAGCATTTATCTGTTTTGTTTGCGAAAAAGAACGTCGATGTTTTTGATAAAATGCGCATACATAAACTTACTGGCCTAGGCCATTGATTGTGGAAACAATGAATTACTTGAACATTGTCACAAGATGATAACCTTGATAGTTCCCTTTGAGAAGGGTATCTCGTCTGTTTGTTTGTGTCATTGCAGGTGTAGCATATTCCAGGCGGTACACCGTATGCGTCCCCAAGCAGAATGATTTCTTCTTCCCCAACCGAGGTTGCAGATCCCCAAGGGAGCCGAGTCCTTGGAAAGCAGTTGAGACCATGACTGGTTTTCCCCAGTAGAGTGTTGAATAGCTGATGCTGTGTTTCCTCGTCGGAGTCGTTATCTCCAAAAAGGTTAGCCGCGAAGGCCGTGCAGTTTATTCCCGCGATTGACATCGCTTTCCCTCAGCAGGTCCAGGTTCTCGTAGAGCTTCGTCCCCCTGCAGTAGTCAACTGAAGTTCACTTCCCCACAGAGCCCGATTGAGATTGGCATGACCTTTTTCTCTTCAGCGGGATGATTCCTTCCCCCTATCAGAGTGGTTCTTTCTCCTTGACAGGAGGATTCTCCCTTCAGCATTTATTTTGCCGACGGGATCGCCTCATTTTGCATGATTGCATAGCATCTATCATAAACGCATAGCATTTCCACCGTGTGGAGCATTGCGCCATTGTCAAAGCATAAGCATAATAAGCATGATCTAGGGCGTTACCGTTCTTGTTTTGCAGGTGTTCCGCCGCAGAATTGGTTGCTCAAGATGATTCTTGAATTCTCCCCAGCAAAGTCATTTGCTTAAGATGATTCTTAAAATCCCCAGTGCAATCGCCAGAGTTGGTTGCTCAAGTTGATGCTTAGAGTTCCCGGTAGAGTGTGTGCTCAGGATGATTCCTGAAATCTCCGCCAGAGTTATTGGTTCAGGATGATTCTTGAAGTCCCCGGCAGAGTTAGTTGTCCAAGATGATTCTTGATTTCCTCAGCAGAGACAATTCACCCAGAATGATTTCTGGATCCCCGAAACAGAGTTACTTGATAGTTCTCCAGAATTCCCAACGGAGATGCGTCATCCCCAGCAGGTTTCTGAACAGCGAAGTTGAAACTTCCCCCGAAGACTTGATGATTGAAGTCCAACCGTGTTAACGAAGCAGTTCCCTCAGCTGATGCAGAGTGCCTGATGGCAGAAGTTCGGATATCCCCAACTGGCTCATGATTGACCGAGAATTCTATTCCCGACTTACTGATGGAGTCCGGCTGATGCCCGCAAGTTTTCTTTGAATGCCCGACGACATGATTTAACTTGATTGTTGACCTGATGAATCCCGAGGAATCCTAATGCCTGACGGCATGATCGACCATGTATTACCGGTTACCGTGTGACCGATTCTCCAGCTAGTTGTCGTGCAGCTAATATTTCAGTTTTCGAAGATTTGTTCCCGTCAGAGTACCGTGTACTTGTGCAGTTGGCAAATTTCTGGGTTTGTCGGTATTCAACTGTCTCGCAAATTGATCGGTTGAGAGCCGTTCGCTTCTCACCCAGTCAGGTTCAATCCGTTTGAATAGGGGCAGCTGTTGCACCCCAAAATTTTACCAACATTTCTTTACTTAGCTTATGTTTCATTTCATTCACATTAGCATAATCATTTGCCTTTCATAGACATGCATGCAGGAGATCAAGAGGTATGAGTACCAATCAAGACTATGAAGCTAGCCAAGAGGTTATTCAAGTGTTCAAGGGTAGATATCCTTGTCAGAGAAGTGAAAAGATCCTCAGAGATAGTGGTTGAAGCCAAGTGTGTAGGCATCCTAGCTTGAGAGTTGTGGGAGCTCCTCAGATGATTCTGAAGCCAGGAAAGTGGACTTGAGATCTTGAGAGAGCTCATGAGAAGTGTTGAAGACCACTTTGAGGCCTATACAGGTCATTGTGCAAGATTAAGAAGACTCAGCCATGAGTGGTGTAATTAGGGTTTGACTGGGTCAACCCTAGGTCAACTGATGATTTGAAGAAGGTTGAGACCTAATTCAAAGGCCATGTGATCATGGATTGATGCATTGAGATTCTATAAGGATGATTCCAAGGTCAACTCATCATGATTGAAGAGTTTGAGAAGTTTCAAGCTAGGGTTTCTAAGGCTTGACAGTGTAAAATCCCCTAGTTTGACCCCTATCTTCAAGGCAGTTTAGCCCAAGATGTGATTGTCATCTCATCTTTCCCCCAACATGAATGTTATAGATCTTGTTCTTAGATTTAATTTTAGTACTAGAAGTCCTTGATAGGATTTGTAGAGCTCAAGTTATGACTTTGACAAGTTACAGGTTATCTGAGGTATGTGAATCTGGGGCCTTGAAAGTCACCCAACTTGCATCCAACTTTTTCCCAAGAAGGATGATTCCTATGAAATTTTGGTCAACATGAATGTTGTTCCTTATCTTCTTAGCTTTCTAGAGAGTACTATAAGTCCTTGATAGGATTTGTAGAACGCAACTTATGGCTTTGACAAGTCAAGGGCATTTTGGTCATTTGGAGATTATAGGTCATTTCAAGCATAAGGCCATAACTCCTATTTCCAAGCTTCAAATGGAAAAATCTTCAACATAAAACTTGCTTAAAATGATGTTCTAAGGCTAGTAAGGAGGTCATGAGATGTTGAAAAGGCTTGTAGCTCAAAGTGGTAAAAATGACCTAAAATGGAGGCATAAGTTAAATAGGTCAAAGTTGGAAATTGAAATTTTCAAGCTACACATCCAAACCATGGCATGTAATATACCATTTTGACTCTAGAAAACATTTTAAAGACAATGGTTTAGCCACATTTTTTATTTGAGGTCTAAATCATGGACTTGCTTTGGAAAATGGTTACTTGCATATTAAGTTACATGTACAAAACATAAGGAAGATCAATGCACAAGCTAGCAAAGCATCCTAACATCTCATGCATCTCATCTAAGGAGATTTTCAAAGGAGAACAAGCTTCTGCAAGAGGTATAGCATGGACTGGTGTAGGCTTGGCTTGAATTCAAAAACTCATGACATGAGAATCTCAAATTCTCATTGGATGCTTCCAGAAAGTTCTGGATGGTCCAGAACCATCCTATATATTGATTAGAAGCTGCTCAGATGCAAGGTTGGTGAGAGTTGAGAGAGGAGAGTAAGATTGCCATTTCATTTGGTACCTTGCAAATTGAAATCGTTTTCAGAGTTACACACCATTTCCATTGATTCTTTCTATTGTAACATCTTCCATTGATCATACTGAGTGAATCCATACCAAATTGAGAGCAAGATCGTGGAGGATTGAGAAGATAGCATTTGGATTTGGCAAGAAGCAAGTCACCATCGGATTCTGAGATTCAAGCACCTTTGATCAAAACGTTTGCAAACAGTAGCAAGATCTTGGCACAAGGAGTGATTCTGGAGAGATTGAAGGGTTGAATTGAAGATTTGATCTATCTGTTATTCAGAAATTTCTAGGTTTGCAACTTTTACTCTACACCTTAATTTAGGCATTGTTAAGTTAGCTTGTTAGTATAGAACGGTTAGAAACAAGTAGGAGATGGATTCTGGAGATTTTGAGATCATTTGGAGAGGATCAAGATGATGACACCATTTCTGTTTGGCACCATAACTTGTTGAATCTTGAGAGATAATCTTGGTGTGATAGCAAGAATTGATCAGTGTAACATGAGGAAGAGATTGAGCACTTTAATTTCAAGAATGGTGAACTTTGATCCCTGAGCATATTTAGAGGTTCGATTCGTGTTTTAGGTTTGAAGAAGTTTCAATGTATTTAGAGGTCATGGTTAGATTCAGGGTGAGAAACCAAGCAATCTAGGGTTTTGAACTCTAATTTTTGGTAAGGTTTTGATGGAGTCCGAGTGAGGAAGATGAGGCAGATGAAGCTCTGCAACCATGGTTGTTTCCCTCCTTTTTCATTTCAAAGGAAGAAGATGATAAATTGGCCGTTGGATGGAGAGTAGACCATTGACCAAAGCTAGATCGTGTGGCTGTGCTTTATTTTCAATTTGTGAAGAGGGATTCTAAGAATGATGAAACGCAGTCGTTTCATTTATTTTTTCGTTTGGGCTTAAGGAAATAATTGCTGCGCGCAACCCCATCCACGACCCAGTCTTGATTTGAACTAGATATCCTTACTTTCTGCACCGCGTATTTTTTCTTTTTCCTTATATTTTTTATTTGTTTTCTGATTAAATACATGGGCTTAAGATCTTTTGCTGCACGCACCCCCATTTAAGCCCATCATCCATAAAACACTGCATATCATTGCTATCTGCACCAACTGTTTTCACATTTTATTTTCTTTTTCTTTATTTTTCTTTAAACTTTAGAAAATCATATTAAATAGAAAAATAATGATTTTGGCATGGGAACTTTTCCTCCTATTTCACATTTATGTCTAGAAAATTATAAAATCAAAACATTTGCATTTCATGCATTTTTAATATTTTTTGTATATTTTCTCTTTTAATAGCTTTTTAATTCATTTTGTGTTGATGCATAGTTTTGTAGAATTTTGTTTAGCTAGTTCCCTTTATATTTTTGAACCATTATTTTTAGGATAGTTAGATTAGGACTTTAGCTCCCCTCTGGATTTATTCCATAATTTTGTGATTAGTTTTTGATTAGTTTTGATTAGATGACTTTAGGTTGTGTAGATTTAGGTCAATCCTTAACATAGGTCCACAATAACACTAGAATTTTGGGTTTTTAGGTCAAGTTAGATATTGGGACATATAGGGTATTAAGGGTAGTTATATAGGATCCCCTAGAAATTATATTAGATTTTAATATAATAGTATACTATTTTTAATTGATTTTTGTAATTGATTGTTGTTTGTGTTGCCCTTGTGGGCTTGTATTTTGTTTTGCTTTGCTTTGTGGGCTTTTGCTTGGCTTGGTGGGCTTGGTATTGCTCTGTGGAGCATGGAGGAGCATAGTGTAATACTTGGAGATTGAAGAAGGGGCTTGAGAGCTTGAAGACTTGTTTGTTTTGTTGTTGTTTTAGGGTTAGGAATTAAGTAGAGCTTAGACTTAGTTAATTTCTTTCTTAAACATGGATGGTATCTTTCACCTCCATTCTTCCCCATGATTCAAGGTCCTTCCATGGTATTCACCTCCCTCCTTTGGAGGGATAAGTGATGGTACCTAGGAAGTAGAACCTTTGAGGGAACCATTCTTCTGATGTTAAAACCTTATAGGCCTCCTTTGGTGGTCAATAAGCAGTTTAATATCCTAGCTTATCCAGTTAAGTGATTTCTTCTGGTTTGAGTATCTTGAAGATGTTGGGCTTGAGTTTGAAGATGAAGACTTCATTGAAGAGTATGGAAGAGGATGATTCCCTGAGCATTGCCAATGCAGCTGAGGCTTGAAGAGCATGAAGAAACAAGTTGATACTTGAAGACCCAATGAAGATCCAGTAAAGACTGAATGAAGAGCTAAGGCTTAAAGACTGAAGGATGAAGTTGACATTTCCAGATGATTGAGGACTACTCTGAGAAGCTGAAGCTTGTAGGAAGAGAAGACCAGGTTGAGACTGGTAAAGTAAGAGAGCTGAAGCTTGAAGACTGAGTTGACACTTATGAAGAGGATTCAATTGAGATTGACTGGAGAGCTGAAGCTTGGAGAGGAGGATAAGTTGAAACTTATGCTTATGAATTGAAACCTTGGAGAGGCAAGTTGATATTTGTCATGAAAGATGATAATCCTGAAGGGTGCTGGAAGTCTGAAGACTGGATTGCTGTTAGAAGAGCTGAGGCTTGGAGTTGGAAGAGAGAGAGTTGTTGATCTGCTTTCTTATCTGTTTTCTTTTCTGTATTGATGTGACTTGTTTGATTTGCTTGATGCATTAGAATAAGTTCATATTTAGATTGATTTAAGCTAGGATCATGATTGCACTAGAGGTTGAGTTGCTCCCTCTGCTTGTATTTTTACTATATGGCTTTGCTTGCGGGTATTCGGTAGAGTCCTGCTCCCTTGCCCATGTGGTTTATTTTGCTTGATACCATGTTGTTTCCTCTGTATGGTTGCAGTTTAATGTATTCTGCTTGATAGCATGTTTTATTTCCTCAGTATGATTACTGTTATTCATATCTGGCTTGAGGTTGAGATGAGCTTGTGGAGGCTGCTGCCCCACACACATTTCCTCCCTCACTTGCATTGCATGCATTTTACAGTCGTTTACTGTATTTCTGTTTACTGTTTAAGCTTATGCTTTATCTGTTTTTGTTTATCATTGACATGATCCCTTAAGGCTCTCATTTCCTTTGATAAGGAAGTGATGATAGAACTTTAGGTTGAAACCTATGTATGATAACTTCTAGGAGTTCCTTGTTTCAAACTTCAACTATAGGATGAATCCTTGGCATGATAACAGTAGGACTTGATAGTCTCCCCGTAGTTGAGTCTGTTCTCTTCTCATCTCAAAACAACTTAAGATACAGTAATCATGAATGATTTATTTCGTACGTTACGAGCCTTAAGCTATCTGAGAAAGGATTGTTGGAGAGTTTCTTTTCAACAGTCCGGATGTTTAGTATGGTACCCTTTGGGTGACATGCGACGCATTCACTCTCAGGTCATAGTCTTTAGTGCGATTGAAATTGCAAACACCATAAAAAACACTTCTTCCGAAAAAGACAGAAAACAAACTTCAAACCTTTTTGCCCCGTGGGTCCGTAATTCAAAGGAAAGTTTTCTGAAGAAAAGAGTGTCGTTAAACTTTAGCGCCAACGCAAACAGGCTTTGTCCCTAACTGCTGGAACTGCTGTTTAACCCTACTCGATAAAACAGATGAATCTGAATTCCGGTAATCCGTAGTATCCCGAACTACGTAAGCTCTGATCTCTCATATCTGTTGAGAGTACGTAGGCACAATACTGATGTATTGGCGAGCCACCTTCCCCGTAACCCGTAGTAGGTCGAACTATGTTGACTCTGATTTCTCATTCTCTGATGAGAATACGTATGCATAAAGCGCGACGCTTTGCCGAGTCATTTTCTTTTCTGTTTAAGCCAGCCTTGATAGGTAGATAGATAAACCAACTCGTCCAGTAAACACAACAAGCATGGATCCCGTCGAGTACGACGGACGTGAGGGGTGCTAATACCTTCCCCTTGCGTAATCGACTGCCGAACCCAGACAATGGTTGCGATGACCTTGTCTTACCCTTTTCGTCAGGTTTTTTCGATCGTTTCCTTTCCCGTTCTGAGGGATAAATAACGAAAGGTGGCGACTCTTCTGTTTTGCCGGCACCTTATTTTCGCGGAAGCGACAAGGGTCTGTCATCTTATTGATATTAGATTGTGCAATAATGTTTGTCCTATCATCCTTTTGGTGGTAGTGGCCGGTGTGAGTTTCGCTCCATCATCCTTTTGGTGGGGGGTCTGTCATCTTGATTATGTCAGATTATGCGATATGTTTGTTCTATCATACTTTTGGTGGTAGTGGGCGGTGTGATTTTTGCTCAGTCATTCTTTTGGTGGGGGTCTGTCATCTTGATTGATTTCAGATTGTGCGATAGTGTTTGTCCTATCATCCTTTTGGTGGTAGTGGCCGGTGTGAGTTTCGCCCCGTTATCCTTTTGGTGGGGGGTCTGTCATCTTATTTATATAAAATTGTGCAATAGTGTTTGTCCTATCATCCTTTTTGTAGTAGTGGCTGGTGTGAGTTTCGCTCCGTCATTCTTTTGGTGGGGGGTCTGTCATCCTATTCATGTGAGATTGTGCAATAGTGATTGTCCTATCATCCTTTTGGTGGTAGTGGCCGGTGTCAGTTTCGCTCTATCATCCTTTTGGTGGGGGGTCTGTCATTTTTTTTATGTCAGATTGTGCGATAGTGTTTTGTCCTATCATCCTTTTGGTGGTAGTGCCCGGTATGAGTTTCGCTCCGTCATCCTTTTGGTGGGAGGGTCTGTCATCTTGTTGACGTCAGATTGTGCGTGTGTGTTTCTCCTGTCATCCTTTTGGTGGTAGTGGCCGGTGTCAGTTTCGCTCCGTCATCCTTTTGGTGGGGTTCTGTCATCTTATTGATGTCACATTGTGCGATAGTGTTTCTCCTATCATCCTTTTGGTGGTGGTGGCCAGTGTGAGTTTCGCTCCGTCATCCTTTTAGTGGGGGGGCCTGTCATCTTATTGATGTAAGATTGTGCGATAGTGTTTTGTCCTATCATCCTTTTGGTGGTAGTGGTCAGTATGCGTTTTGCTCCGTCATCCTTTTGGTGGGGGGTCTGTCATCTTATTGATGTTAGATTGTGCGATAGTGTTTGTTCTATCATCCTTTTGGTAGTAGTGGCCGGTGTGAGTTTCGCTCCGTCATCCTTTTGGTGGGGGTGTTTCATCTTGTTATGTCAGATTGTGCGATATGTTTGTTCTATCATACTTTTGGTGGTAGTTGCCGGTGTGAGTTTTGCTCAGTCATCCTTTTGGTGGGGGTCTGTCATCTTGATTGATTTCAGATTGTGCGATAGTGTTTGTCCTATCATCCTTTTGGTGGTAGTGGCCAGTGTGAGTTTCGCCCTGTCATCCTTTTGGTGGGGGGTCTGTCATCTTACTGATGTCAGATTATGCAATATATTTTGTCCTATCATCCTTTTGGTGGTAGTGGTTGGTGTGAGTTTTGCTTTGTCATCAATTTTGTAGGGGGTCTGTCATCTTATTGATGTCAGATTGTGCGATAATGTTTGTCCTATCATCTTTTTGGTGGTAGTAGCTGGTGTGAGTTTCTCCCCGTCATCCTTTTGGTGGGGGGTCTGTCATCTTATTGATGTCAGATTGTGCGATAGTGTTTCTCCTATTATCCTTTTGGTGGTAGTGGCCGGTGTGAGTTTTGCTCCGTCATCCTTTTGGGGGGGGGGGGGGGGGGTCTGTCATCTTATTGATTTCAGATTGTGCGATAGTGTTTTGTCCTATCATCCTTTTAGTGGTAATGGCTATTGTGATATTCGCTTCGTCATCCTTTTGGTGGGGGGTCTGTCATCTTATTGATGTCAGATTGTGCGATAGTATTTCTCCTATCATCCTTTTGGTGGTAGTGCCCAGTATGAGTTTCGCTCCGTCATCCTTTTGGTGGGGGGTCTGTCATCTTATTGATGTCAGATTGTGCGATAGTGTTTTGTCCTATCATCCTTTTGGTGGTAGTGGTCGGTATGCGTTTTGTTCCGTCATCCTTTTGGTGGGGGGTCTGTCATCTTATTGATGTTAGATTGTGCGATAGTGTTTGTTCTATCATCCTTTTGGTAGTAGTGGCCGGTGTGAGTTTCGCTCCGTCATCCTTTTGGTGGGGGGTCTGTCATCTTGAATATTTCAGATTCTGCGATATGTTTGTTATATCATATTTTTGGTGGTAGTGGCCGGTGTGAGTTTCGCTCTGTCATCCTTTTGGTGGGGGTCTGTCATCTTATTGATGTCGGATTGTGCGATAGTGTTTCTCCTATCATCCTTTTGGTGGGGGGTCTGTCATCTTGTTATGTCAGATTGTGAGATATGTTTGTTCTATCATACTTTTGGTGGTAGTGGCCGGTGTGAGTTTTGCTCAGTCATCCTTTTGGTGGGGGTCTGTCATCTTGATTGATTTCAGATTGTGCAATAGTGTTTATCCTATCATCCTTTTGGTGGTAGTGGCCAGTGTGAGTTTCGCCCTGTCATCCTTTTGGTGGGGGGTCTGTCATCTTACTGATGTCAGATTATGCAATATTGTTTGTCCTATCATCCTTTTGGTGGTAGTGGTCGGTGTGAGTTTTGCTCTGCCATCAATTTGGTAGGGGGTCTGTCATCTTATTGATGTCAGATTGTGCGATAATGTTTGTCCTATCATCCTTTTGGTGGTAGTAGCTGGTGTGAGTTTTGCCCCGTCATCCTTTTGGTGGGGGGTCTGTCATCTTATTGATGTCAGATTGTGCGATAGTGTTTCTCCTATTATCCTTTTGGTGGTAGTGGCCGGTGTGAGTTTCGCTTCGTCATCCTTTTGGTGGGGGGTCTGTCATCTTATTGATGTCAGATTGTGCGATAGTGTTTTGTCCTATCATCCTTTTGGTGGTAATGGCTGTTGTGAGTTTCGCTTTGTCATCCTTTTGGTGGGGGGTCTGTCATCTTATTGATGTCAGATTGTGCGATAGTATTTCTCCTATCATCTTTTTGGTGGTAGTGCCCAGTATGAGTTTTGCTCCGTCATCCTTTTGGTGGGGGGTCTGTCATCTTATTGATGTCAAATTGTGCGATTGTGTTTTGTCCTATCGTCCTTTTGGTGGTAGTTGCCGGTACGAGTTTCGCTCCGTCATCCTTTTGGTGGGGAGTCTGTCATCTTATTGATATTAGATTGTGCGATAATGTTTGTCCTATCATCCTTTTGGTGGTAGTGGCCGGTGTGAGTTTCGCTCCATCATCCTTTTGGTGGAGGGTCTGTCATATTGATTATGTCAGATTGTGCGATATGTTTGTTCTATCATACTTTTGGTGGTAGTGGCCGGTGTGAGATTTTCACAGTCATCCTTTTGGTGGAGGTCTGTCATCTTAATTGATTTCAGATTGTGCGATAGTGTTTGTCCTATCATCCTTTTGGTGGTAGTGGCAGTGTGAGTTTCGCCCCGTCATCCTTTTGGTGGGGGGTCTGTCATCTTATTGATGTCAAATTGTGCAATAGTGATTGTCCTATCATCCTTTTGGTGGTAGTGGCCGGTGTGAGTTTCACACTGTCATCCATTTGGTGGGGGGTCTGTCATCTTATTGATGTCAGATTGTGCGATAATGTTTGTCCTATCATCCTTTTGGTGGTAGTGGCCGATGTGAGTTTCGCTCTGTCATCCTTTTGGTGGGGGGTCTGTCAGCTTGGTTATGTCAGATTGTGCGATATGATTGTCCTATCATACTATTGGTGGTAGTGGTCGGTGTGAGTTTCGCTCAGTCATTCTTTTGGTGGGGGGTCTGTCATCTTGATTAATGTCAGATTGTGCGATATGGTTTGTCCTATCATCCTTTTGGTGGTAGTGGATAATCTAAGTTTCGATCCATCATCCTTTTGGTGGGGGGTTTTGTCATCTTATTGATGTCAAACTGTGCAATAGTGTTTGTCCTATCATCCTTTTGGTGGTAGTGGCCGGTGTGAGTTTTGCTCTGTCATCCTTTTGGTGGGGGGTCTGTCATCTTATTGATGCCAGGTTGTGCGATAGTGTTTGACCTATCATCCTTTTGGTGGTAGTGGCTGGTGTGAGTTTCGCTCCGTCATTCTTTTGGTGGGGGGTCTCTCATCTTATTGATGTCAGATTGTGCGATAGTGTTTGTCCTATCATCCTTATGGTGGTAGTGGCCGGTGTGAGTTTCGCTCTGTCATCCTTTTGGTGGGGGGTCTGTCATCTTTTTGATGTCAGATTGTGCGATAGTGTTTTGTCTTATCATCCTTTTGGTGGTAGTGCCCGGTATGAGTTTCGCTCCGTCATCCTTTTGGTGGGAGAGTCTGCCATCTTGTTGATGTCAGATTGTGTGTGTATGTTTCTCCTATCATCCTTTTGGTGGTAGTGGCCGGTGTCAGTTTCGCTTCGTCATCCTTTTGGTGGGGGTCTGTCATCTTATTGATGTCAGATTTTGCGATAGTGTTTCTCCTGTCATCCTTTTGGTGGTAGTGGCCGGTGTGAGTTTAGCTCTGTCATCAATTTGGTGGGGGGTCTGTCATCTTATGGATGTCAGATTGTGCGATAGTGTTTCTCCTATCATCCTTTTGGTGGTAGTGGCCGGTGTGAGTTTCGCTCCGTCATCCTTTTGGTGGGGGGTCTGTCATCTTATTGATGTCAGATTGTGCGATAGTGTTTTGTCCTATCATCCTTTTGGTGGTAATGGTTGTTGTGAGTTTCGCTTCGTCATCCTTTTGGTGCGAGGTCTGTCATCTTATTGATGTCAGATTGTGCGATAGTATTTCTCCTATCATCCTTTTGGTGGTAGTGGCCAGTGTGAGTTTCGCTCTGTCATCCTTTTGGTTTGGGGTCTGTCATCTTGTTATGTCAGATTTTACGATATGTTTGTTCTATCATACTTTTGGTGGTAGTAGTCGGTGTGAGTTTCGCTCAGTCATCCTTTTGGTGGGGGGTCTGTCATCTTTTTGATGTCAGATTGTGCGATAGTGTTTTGTCCTATCATTCTTTTGGTGGTAGTGCCCGGTATGAGGTTTGCTCCATCATCCTTTTGGTGGGAGGGTCTGTCATCTTGTTGATGTCAGATTGTGCGTGTGTGTTTCTCCTATCATCTTTTTGGTGGTAGTGGCCAGTGTGAGTTTTGCTCCGTCATCCTTTTGGTTGGGGGTCTGTTATCTTATTGATGTCAGATTGTGCGATAGTGTTTTGTCCTATCATCCTTTTGGTGGTAGTGGCCGGTATGAGTTTCGCTCCGTCATCCTTTTGGTGGGGGGTCTGTAATCTTATTGATGTTAGATAGTGAGATAGTGTTTGTCCTATCATCCTTTTGGTGGTAGTGGCCGGTGTGAGTTTCGCTCTGTCATCCTTTTGGTGGGGGGTCTGTCATCTTGAATATTTCAGATTCTGCGATATGTTTGTTATATCATATTTTTGGTGGTAGTGGCCGGTGTGAGTTTTTCTCAGCCATCCTTTTGGTGGGGGTCTGTCATTTTGATTGATTTCAGATTGTGCGATAGTGTTTGTCCTATCATCCTTTTTGTAGTAGTGGCCGGTGTGAGTTTTGATCCGTCATCCTTATGGTCGGGGGTCTGTCATCTTGATTATGTCAGATTGTGCGGTATGTTTGTTTTATCATAGTTTTTGTGGTAGTGGCCGGTGTGAGTTTTGCTCAGCCATCCTTTTGATGGGGGTCGGTCATCTTGATTGATTTCAGATTGTGCGATAGTGTTTGTTCTATCATCCTTTTGGTAGTAGTAGCTGGTGTGAGTTTCGCTCCGTCATCCGTTTGGTGGGGGGTCTGTCATCTTGTTATGTCAGATTGTGCGATATGTTTGTTCTATCATACTTTTGGTGGTAGTGGCCGGTGTGAGTTTTGCTCAGTCATCCTTTTAATGGGGGTCTGTCATCTTGATTGATTTCAGATTGTGCGATAGTGTTTCTCCTATCATCCTTTTGGTGGTAGTGGCCAGTGTGAGTTTTGCCCCGTCATCCTTTTGGTGGGGGGACTGTCATCTTATTGATGTCAGATTGTGCAATAGTGTTTGTCCTATCATCCTTTTGGTGTTAGTGGTCGGTGTGAATTTCGCTCTGTCATCAATTTGGTGGGGGGTCTGTCATCTTATTGATGTCTGATTGTGCGATAATGTTTGTCCTATCATCCTTTTGGTGGTAGTGGCTAGTGTGAGTTTCGCCCCGTCTTCCTTTTGGTGGGGGGTCTGTCATCTTATTGATGTCAGATTGTGCGATTGTGTTTCTCCTATCATCCTTTTGATGGTAGTGGCCGGTGTGAGTTTCGCTCCGTCATCCTTTTGGTGGGGGGTCTGTCATCTTATTAATGTCAGATTGTGCGATAGTGTTTCTCCTGTCATCCTTTTGGTGGTAGTGGCCGGTGTGAATTTCGCTCCGTCATCCTTTTGGTGGGGGGTTTGTCATCTTATTGATGTCAGATTGTGCAATAGTGTTTTGTCCTATCATCCTTTTGGTGGTAGTGGCTGTTGTGAGTTTCGCTTCGTCATCCTTTTTGTGGGGGGTCTGTCATCTTATTGATGTCAGATTGTGCGATAGTATTTCTCGTATCATCCTTTTGGTGGTTGTGGTCAGTGTGAGTTTCGCTCCGTCATCCTTTTGGCGGGGGGTCTGTCATCTTATTTATGTCAGATTGTGCGATAGTGTTTTGTTCTAATATCATTTTGGTGGTAGTGGTCGGTATGAGTTTAGCTCCGTCATCCTTTTGGTAGAGGGTCTATCATCTTATTGATATTAGATTGTGCGATAATGTTTGTCCTATCATCCTTTTAGTGGTAGTGGCGGGTGTGAGTTTCGCTCCATCATCCTTTTGGTGGGGGGTCTGTCATCTTGATTATGTCAGATTGTGCGATATGTTTGTTCTATCATACTTTTAGTGGTAGTGGCCGGTGTGAGTTTTGCTCAGTCATCCTTTTGGTGGGGGTCTCTCATCTTGATTGATTTCAGATTGTGCGATAGTGTTTGTCCTATCATCCTTTTGGTTTTAGTGGCTAGTGTGAGTTTCGCCCTGTCATCCTTTTGGTGGAGGGTCTGTCATCTTATTGATGTCAAATTGTGCAATAGTGTTTGTCCTATCATCCTTTTGGTGGTAGTGGCCGATGTGAGTTTCGTTCTGTCATTCATTTGGTGGGGGGTCTGTCATCTTATTGATGTCAGATTGTGCGATAGTGTTTTGTTCTATCTTCCTTTTGGTGGTAGTGGCTGTCGTGAGTTTCGCTCCGTCATCCTTTTGGTGGGGAGCTGTCATCTTATTGATGTCAGATTGTGCGATAGTGTTTGTCCTATCATCCTTTTGGTTGTAGTGGCCGGTGTGAGTTTCGCTCTGTCATCCTTTTGGTGGGGGGTCTGTCATCTTGGTTATGTCAGATTGTGCGATATGATTGTCCTATCATACTTTTGGTGTTATTAGTCGGTGTGAGTTTCACTCAGTCATTCTTTCAGTGGGGGTCTGTCATCTTGATTGATGTAAGATTGTGCGATAAGGTTTGTCCTATCATCCTTTTGGTGGTAGTGGCCAGTGTAAGTTTCACTCCATCATCCTTTTAGTGGGGGGTTTTGTCATCTTATTGATGTTAAACTGTGCAATAGTATTTGTCCTATCATCCTTTTGGTGGTAGTGGCCGGTGTGAGTTTCGCTCTGTCATCCTTTTGGTGGGGGTCTGTCATCTTATTGATGTCAGATTGTGCGATAGTGTTTCTCCTATCATCCTTTTGGTGGGGGGTCTGTCATCTTGATTATGTCAGATTGTTCGATATGTTTGTTCTATCATACTTTTGGTGATAGTGGCCGGTGTGAGTTTTGCTCAGCCATCCTTTTGGTGGGGGTCTGTCATCTTGATTGATTTAAGATTGTGCGATAGTGTTTGTCCTATCATCCTTTTGGTGGTAGTGGCCAGTGTGAGTTTCGTCCCGTCATCCTTTTGGCGGGGGGTCTGTTATCTTATTGATGTCATATTGTGCAATAGTGTTTGTCCTATCATCCTTTTGATGGTAGTGGCCGGTGTGAGGTTCGCTCTGTCATAACTTTGGTGGGGGGTCTGTCATCTTATTGATGTCAGATTGTGCGATAATGTTTGTCCTATCATCCTCTTGGTGGTAGTGACTGGTGTGAGTTTCGCCCCGTCATCCTTTTGGTGGGGGGTCTGTCATCTTACTGATGTCAGATTGTGCGATAGTGTTTCTCCTATCATCCTTTTGGTGGTAGTGGCCGGTGTGAGTTTCGCTCCGACATCCTTTTGGTAGGGGGTCTGTCATCTTATTGATGTTAGATT
This sequence comes from Lathyrus sativus, assembly GCA_963859935.3. Lineage (NCBI taxonomy): Eukaryota > Viridiplantae > Streptophyta > Magnoliopsida > Fabales > Fabaceae > Lathyrus > Lathyrus sativus. Next base: position 5,019 of record CAWUDS030002192.1, on the reverse strand, counting down.
GTGCGATAGTGTTTTGTCCTATCATCCTTTTGGTGGTAGTGGTTGTTGTGAGTTTCGCTTCGTCATCCTTTTGGTGGGGGGTCTGTCATCTTATTGATGTTAGATTGTGCGATAGTGTTTTGTCTTATCATCCTTTTGGTGGTAGTGGCTGTTGTGAGTTTCGCTTCGTCATCCTTTCGTGGAGGGTCTGTCATCTTATTGATGTCAGATTTTGCGATAGTATTTCTCCTATCATCCTATTGGTGGTAGTGGCCAGTGTGAGTTTAGCTCCGTCAACCTTTTGGTGGGGGGTCTGGCATCTTATTGATGTTAGATTGTGCGATAGTGTTTTGTCCTATCATCCTTTTGGTGGTAGTGGCCGGTATGAGTTTCGCTCCGTCATCCTTTTGGTGGGGGGTCTGTCATCTTATTGATATTAGATTGTGCGATAATGTTATCCTGTCATCCTTTTGGTGGTAGTGGCCGGTGTGAGTTTCGCTCCATCATCCTTTTGGTGGGGGGTCTGTCATCTTGATTATGTCAGATTGTGCGATATGTTTGTTCTATCATACTTTTGGTGGTAGTGGCCGGTGTGAGTTTTTCTCAGTCATCCTTTTGGTGGGGGTCTGTCATCTTGATTGATTTCAGATTGTGCGATAGTGTTTGTCCTATCATCCATTTGGTGGTAGTGGCCAGTGTGAGTTTCGCCCCGTCATCCTTTTGGTGGGGGGGTCTGTCATCTTATTGATGTCAAATTGTGCAATAATGTTTGTCCTATCATCCTTTTGGTGGTAGTGGCCAGTTTGAGTTTCGCTCTGTCATCCTTTTGGTGGGGGGCCTGTCTTCTTATTGATGTTAGATTGTGCGATAATGTTTTGTCCTATCATCCTTTTGGTGGTAGAGGCTGTTGTGAGTTTCGCTCCGTCATCCTTTTCGTGGGGGGTCTGTCATTTTATTGATGTCAGATTGTGCGATAGTGTTTGTCCTATCATCCTTTTGGTGGTAGTGGCCGGTGTCAGTTTTGCTCTGTCATCCTTTGGGGGGGGGGGGGGGGGTCTGTCATCTTGGTTATGTCAGATTGTGCGATATGATTGTCCTATCATACTTTTGGTGGTAGTGGTTAGTGTGAGTTTCGCTCAGTCATTCTTTTGGTGGGGGGTCTATCATCTTGGTTGATGTCAGATTGTGCGGTAAGGTTTGTCCTATCATCCTTTTCGTGGTAGTGGCAAGTGTATGTTTCGCTCCATCATCCTTTTGGTGGGGGGTTTTGTCATCTTATTGATGTCAAACTGTGCAATAGTGTTTGTCCTATCATCCTTTTGGTGGTAGTGGCCGGTGTGAGTTTAGCTATGTCATCCTTTTGGTGGAGGGTCTGTCATCTTATTGATGTCAGGTTGTGCGATAGTGTTTTGTCCCATCATCCTTTTGGTGGTAGTGACCGGTATGAGTTTCGCTCCGTCATCCTTTTGGTGGGGGGTCTGTCATCTTATTGATATTAGATTGTGCGATAATGTTTGTCCTATCATCCTTTTGGTGGTAGTGCCCGGTGTGAGTTTTGCTCAGTCATCCTTTTGGTGGGGGTCTGTCATCTTGATTGATTTCTGATTGTGCGATAGTGTTTGTCCTATCATCCTTTTGGTGGTAGTGGCCAGTGTGAGTTTCGCCCCGTCATCCTTTTGGTGGGGGGTCTGTCATCTTATTGATGTCAAATTGTGTAATAGTGTTTGTCCTATCATCCTTTTAGTGGTAGTGCCTGGTATGAGTTTCGCTCCGTCATCCTTTTGGTGGGAGGGTCTGTCATCTTGTTGATGTCAGATTGTGCGTGTGTGTTTCTCCTATCATCCTTTTGGTGGTATTGGCCGGTGTCAGTTTCGCTCTGTTATCCTTTTGGTGGAGGGTCTGTCATCATATTGATGTCAGATTGTGCGATAGTGTTTCTCCTATCATCCTTTTGGTGGTAGTGGCCTTTGTGAGTTTCGCTCCGTCATCCTTTTGGTGGGGGGTCTGTCATCTTATTGATCTCCAATTGTGCGATAGTGTTTTGTCCTATCATCCTTTTGGTGGTAGTGGCCAGTATGAGTTTCGCTCCGTCATCCTTTTGGTGGGGGGTCTGTCATCTTATTGATGTTAGATTGTGCGATAGTGTTTGTCCTATCATCCTTTTGGTGGTAGTGGCCGGTGTGAGTTTCGCTCAGCCATCCTTTTGGTGGGGGTCTGTCATCTTGATTGATTTCAGAATGTGCGATAGTGTTTGTTCTATCATCCTTTTGGTAGTAGTGGGCGGTGTGAGTTTCGCTCCGTCATCCTTTTGGTGAGGGGTCTGTCATCTTGTTATCTCAGATTGTGCGATATGTTTGTTCAATCATACTTTTGGTGGTAGTGGCCCGTGTGAGGTTTGCTCAGTCATCCTTTTGGTGAGGGTCTGTCATCTTGATTGATTTCAGATTGTGCGATAGTGTTTGTCCTATCATTCTTTTGGTGGTAGTGGTCAGTGTGAGTTTCGCCCCGTCATCCTTTTGGTGGGGGGTCTGTTATCTTATTGATGTCAGATTGTGCAATAGTGTTTGTCCTATCATCCTTTTGGTGGTAGTGGTCGGTGTGTGTTTCGCTCTGTCATCAATTTGGTGGGGGGTCTGTCATCTCATTGATGTCAGATTGTGCGATAATGTTTGTTCTATCATCCTTTTGGTGGTAGTGGCTGGTGTGAGTTTCGCCCCGTCATCCTTTTGGTGGAGGGTCTGTCATCTTATTGATGTCAGATTGTGCGATAGTGTTTCTCCTATCATCCTTTTGGTGGTAGTGGCCGGTGTGAGTTTCGCTCCGTCATCCTTTTGGTGGGGGATCTGTCATCTTATTGATGTCAGATGGTGTGATAGTGTTTTGTCCTATCATCCTTTTGGTGGTAGTGGCTGTTGTGAGTTTCGCTTCGTCATCCTTTTGGTGGGGGGTCTGTCATCTTATTGATGTCAGATTGTGCGATAGTATTTCTCCTATCATCCTTTTGGTGGTAGTGGCCAGTGTGAGTTTCGCTCCGTCATCCTTTTGGTGGGGGGTCTGTCATCTTATTAATGTCAGATTGTGCGATAGTGTTTTGTCCCATCATCCTTTTGGTGGTAGTGACCGGTATGAGTTTAGCTCCGTCATCCTTTTGGTGAGGGGTCTGTCATCTTATTGATGTCATATTGTGCGATAAGGTTTGTCCTATCATCCCTTTGGTGGTAGTGGCCGGTGTGAGTTTCTCTCCATCATCCTTCTGGTGGGGGGTTTTGTCATCTTATTGATGTCAAACTGTGCGATATGTTTGTTCTATCATCCTTTTGGTGGTAGTGGCTGTTATGAGTTTCGCTCTGTCATCCTTTTGGTGGGGGGTCTGTCATCTTATTGATGTCAGATTGTGCGATAGTGTTTCTCCTATCATCCTTTTGGTGGTAGTGGCCAGTGTGAGTTTCGCCCCGTCATCCTTTTGGTGGGGGGTCTGTCATCTTATTGATGTCAAATTGTGCAATAGTGTTTGTCCTATCATACCTTTGGTGGTAGTGGCCCGTGTGAGTTTCGCTCTGTCATCCTTTTGGTGGGGGGTCTGTCATCTTGATTGATGTCAGATTGTGCGATAGTGTTTTGTCCTATCATCCTTTTGATGGTAGTGGCTAATGTGAGTTTCGCTCCGTCATCCTTTTGGTGGGGGGTCTGTCATCTTATTGATGTCAGATTGTGCGATAGTGTTTCTCCTATCATCCTTTTGGTGGTAGTGGCCGATGTGAGTTTTGCTCTGTCATCCTTTTGGTGGGGGGTCTGTCATCTTATTGATGTCAGATTGTGCGATAGTGTTTTGCCCTATCATCCTTTTGGTGGTAGTGGCTGTTGTAAGTTTCGCTTCGTCATCCTTTTGGTGGGGGTCTGTCATCTTATTAATGTCAGATTGTGCGATAGTGTTTCTCCTATCATCCTTTTGGTGGTAGTGGCCAGTGTGAGTTTCGCTCCGTCATCCTTTTGGTGGAGGGTCTGTCATCGTATTGATGTCAGATTGTGCGATAGTGTTTTGTCCTATCATCCTTTTGGTGGTAGTGGCCGGTGTGAGTTTCGCTCCATCATCCTTGTGGTGGAGGGTCTGTCATCTTGATTATTTCAGATTGTGCGATATGTTTGTTCTATCATACTTTTGGTGGTAGTGGCCGGTGTGAGTTTTGCTCAGTCATCCTTTTGGTGGGGGTCTGTCATCTTGATTGATTTCAGATTGTGCGATAGTGTTTGTCTTATAATCCTTTTGGTGGTAGTGGCCAGTGTGAGTTTCGCCCCGTCATCCTTTTGGTGGGGGGTCTGTCATCTTATTGATGTCAAATTGTGCAATATTGTTTGTCCTATCATCCTTTTGGTGGTAGTGGCCGGTGTGAGTTTCGCTCTGTCGTGCTTTTGGTGGGGGGTCTGTCATCTTATTGATGTCTGATTGTGTGATAGTGTTTTGTCATATGATCCTTTTGGTGGTAGCGGCTGTTGTGAGTTTCGCTCCGTCGTCCTTTTGGTGGGGGGTCTGTCATCTTATTGATGTCAGATTGTGTAATAGTGTTTGTCCTATCATTCTTTTGGTTGTAGTGGCCGGTGTGAGTTTCGCTCAGTATTATTTAGGTGGGGGGTCTGTCATCTTGATTGATGTCAGATTGTGCGATAAGGTTTGTCCTATCATCCCTTTGGTGGTAGTGGCCAGTGTATGTTTCGCTCCATCATCCTTCTGGTGGGGGGTTTTGTCATCTTATTGATGTCAAACTGTGCAATAGTGTTTGTCCTATCATCCTTTTGGTGGTAGTGGCCGGTGTGAGTTTCGCTCTGTCATCCTTTTGGTGGGGGGTCTTTCATCTTATTGATATTAGATTGTGTGATAATGTTTGTCCTATCATCCTTTTGGTGGTAGTGGCCGGTGTGAGTTTTGCTCCATCATCCTTGTGGTGGGGGGTCTGTCATCTTGATTATGTCAGATTGTGCGATACGTTTGTTCTATCATACTTTTGGTGGTAGTGGCCGGTGTGATTTTTGCACAGTTATCCT
>CAWUDS030002191.1:0-325674 GCA_963859935.3 Lathyrus sativus | reverse complement strand
TCCAACACTTACCAATCAATTCTCACACTAAATCGCTAAATGTCTAAAATGCCCTTTTTACTCTAATTCCCCGAAAACTCTCCGAATCGGTAAAAATAGATAAAATAAGCAAACACCACATAATAATACATAATTTCTCAATTTAAAACAAACATCAATTAAATAAATTAAAAGACTCAACAATTAATGGGAATTCAGAATCGGGGCGTTACAGACGCAGTTAAAAAAATACTTTGCTTAAAGAATGACCCGCTGGAAAGAAAAAGAATATCCAGGAAAAAATGGGGCATCCCGGCGAACCATAAAAAAGGGAAAAAAGGTTCGGGCAAAAATTAGGGATATAAAGAAAAGAATGTACACCCGCAAAGTCGAAAACCTGGAAGGGCGACTTTGGCAAAAAAGGGTATCCCGGTGAATCGAAAACCTGAAAGGGCGATTCAAGCAAAAGTTAGGGATTTGAAAAAGCAAATGACTGCGTTCCGCGGGTGGACTTTCATTGTTTAGTGGTTTGGAAGACCCGAGGGCCGTTTATCTGAGTCAATCTCTTCTGAAGCTGAAGCGTCAGAGGAGTATCGAAGTCGAGTGGGTCATAGAGGGATCAACTCATGGTGTTCATCTACGCCACATTGTCGACATTTGTGCATATACTGATGTATATTTATGTTTTTGCTTGCGCAACTTCCTCATTCCAGGAGCTTGCATCTGTTGTAAAACATTTTTACCCATTCAGGGGTTCGTTATCAATAAAATGTATACTATTCAGCAATTCTGTTTGCTTGTTTAGCATTTACTTGTTTTGTTTGCGAAAAGAACGCCGATGTTTTTGATAAAATGCGCATACATAAACTTACTGGCCTAGGCCGCTGATTGTTGAAACAATGAATTACTTGAACATTGTCGCAAGATGATAACCTTGATAGGTCCCTTTGAAGGGTATCTTGTCTGTTTGTTTGTGTTATTACAGGTATGGCATATTCCAGACAGTACGCTGTATGTTTCCCAAGCAGGATGATTCCTTCTCCTCTAGCAAAGTTCAGCATCCTCTCCCCATGGAGTCTGAGCATGGGACCGCGAGCATTGATGCGTATCCCCAAGCAGAGAAGATTCTCTCTCCAATCAGAGGCATCCTGAAGGATCGTCATCTCCCCAGCTGAGTCATACACTGAAGTGTGCGTTCATTCTCCAACACTGGATTAAAGTGCAGTTCTCGTGAAAGACTATCCGCCAGTATGCAGCACTCGATAGTTCAAGACTGAAGTCTCCTGGAGAATTGAAATTCCCCACAGAGTCGTACTCTCCCCAGCAAGCAGGATGATTCCTTCTTCCCCAGCCGAGCTGGCAAATCCCCAAGAGAGTCGAGTCCTTGGAAGCGTTCAGGCCATGATTGGTTTTCCCCAGTAGAGTGTTGAATAACTGATGCTGTATTTCCCCACCGGAGTCGTTATCTCTAGGAAAGTTTTGCTGCGAATGCCGTGCAGTTTATTTCTGCGATTGGTATCGTTTCCTCGACAGTTTGTGGTTTGAATACCCGGTTGAGCGAGTCCAAGTTCTCGGAGAACTTTGCTCCCCTACAGCAGTCAACTGAAGTTCAGTTCCCCAGGCGGAATCCAATTGAGATTGGTGTTACTTCTTCTCCTCGGCAGGACGAGTCCTTCCTCTACCAAAGAGGTTCTTCCTCCTTGACAGGAGGATCTTCCCTTCAGCATTTATTTTGCTGATGGGGTCGTAGCATTTTGCATGATTGTATAACATTCTCCCTAAATACACGTAGCATTTCCACCGTGTGGAGCATTGAGCCATAGTCAAACATATGCATATGAAACATGAGCTAGGTCGTTACCGTTCTTGTTTTGCAGGTGTTTCCCGACAGGGTGTTTGCTCAGGATGATTCCTGAAATCTCAGAAGAGTTGTTTTGCCTAAGATGATTCTTGAATTCCCCAGCAAAGTCGTTTGCCCAAGATGATTCTTGAATTCTCCAGCGAAGTGGTTTGCTTAAGATGATTCTTAAAATCCCCGGTGAAGTCGCCAGAGAGGGTTGCTCAAGTTGATGCTTAGAGTCCCCGGCAGAGTGTTTGCTCAGGATGATTCCTGAAATCTCCAGCAGAGTTATTGGTTCAAGATGATTCTTGAGGTTCCCGATGGATTTATTTGTCCAAGATGATTCTTGAAGTCCTCAGCAGAGTTGATTCATCCAGAATGATTTTTGGATCCCCGAAACAGAGTTACGTGATAGTTCTCCAGAATCCCCAGCGGAGATGTGTCATCCCCAGCAGGTTTGAGTAGAGGAGTTGAAATTTCCTTGAAGACTTGATGATTGAAGTCTGACTGTATTGACGAAGCAGTTCTCTCAGCTGATGCGGAATGCCAGACGGCAAAAGATTGTGTTCATGATTGACCAAGAATTCTATTCCCGACTTACTGATGAAGTCCGGTTGACGCCCGAAAATTCCTTTGAATGCCCGATGGCATGATTAACTTGATTGTTAAAAAGTTCCTAATGACCTGATGAGTCCCGAGGAATTCTTCTGTCGCAGTGTCGCAGAATGCCTGACGGCAATATCAGCTACGCATCGCCGGTTGCTGAATGACCCGTGATCCCTTGATGACTTGAGGAAGAAGCTGTAGCGAAATCTGATAATCATCCCGATGGAGATTTGAGAGTAGCCCTTCACCAGTTACCGAGTAACCGGTGATCCCTTATTGACTTACTGATGAAGTCCGACAAAGATGTTGTCGACGTTCCTAGCGGCACGATGAGTCCATACGCGACGATAAGGAATTCTTCTGCTATGACGCAAAATGCCTGACGGCATGATCAACCATCCACCAGGTACCGTGTAACTGGTGACCCCTTTTGTGACCTGAGGACGAAGATCTACAGCAAAATCAGATGATCATCTTGATGGAGATTTGAGATTAGACCCTTTATCCATTCCCGTGTGACCAATTCCCCAGCAGAGTTGCAGTGCAACTGTCATGCTCAGTCTTTGAAGATGTTTCTAACAATCAGAATACCGTTTACTTGTATGGTTGGAAGATCGCCAGTTACCGTGTAATTAGTGATCCCTTGATGATTTGAGGATGCAATGATATCAGATAAATCAAAGAATCATCCTGACGGAGATTCAGATCAGTACTCTCCAGCTAGTTGCCATGCAGCTATCGTTTCAGTTTCGAAGATTCGTTCCCATCAGAGTACCGTGTACTTGTGCAGTTGGCAAATTTTCGGGTTTGTTGGTATTCAACCGTCTCGTACCTTGATTGTTTGAGAGATGTTCGCTTCTCACCCAGTCAGGTCCAAGCCGTTTGAATAGGGGCAGCTGTTGCACCCCAAAATTTGCCCAACTTTTTTTTACCTAGCTTGTGTTTCATTTCATTCACATCAGCATTATCATTTGCATTACATTGACATGTATGCAGGAGATCAAGAGGTATGATTACCAATCAAGAGATACACAAGAGTTTGAAGCTAGCTAAGAAGGGTATTCAGGTGCTCAAGGGTCGATAGCCTTGTCAGAGAAGTTAAAAGATCCTCAGAGAGAGTGATTGAAACCAAGTATGTGTGTCTCCTAACTTGAGAGTTGTGGGAAGTCATCAGATGATTCTGAAGCCATGAAGATGGCCTTGAGATCTTGAGAGAGCTCATGAGAAGATTTAAAGATCACCTTGATGCCTAGACAGGTCATTGTGCAAGATTAAGAAGGCTCAGCCATGAGTGGTGCAGCTAGGGTTTGACTGAGTCAACCCTAAGTCAACTGATGATTTGGAGAAGGATGAGACCTAATCCAAGAGCCATGTGATCATGGATTGATACATGGAGATGTTATAAGGATGATTCCAAGGTCAACTCATCATGATTGAAGAGTTTGAGAAGTTTCAAGCTAGGGTTTCTAAGGCTTGACAGTGTAAAATCCCCTAGTTTGACCCCTATCTTCAAGGCAATTTAGCTCAAGATGTGATTGTCATCTCATCTTTCCCCCAACATGATTGTTGTAGAGCATGATCTTAGCTTTAATTTGAGTTCTAGAAGTCCTTGATAGGATTTGTAGAACTCAAGTTATGGCTTTGACAAGTTACAAGTCATCTGAGGTATGTGAATTTGGAGCTTGAAAGTTACCCAACTTGCATGAAACTTTTGCCCTAGAAGGATGATTCCTATGAACTCTTTGTAAACATGAATGTTGTTCCTTATTCTCTTAGATTTCTAGAGAGTACTAGAAGTCCTTGATAGGATTTGTAGAACTCAACTTATGGCTTTGACAAGTCAAGGGTATTTTGGACATTTGGTGATTATAAGTCATTTGTGATCATAGGCCATTTTCACCAACTTAAAGGTCTCAAATGAAATTTTGTTCAACTAGAAAGTTGCTCAAATGGTGTTTTAACCTTGACCATGCATCAAGGAGGCATTTAATTGGCTCAAGGAGAGACTTGGTTCAAGAAATTTTAAAAAAAGAAAGAATTAAAAGGATTTAATGGCAAAAAATTCAAAAAATTCATTTTGTGACCAAATGAAACAAAATTATAGGTCAAATTGATTGGAAAAATGATTTTAGGAACAATGGCAATGTTAGAATTTTGATTTGGGATCATTTGCATAACATTCCATTTCATTTCTTCATGATGAAGCAACATATCCAATTCATACCTTTGGCTTGCAAACAAGGAAGATAACTTATCAAACTCGTTCAAAATCTCATGAGAACTTGATTACACACATAGCCATGCCAAGAGGGAGTCAGGATGGTGATTGCCATGGATGAGATTTTGAAAAGATTTTGGAAATCCAAAATCTCATTTGGATGAATCCAGAAGTTTCTAGACAATCCCAATCACTTCTATATAAGTCATTGAGTGAACTCAGCCATTTTTTTGGAAGGAATTGAAGCTGGTTGCAGAAAGAGCCATTGAAATTTTGAAGGTGCAAGTTGAAATCGGGTTTTCAATTCAAGGGAGAATCAAGCCAAATCAGGGTGTGCAAAGGCTTTGGGAGTGAATTTGGAGTGTGTCTGCATCATCTTGGCAGTTGAAGTGAGCAAAAACCATCTCTGTTACCTCTCTGAAACCAGGTTTGTACATTTCACCCTTATGCATGATTTAGGAGGAGATACTTAGAAATTCATATGTGGTTAGGATCCTTGCAACATGTAGTTGGATTTAGGATCAGAAATTGGTGAATTAGAGACAAGATAGGCGTGTGATCATTTTCTGTTGAGGTTGATATCTCAAGATTCTTGAAGGAATAATCACGATCGGATAGTGGAAATTGATCAGTGAAGAGTGAGGATTAACTTGAGACCTTTAATTTGAAGAATGGTGAAAATCAAGATTTGGAGGAATTCTGAAAATGCTATCAGGTTTGAAAATCTAGAGGGAATTAGATGATTTGGAGTTGATATTCGTAATCAGCATCAAATTTGGAAGGGAATGATGATCTGTTTTGTGAGTTTTGATGACCTGAGAAGAGTGCTTCACCGGAGAAGACGGTGGCGCTGCAACTCAGGCCACCGTCTGGTTTCCCCCCACGCCTGAGTGTTTGAATGAAGAAGATGAGTGGTGACCATCAGATCATGGTTGGACCATTGACTTGCCCAACGTTTCTTCGATGATACCAAAGCAGTATCTCAAAAAAAAACTTGACATTCTTCGGATGGTCAAAGTAGTCCCTTATCAAATAAGGTCCTTCGCGATACCAAAGAAGTATCTAAACACATGAGATTCTTCGGGTGGTCAAAGCAATCCGTTATCCAATAAGGTTCTTTGTGAGACCAAAGCAGTATCTCTAAATACATGAGATTCTTCTGGTGGTCGAAGAAGTTCCTTATCCAATAAGGTTCTCCGCGATACCAAAGTAGTATCTCTAAACACATAAGATTCTTCGGGTGGTCGAAGCAGCCCCTTATCCAATAAGGTTCTTCGCGATACCAAAGTAGTATCTCTGAACACATGAGTTTCTTCGGGTGGTCGAAGCAGTCCCTTATCCAATAAGGTTCTTCGCGATACAAAAGTAGTATCTCTGAACACATGAGATTCTTCAGGTGGTCGAAGCAGTCCCTTATCCTATAAGGTTCTTCGCTATACCAAAGCAGTATCTCTGAACACATGAGATTCTTCGGATGGTCGAAGCAGTCCCTTATCCAATAAGGTTCTTCGCAACACCAAAGTTGTATCTCATAAAAAACACATGAGATTCTTTGGGTGGTCGAAGCAGTCCCTTATCCAATAAGATTCTTCGCGATACCAAAGCAGTATCTTTGAACACATGAGGTTCTTCGGGTGGTCAAAGCAGTCCCTTATCCCATAAGGTTCTTCGCGATACCAAAGTAGTATCTTTGAACACATGAGATTCTTTAGGTGGTCGAAGCAGTCCCTTATCCAATAAGGTTCTTCGTGATACCAAAGCAGTATCTCTGAACACATGAGATTCTTCGGGTGGTTGAATCAGTCCCTTATCCAATAAGGCTCTTCGTGATACCAAAGCAATATCTCTAAATACATGAGATTCTTCGGGTGGTCGAAGCGATCCCTTATCCAATAAGGTTCTTCACGATACCAAAGCAGTATCACTAAACACATGAGATTATTCGGGTGGTCGAAGCAGTCCCTTATCCAATTAGGTTCTTCTAGATACCAAAGCAGTATCTCTAAACACATGAGATTCTTCGGGTGGTCGAAGCAGTCCCTTATCCGTTATGGCTATTCGATGATACCAAAGCAGTATGTAGAACACATGATATTCTTCGGGTGCTCGAAGCAGTCCCTTATCCAATAAGGTTCTTCGACGATACCAAAGCAGTATCTCAAACAAAAACATGAGATTCTTCGGGTGGTCGATGTAGTCCCTTATCCAATAAGGTTCTTCACGATACCAAAGCAGTATCTCTAACCACATGAGATTCTTCGGGTGGTTGAAGCAGTCCGTAATCCAGTAAGATTTTTCGTGATACCATAGCAGTATCTCTAAACACATGAGATTCTTCGGGTGGTCGAAGCAGTCCCTTATCCAATAAGGTTCTTTGTGATACCAAAGTAGTATCTCTTAACACATGAGATTCTTCGGGTGGTCGAAGCAGTCCCTGATCCAATAAGGTTCTTCCCGATACCAAAGCAGTATCTCTGAACATATGAGATTATTCGGGTGGTCGAAGCAGTCCCTTATCCAATGAGGTTCTTCGCGATTGGTAGTATTATCTTTGAACATATGAGATTCTTCGGATGGTCGAAGTAGTCCCTTATCCAATAAGGTTCTTCGCGATACCAAAGCAGTATCTCTGAACACATGACATTCTTCGGGTTGTTGAAGCAGTCCCTTATCCATTAAGGTTCTTCGCGATACCAAAGTTGTATCTTTTAACACATGAGATTCTTCGGGTGGTCGAAGTAGTCCCTTATCCAGTAAGGTTCTTCGCGATACCAAAGCAGTATCTCTGAACACAAGAGATTCTTTGGGTGGTCGAAGCAGTCCCTTATCCCATAAGGTTCTTCGCGATACCAAAGTAGTATCTCTGAACACATGAGATTCTTCGGGTGGTTGAAGCAGTCCCTTATCCAATAAGGTTCTTCGCGATACCAAAGCAGTATCTCTGAACACGTGAGATTCTTCGGGTGGTCGAAGCAGTCCCTTATCCAATAAGGTTCTTCGCAATACCAAAGCAGTATCTCTGAACACGTGAGATTCTTCGGGTTGTCGAAGCAGTCCCTTATCCAATAAGGTTCTTCACGATACCAAAGCAGTATCTCTGAACACATGAGATTCTTCGGGTGGTTGAATCAGTCCCTTATCCAATAAGGTTCTTCGTGATACCAAAGCAATATCTCTAAATACATTAGATTCTTCGGGTGGTCGAAGCGATCCCTTATCCAATAAGGTTCTTCACGATACCAAAGCAGTATCACTAAACACCTGAGATTATTCGGGTGGTCGAAGCAGTCCCTTATCCAATAAGGTTCTTCTAGATACCAAAGCAATATCTCTAAACACATGAGATTCTTCAGGTGGTCGAAGCAGTCCCTTATCCGTTGTGGCTATTCGATGATACCAAAGCAGTATTTAGAACACATGAGATTCTTCAGGTGCTCGAAGCAGTCCCTTATCCAATAAGGTTCTTCGATGATACCAAAGCAGTATCTCAAACAAAAACTTGAGATTCTTCGGGTGGTCGAAGCAGTCCCTTATCCAATAAGGTTCTTCACGATACCAAAGCAGTATCTCTAACCACATGAGATTCTTCGGGTGGTTGAAGCAGTCCGTTATCCAGTAAGATTCTTCGTGATACAATAGCAATATCTCTAAACACATGAGATTCTTTGGGTGGTCGAAGCAGTCCCTTATCCAATAAGGTTCTTTGCAATACCAAAGTAGTATCTCTAAACACATGAGATTCTTCGTGTGGTCGAAGCAGTCCCTTATCCAATAAGGTTCTTCGCGATACCAAAGCAGTATCTCTGAACATATGAGATTCTTCGGGTGGTCGAAGCAGTCCCTTATCCAATGAGGTTCTTCGCGATACCAAAGTAGTATCTTTGAACACATGAGATTCTTCGGATGGTCGAAGCAGTCCCTTATCCAATAAGGTTCTTCGCGATACCAAAGCAGTATCTCTGAACACATGAGATTCTTCGGGTTGTTGAAGCAGTCCCTTATCCATTGAGGTTCTTCGCGATACCAAAGTTGTATCTTTTAACACATGAGATTCTTCGGGTGGTCGAAGCAGTCCCTTATCCAATAAGGTTCTCCGCGATACCAAAGCAGTATCTTTAAACACATGAGATTCTTTGGGTGGTCGAAGCAGTTTCTTATCCAATAAGGTTTATCGCGATACCAAAGCAGTATCTCTAAACACATGAGTTTCTTCGGGTGGTCGATGTAGTGCCTTATCCATTAAGGTTCTTCACGATACCAAAGCAGTATCTCTAAACACATGAGATTCTTCGGGTGGTCGAAGTAGTCCCTTATCCAATAAGGTTCTTCGTGATACCAAAGCAGTATCTCTAAACACATGAGATTCTTCTGGTGGTCGAAGCAGTCCATAATCCAATAAGGTTCTTCTTGATACTAAAGCAGTATCTCTGAACACATGAGATTCTTCGGGTGGTCGAAGTAGTCCCTTAACCAATTGGTTCTTCGCGATACGAATGCAGTATCTCTAAACACCTGAGATTCTTCGGGTGGTCAAAGCAGTCCCTTATCCAATAAGGTTCTTCGCGTTACTAAAGCAGTATCTCTAAACACATGTGATTCTTCGGGTGGTCGAAGCAGTCCCTTATCCATTAAGGCTCTTCTATGATACCAAAGCAGTATCTCGAACACATGAGATTCTTCGGGTGGTCGAAGCAGTCTCTTATCCAATAAGGTTCTTCGATGATACTAAAGCAGTATCTTGAACAAAACCTTGAGATTCTTCGGGTGGTCGAAGCAGTCCCTTATCCAATACGGTTCTTCGCGATACTAAAGCAGTATCTCTAAACACATGAGATTCTTCAGGTGGTCGAAGCAGTCCCTTATCCAATAAGGTTCTTCGTGTTACCAAAGCAGTATCTTTAAACACATGAGATTCTTCGGGTGGTCGAAGTAGTCCCTTATTTAATAAGGTTTTTCGCGATACCAAAGAAGTATCTTTAAACACATGAGATTCTTCGGGTGGTCGAAGCAGTCCATTATCTAATAAGGTTCTTCGCGATACCAAAGCAGTATCTTTGAACACATGAGATTCTTCGGGTGGTCGAAGTAGTCCCTTATCCAATAAGGTTCTTTGATGATACCAAAGCAGTTTCTCAAACAACATGTTGGGGATTAGTTGAGCCAAAATTCCTATTAGAGGAACAATGCTTTCCGAACTTTACTGAGGAAAAGCCTTCAAGAAACTTTTTAAGATAACCTCTGCTTGGGGAGCTACAAGTGCAATAGTTGTTGGGGGTTATCATCATCAACTGCATGGTTGAAGAGTGACTTGTTGGGGAGTAAAATTCCTTGAATAAGAGGGGTATCATCTCTTTTCAGAGAACCACTGCCGACAGAAGAGTGGTCAAGATGCTTGTGGACTGATCCTGGATCTTGTTATGCTACGTTGCTGGGGACAACAATGCTATGCATCATGATGCACAAACATGCAACTAAGATGCAAAATGCTAGGGAAAATTAATGCACATGGGAATGCAAATGATGTACTAATGCTTGACATGGTTATGATATGATACTATATGCCATGCTTATGACAATGCGAATGATCAGGTATGCTGGGGATAAATTCTTGTCGGGGATAACACCAGGGACTTGATTTGGTAGTTGCCAAATGGGTTGGACTTTGGTTATTGAGGATGCCAACGGGGGTGGAATTTTAGTGGTTGCCAATGCACTGGGGAACTGAAACAAATTGGGAATGAGCAACCACTCACTGGGCAACCACTCACATCACAATGAGCAACCACTCACTAGGAATGACAATATACTGGGGAACTGAAACAAACTGGGGAAATCTAAAGTGATGGATCAACAGGTTCAAGCATGCCTGATTGACACTTTAGAAAGAAAGACAACAAAAGATCCTTTTTGGAGATAGAACCGAGAAGAGGGTCTTCACTGGGGAGGTATCCAGAGTAGTCGACCAACAGGTTCAAGCATGACCAGCTGACACTCTAGGATGAAAGATAAAGTAGGATCCATATAGCAATAGGATCATGCAAACAAATGTTGGAGTTTTCAAACAAGAAATAACATCCAAGCCTCCGGAAATTCCTTGAATGAAGAGATCAAACGGGGTCTTCAGGAAACATCAGGAAAGATACGAGATAATTAAACTCCTCTGCATGCCAAAATAATTGGACTTCATGGGGAAACACCCTGATAAATTTCTCAAAAGAGACTGCCACTCATCGTTGAAAGGGACTTACACACCATCAAGAAAGGATAAGCTTCTCGAATAAAGAGACTGCCACTTATCGGAAAAGGTAACAATGGATAAGCTTCTTGAATGAGATTGCCACTTATCTGAAAAAAGTAAAAAGGATAAGCTTCTCAAAGGAGATTGCCACTTATCTGACTAAAGGATAAAATGATAAACTTCTCCGGAGAGACTGCCACTTATCGGCAAGCAAAAACAAAAGTGATAAGCTTCTCAGGTGAGACCGCCACTTATCAACAATGAGGATTTGTAAATGATTCTTCTTGAGATATATATTGCAACATAAATGCACGCCCAGGCTAGGTTCGGCGACCTAAGGTTTAGAAAATATAATCTTCAGAGACCAAAGTTCAATCTAGGAATAAACGGTCAAACAAGACTCTAACCATCGAGGAATGAACTCAAATGGGGGTTCATCTTATCCAAGTATGGAAAAGATAATTGAAATAACCATCATCCACAAGGGTTGAACTCTGTGGGGAAATTAGAAATAGTAGGTATTTTATGCCTAGGGTTGACGACTCTACTTGGAGAGAAAGGATAAACCCAGTTACTTGGTGAATAAACACCAAAGTAGACGAAAAAAGACAACGAGGATAGTAGACATGCTGATGCTATATATGTTATAAGAATGTATGTCATGCTACGCTTATGCTTATGCTGACAAAAAAAAACGAAAGAAGGAGTAAACGGGAGATGAAATAAACATATCGACGAGGATACTCAGCCAACCTCTGCAAAGTGTACATCTACCACAAGATGGATAGAAAGTCAGTGGCAGAACCATAATCTTGCTTCAAAGTTCCAAATTTCTCTAGGGAGAAGAATATTCCACTTAGGGATATAATATCATGACTTCACTTGAGGGATTTCCATCATGAATTTGAATTTCTTAACAAAAAGGATCTATTCATTGGAGAGAGCCATATTATGATTAGAGGCTTCGTAGGGGATAAAGTAAATACCCACCTCGTCGAGGAAATATGGAGCTAAGACAGCTTATTGGAGAAAGTATAGTAACCTCGGCGAGGAATAGAGATGATTCCACTGGGGAGTGAATCCTCAATATCAATAAACATGTATCACTTGGTGGACACTGGGGAGGTTCCTTGTAGTCTTGAAAATCACTTATGATCATGGGATCATTCCAAGAGTGTTGTCAGCTTATGCTTCACCGGGAATTTTGTTGAAACTGGTCTAAAAGTGCTTCTGCAACATTAAGACTTTCTGGGGAACCGTGATGTCCTTCAGATCCTTCCATAGGTCAAAGCAACTTTATATCTTTTTCAATGTATTTTCAAAACGGTTTTAAGTTTGAAAATTTTTCGCCTTCAAAAATTATTATTAACAAATAACATTTTGCATAACAAGGACAAGTAGAGAAAATATAAATGGCAAGATTGAATAGGCAAAAAGTCTGATTTTACTCAAGAAAGGTAGCTTGCTAATGGTAAAGCTCCATGGAGTATTACATTTGAAATTGGCAATAGGGAAAGGTTACATTGAATCCAACGACACCTACTAACCCTAATAATTAAAACCACCCAAAATCCTGCTTCTGACAAGAGCGATTGGATTGGATTTCTGCTTTGATCTTCTGTAAAGATGAATGTCATCTGATGCAATGAAATGCCTTTTGTCCCTAACTTTTTCCTGGATCGCCCTTTCGGGTTTTCAATCCACTAAGACGCTCAGTTTTGCCTAAACCGCCCTTTCGGGTTTTCAGCTTAGCGAGTTATTATTATTTTTTTATTTTCATCCCTAATTTTTGCCTGGATCTCCTTCATAGGTTTTGATCCATCGGGATCCCATTGTTGCCTAAGTCACCTTTTCAGGTTTTCGACTTAGCGGGTTCTTTTAGGCATAATATTTTTGGACTTCATCAGAGTTTATAGGATGTGTAACCTCTTCACCATCCATTGTCGTAAGAATTAATGATCCTCCTGAGAAGACTGTCTTCACAACAAATGGGCCTTTGTAATTAGGCATCCATTTCCCACGCATGTCTTTATGAACTGGCAAGATCTTTTTAAGTACAAGCTCTCCTTGACAAAATTCTCGAATTCAGACTTTCTTGTCAAAGGCTCTCTTTATCCGTTTCTGGTACAACTGACCATGGCACATTGCAGTCATGCGCTTCTCATTGATGAAGTTCAGCTGGTCAAATATTTCTTGGACTCATTCTGCTTCATCAAGCTTAGTTTCCATTAGCACCCTTAAGGAAGGTATTTCTACTTCAATGGGGAGAACTGCGTCAATTCCGTACACTAATGAGAAAGGGGTTGCCTCTGTCTAAGTTCGCACTGAAGTTTTGTATCTGTGCAAAGAAAATGGTAGCATTTCATGCCAATCTTTGTAAGTTTTTACCATCTTTTGCAGGATTTTCTTGATGTTTTTATTTGCAGCTTCAACAACTCCAATAATTTTGGGACGGTAAGGAGAAGAATTCTGATGCGCAATCTTGAAACTTTCACACAACTCCTTCATGGTTTTATTGTTCAAATTGGTCCCATTTTCTGTTATGATTCGGCTTGGAATTCCATAACGGCAGATAATTTCTTTCTTAAGGAAGCGAGCAACCACTTGCTTGGTTGTATTGGCATAAGAAGCATCTTCTACCCATTTTGTTAAGTACTCGATGGCAACTAAGATGAATCGGTGACCGTTGGAAGCTTTAGGTTCAATTGCCCCAATCATGTCAATGCCCCACATTGAGAAAGGCCACGATGATGATAAAACATTCAACAGCATTGGAGGCACGTGCACCTTGTCAGCATAAATCTGGAACTTATGGCATTTTCTGGCATATTGGATGCAATCAGTTTCCATGATTAACCAGTAATACCCAACTCTCAAAATTTTCTTAGACATAGCATAACCATTGGCGTGGGTTCTGAAGGTTCCCTCGTGAATCTCTTGAAGTAACATGTCTGTTTCACGTTTGTCAACACATTAAGCAAAACCATGCCATAGTTTCTCTTACACAACACATCATTGCTGAGGAAGAATTTGGATGATAATCTTCTCAGAGTTTTCTTGTCAAGAGTTGTAGCATTGGCTGGATACTCTTGGTTTAACAGATAATTCTTAATGTCGTGGAACCAAGGCTTGTCATCGGTTTCCTCTTCAATCAGTTGACAATAGGCTGGCTCGGTCTTCCTTTCAATCCTGATAAGTGTATCTTCATTAACAAATATGACCTTCCACATTGAGGCTAACATGGCTAAAGCATCGATAATATGATTTCAGTCCTCGGAACATGTTTGAAAGTGATCTCATCAAAGTACTCAATCATTTCAACAATGTAAGCTCTATATGGGATCAGTTTCTCATCTCCGGTCTCCCATTCACCTTTGACCTGATAGATTACCAAGGCTGAGTCACCACTCACTTCAAGAATTTTGATTCGGAGGTCAATTGCCGCTTCAAGGCCTAAGATACAAGTTTCATACTTGATAATATTGTTTGTACATTCAAAATCTAACCTTGTTGTAAATGGGGTATAACCACCATCTAGATTCATCAGAATGGCGCCTATGCCATGCCCACTGTAATTAGAGGAACCATCGAACATCATTTTCCAATGGGAACCAGGCTCGGGACCTTCATCAGGACCTGGCTCTTCATAGTCTTTCTTTACCAACATAATATCTTCGTCAGGAAAGTCAAACTTGAGAGGCTCATAATCTTCAACTGGCTGGTCTACAAGGTAATCTGATAAGACGCTTCCTTTAATAGCTTTTTGAGTCACACATTGGATGTCGTATTCAGATAACAACATATACCAACGGGTAAGTCTTCCAGTTTGAGCAGGCTTTTCAAAAATGTACTTTATTGGATCCATCTTCGAGATCAACAAAGTAGTGTGACAGATCATGTATTGCCTGAGACGTATGGCAGCCCATGCTAGCGCACAACAAGTCTTTTCTAAATGTGAATACCAACTTTCACAATCAGTAAATTTCTTGCTCAAGTAGTAGATGGCATGTTCTTTTCGTCCAGTCTCATCGTGTTGACCCAGTACGCAACCCATAGACTTCTCAAGAACAATCAGATACATGAAGAGTGGTCTTCCCAGAACAGGAGGAATCAAGATAGGAGGCTCTTGTAAATAAACCTTGATCTTCTCAAACGCTTACTGACAATCAGAATTCCAATCAATAATCTGACCCTTACGGAGTAATTTGAATATTGGCTCACGGGTAACAGTCATATTGGAAATGAATCTGGAAATATAGTTCAGGCGTCCAAGAAAACATCTGACTTGTGTTTCAGTTTGTGGAGCTGGCATTTCTTGAATGGCTCGGACTTTATCAGGGTCTACTTTGATTCCTCATTGGCTAACTATGAATCCCAGTAATTTTCCAGATATAACACCAAAAGTACAATTAGCAGGATTCAGTTTTAACTGGTATTTCCTCAGTCGTTCAAATAGTTTCAGCAAATGCTCCAAATGGTTCTCCTCATTTTGGGATTTAGAAATCATATCATCAACGTACACTTCGATCTCTTTATGCATCATGTCATGAAAGAGAGCGACCATCGCTCTTTCATATGTTGCCCCTGCGTTCTTCAAGTCGAAAGGCATAACTTTGTAATAATAGGTTCCCCAAGGAGTAATAAATGTAGTCTTTTCTCTATCAGCAGGGTCCACCTTGATCTGATTATAACCAGATAAGCCATCCATAAAAGAGAAAACTGCAAAACTGGCTGTATTATCCACATGTGTATCAATATGAGGTAGAGGGAAATCATCTTTTGGGCTTGCTTTGTTCAAATCCCTATAGTCAATGCACATCCTGACTTTGCCGTCCTTTTTGGGCACTGGTATAATGTTGGCTACCCATTCAAGATATTTTGCAACTGTTAGTAAACCTGCGTCAAGTTGTTTCTTAACCTCATCTCGAATCTTCAAAGTCATGTCAGGTCTAGTTCTTCGAAGTTTCTGCTTTACAGGTGGGCACTTTGGTTTAAGTGGCAACTTGTGAACAACAATATTAGTGTCTAAATCGGCCATATCTTGATACGACCATGCAAACACATCCACATATTCCTCTAAAAGCTTGACCAACCTCTACTTGACATCAGCCCTAAGTGTTGTACCAATCTTGTCCTCTTTCTTTTCTTCATCATTGCCAAGATTAATCAAATCTACTTGCTCTTTATGCGGTTGAAGTTCAGTGTACTCATACTCAACCAACCTTGCCAATTCAGTGGGAACTTCGAAATCTTCCTCACCCTCATCTCCGGCTTGATAAATGGGCGAATCAAAGTTAGGAGTGAAAGCAGGGTCATTGGATTCAACATGGTTTGGAATTATTCTGCATGTTTAGGAAGATTTTATTAAGTGAGCAAAGACAAATGCAAAAGAAAGATATTCTTTTTTCTAGTTTTAAAAGATTGCCAATTTCTTTTAAAAGGTAAAAGCGAAAAAATGATGAATGAAACAACAAGAATTTAACAAAATGCATTTATTGATAATCATTTGAAAGCGAAAGGGTGGCCCTACAAAATAACCCAGTAGCTTTGGGCACAACTATGGAATTTATTTTTGAAAACATCAAACAAAGAAATTAAATTACTTTGACAAGGGAAAAGTCACATGGGATCTCTATTGCTTCCAAGTTGTCCAGAGTTGCATCGCACTTGAATACTAGATTGCTCAAGTCTTCGTCTTCATTATCATCTTCGACAATATTGACCTAGAAACCTCCATTGACAAACACTTCCTGGACAGTCTTCGAACGACCTTTGGTAGTTGTAGAAGCTCTATCATTAGTTGGTTTGTAACCCAACCCATGGTGATTCATCTTGGTCTTGACATCTATAACTTCTCCCCAACCTTCAGGTATGCCTCCTTCGATTGTTGATCTGGTACTCTTGAAAGATGCAAAAGATGGATTACTCTTGCCCACTTATTCTTCGACTTCCAGCAGGACAACATTGGCTATCTCAAGTGCTTGAAAAGAGGTTTCTAAAGCATCTTTGTCAGCTTCTATATAACAGAAAGAAGACAGGTTGCTTACCATCAAATCCTCCTTACCATGCACAATAACCAGCTTATCATCAATCACAAACTTCATCTTCTGATGTAATGTTGAAGTTACAGCACCAACAGTATGAATCCATGGCCTTCCAAGTAAACAAATGTAATTGGGTTTTATGTCTAGTACTTGGAATGTGATGTTGAATACATGCGGACCAATCAAAATCAGTAGCTCCACTTCTCCAATTACAGTTCTGCGGGAACCATCAAAAGCCTTGACTATCAAAGAAGTAGGTCTCATTTCAGTCTCTTTGTAAGCCAACTTTGTAAGAACCCTCTTAGGTAAAACATTC
Source organism: Lathyrus sativus (assembly GCA_963859935.3). NCBI lineage: Eukaryota > Viridiplantae > Streptophyta > Magnoliopsida > Fabales > Fabaceae > Lathyrus > Lathyrus sativus. The sequence goes on along the minus strand of CAWUDS030002191.1, from coordinate 308,433 downwards.
AGAGAGGAACCAGTATCCACAAGCACTCTTGATAAATTATCCTCTTGACATTTCACGGACACATGTAAGGCACGGTTGTGATTCTGGCCTTCTCTTGGTAACTCTTCATTATTGAAACTCAGGGTGTTACAGGTAATGATATTTGCAATCACACTATCAAATTGACCAGTAGTAATATCTTGGGCAACATGAGCCTGAGCCAACAACTTCTGCAATACAGTTCGATGAGCAGGTGAATTCATCAACAGAGATAAGATTGAGATCTTAGAAGGAGTTTGGTGAAGCTGATCAATGACTTTGTAATCACTTTTTCTGATAATCTTCAAGAACTCAGCATCTTCATCATTTGTAACCACTTCTTTTTCTTTGTCTTTGGCAGGCACCATGGTAACAGCTTCCTTAGGCAGAGCCTCATTGAAACGGGGAGTATAAATACGACTACTGCGTGTCATCTTGCTTTCCCCTGCTATATTAGTCACATCTTTACTAACACTCTTCAATTCTTCCCTTAGAATAACCTTCCCAGATTCTTTGTCAATCATTGTTACATCATATTTCTAAGGTACGACTTTAGAGTCCCTGAAATGAAAAGGACTAGGCTTTTGAATGATCATCGACTTTGGCTGATTAACTGCAGAAGCAACAATGGATTCTGGTATGTTGAACACAGGCTTTGGTGTATTGAAAACAGGTACTGTAGAACATGATTTTGGAAAATTAAAAATGGGCACTTTAGCACTTGGTTCTGGCAAGTTGAAGACGGGTTCAATCACAACAACTTCATCCTTCTTCGCTTTACTACTCACTTGCAGGAAGCCATCATTGATCAAGCTTTGAATATCATTCTGAACCAACATACATCCTTTGATACTGGCGTTACAATTTGTACAATCATCATGGCAAACATTCACTAACCCGACTTCAAACAACTTTGAATGGAAGACTCGAAGAGGAGTCTTAATCTGGGAAACATAAAAAATTAGGCTCTCGTTAGATACCTCATCAATAGCATTAACAGACCCATGAGTAGGAAAAGGATTGCTTTTAACATTAGGTTGAGGATTATCAAAAGACAAAATCTTCTTTTCCATTAATTCTCTTATAAGGTTCTTGAGAGTGTAGCAACTTTCTAGATCATGGCCAGGTGCACCTTCATGAAATAAACAATGAGCATTTGGATTGTAATTATCTGGCAGCGGATTTGGAGGTGGACCCAAAGCCCTTGTAGTTACCAAACCTTGTTGCACTAGTGAAGGATACAACTCGATATAAGTCATCGGAATAGGAGGACATGGCTCATACTGTCTTCTTTTAGGAACATTCTGGAGAGGTGTTTGATTCTTTGGTTGTTGATAGACAGAAGCGTTGGGCGCTCGTTGATAACTGGCTGGAGCTTGTGCAGGCTGATAACCAGAAGGAGGTTGATAGACAGGTGGCTGATAAGCAGGAGCCGGTTAGACAGGCTGATATGCATGAACTTGTTGATTAAAAGCAGGCGTAACAACATCCACATATGGTTGTTGAGCAAATTGAACAAGGTAACCTTGTTGTCGAACATAGTTTTGCTGATGTTGCCAAGGTTGATTTATTCTTCTACCTGATATCACGACATTAGTTTCATCCTCTTTATTCTTATGAGAGCTAAATGGAGGCTTCTTAGCATGGTCTTTGTTGGAGCTTGAGCCATCAACAGGACTTGACATCTTTCCGCTTTTCAGACCCAGTTCCATCTTCATACTAATAGAAACAATATCAGAGAAGTTTGCAGTCACACTACCAACCATTCTTTCATGGAACTCAGGATGAACAGTGTCAACAAACCAATAAGCTAGTTCTTTTTCAGTCAAAGGAGGTTCTACTTGCGAAGCGATCTCTCTCCATCTCTGAGCATACTCTTTGAACGATTCAAAACTCTTCTGGGACATACTAAGTAATTGCCTTTGGTCAGGAGCCAGATCCATGTTGTACTTGTAATGTTTGATGAAGGCATCAGATAGATCTTAGAAACTCTTAATGAGAGACTGATCTAGACTTAAATACCACTTCGACGAAGCACCCTTCAGACTGTCTTGGAAGTAGTGGATCATCAGGTTATCATTATCAACCTGAGCGGCCATTTTTTGATAGTACATAATCAAATGACTCTTTGGGCATGTAGCTCCTTCATAATGATCAAAGCTAGGAGTTTTAAATTTTGGAGGGATAACCAGACCAGATACGAGACACACTTCTCTAGAAGTAACACCAAAGATTTGATCTCCTTCCATCATTCTCAACCTCTTATCAATGATTTCCACATTTTCCCTGAGTTTCTCATGACATTCATCTTCATCTTCCTTCATGTCAGGGACATCATATACCGGTTGATGCTCATGTGCAACACCAAAGATTTGATCTCCTTCCATCATTCTCAACCTCTTATCAATGATTTCCACATTTTCCCTGAGTTTCTCATGACGTTCATCTTTATCTTCCTTCATGTCAGGGACATCATATACCGGTTGATGCTCATTGAAGTATGGTTGCACATGAGTATGAACAGCAGCTGGTGCAAAAGTAGGAATCACCTAAGGCGTTTCAGTAACCAAAGGAACAACTTGTTGTACTTGTTGAACAATAGGAACTACAGTAGGTACCGGCACAAAACTAGGTGGAAGACTATATGGAGGTACACTTGCAGTGGTAACAACAGATGGTTGAGGATCCACAACAGTATTGGTAATCTCAGAAACAACAGTAGGTTGAGCATCCATCCTTGCACGTATAACCTGGAGCATCTCCATAATTTTCCTCACACTTCCTGAAGGTCTTCTAATTCATTGTTGACACGCTCAAGTTATTTATTTTGTTTCGCCATCTTCTTACGAGCTCGAGCTCTGGTGTTGTACTGGTGCAGAGGACTCAGGGTGACAGAACTGAAGACGAGAGAACGAAATGAGAAAAACGGAAGAAAAATGCACATGCAAAGACATGAATGCAATGCAATGCAGCGGTTTCAAGGAAATCAAAAGCAAGTTGCAAAGGTATTTGGAAAGGCTGAAAAAGTTTTATTTTAAAATCAAGATCTTTATCAAATTTGAAAAGGACTGACAATTGAATTTCTTGAAACTAAAACGTTATGAATGCTTGAATGTATGGATGCATAAACGCACATATACGGATAAGCAAACAAAGGCCTAAGTTAGAGGGTCATAAGCATGGAGCCATGGTCTACCCATCCCGAAAGGAATATACTAAGGGTTAATTGTACCTGCAAAACAAGGGTTCTAAGAGGTTCCCAAAGTCAAAAGTCCATCTTTCGGATACTATCAATTTCTCAAATACTCGGTGGTTAACAATATTCTCAAGAGAACCTCTTTTAAGTGTAGTATCACGTATCAACTATTTTGGGACTACTCCCTCATAGTCATTGCACTACGTCCTAAGAAGGCCAAAAATGGGGTAAAAAGGTAACTAAAGGTTCCCAGTATCACAGGCTCCTAGGTCGATAGTAGTGATGTCTTCACGAATACTCGTTCAACAACACTATTTTTGATAGGGCCTCAACTGAGCGCTGATTCTCAAGTCAGTTTGGTCGGGTATCACTCCCTATAAGCCTCGTCGAATATATCACCTTCCTATCATAAGCACGCTCAAGTCCGAGTGTAAGACATATCTCACAACAACATATAACCCAAGCAGGTACAGTCATATAAATATATACAAATAATTAACACAAATAGACAAGTTAGGGGTAACTCTCGAAAGTTGGATGTCCCCAATGAAGTCGCCATTTCTGTTGCGGTGAGAATGGGATATCAAGCTATCGATTAACTTGAATCACACATCTTTGAATTCACAACCGGTCTTTGATTTATCCGAAAGGAAGGTTAAATAAATAAAAACCTAATTGCATCGTAAACACGATGCGGGGAGATCTAGGGTTCGGGAGTTGGTTATACCTAGGGAAGGTGTTAGCATCCTAAGCATCTGTAGTACTCTACAGGAACCTCTTGTTTAATATTGTGTTATTTTTTAATCTATCTGTTATATTCTAAAGGGTTGAAGGTAAAGAAAGAGACCTAAGGGGTTAGTCTTAAGTATACTCGCCAAGAAATCGCATCTTGTGCCTACGTATTCTTACGGGAATGGAATCGGAGTATTCGTAGTTTCCCTCAACGAGGGCGAGGAACTCTTAATTGTGGTCAAGGTTCCAGGGGGAAGTAAATGCTCATAGTGAAACACTTACGTGGAGTGCGGCAACTCCAAATCTAAGTTGAGTTAAGTTGAAAATAGGTAAGTGTTCTCGGCGGGAACTTACGTGGAGTACGGCGACTCCTAATCCTAAAGTTAGGATGAAGGGAGGTTATTGTCCATGGCAGGACGAAAAGTGGAGTACGGTGACTCCTATCCTAAGGCTAGGATAAAGGAATGGATCTAAGGTTCGAGATTTGACATGGCAGTCACAGGGAGAATATCTTTTCCTTTGGAATGAGAACAAAGATTAGAAAGAATTTGCAAAATTTGTTAAGTGTTTTATAAATTTGCAAGAAAAGAATTAAATTAGATGAAGAGTTATTCCAATTCCAAGATTTGAAATTACAATTTTAGAGGAACTATTCTAATGTCTATTTGAATAAATTTGACTAAAAAAAGAGCTAAGAATATCTGGAGGAGAAAAACGGCAGTTAGAAATGTCAAGGATTACAAATTCACAAGATCATCTACAAATAAGGAACAAATAAAGTTGTCATAATAATCAAAAAGAAACTTTAATTAAGGTTAAACAAATATAGAAACTTTAATTAAGGTTAAATAAATATACACTTAATCAATTAAGATTAGTTCTTCACTTAATTAAATAATTTAATTAGAAAACTAATTAATTTTGAGTTAACCAATTTAAACAAAATGGGCTAAGCCCATCTATTTTTTTATAATAAAAAAAGAAAGAAAAGTAAATAAATAAAAGAAAAAACAAATTGGGCCGGTCACCACTCCAACCCAATCCACCGGTCATGGATAACAAGCAAAAACCCTCAATGTGAATCAGATTTCTCTCTCGGCTCTCCCTTTCCTCAGTTCAATCCTTTTCCTCTTCTTCAAACGCCGCCACCTCTAATCTTCATGACCTTCTCTCTTGCGAATCACCGTTCACGTTTCTCTCCGACCTTGCTCTCTCAATCTCTTCTCTGTCTTCGGTTTTGAGTAACGTCGCGGCCTTGCTTTGAATGACTTTCCCCCTTTTTGATGTCATCGAAATCAGAGGAAAAAATTGAGAGGGCTCTGCCGCTTCTCACGCAATAACAATACAAATCAACAATTGAGCACTCAAATATGCTGTAAAAAGGAAGATTGATCGGGATTACCTGTCGGAGTTCGTCCGACGTGACTTCAACGACGACACTAACACGAGCTAGCTACAGGTTGGTTCCTCCTTTTATTTCTTCTGAGTGTGTATATGATGATAATTTATCTCCTCTGTGAGTTTCTCAATTCTGATATGTGTGAATCTTTCTCTGTGATATACTAAGTATGTTGATTTTTCTGCGTCTTTTTGAAACAAATGTTTGCGAACTGTGATGATGCTGTGGTTACTGGTGATTTCCTTGATGGTTTTGTGATAATATCCTTGTTACTGCTTCTGCTCTTCCTTTTCTCAAACGTGTATGATATTGTCTGTGTGCTTTTATTGTGAATTTGTTCTTCTAATTTATAAACTCAATGATATTGATCCCGAATTAATAGCTGAGATTATGTTGATTACATGATAAAGAACCTTCCATTTTTATTAAACATGTTTGATTTGCTTTGTTACTGAGATTAAAAAAATTTCCATTTTTGGGTGATTGTGTGATTAAACCCTTCCATTTTCGTTTTATTCATAATTGATGTTTTTGATCCTGGTGCCTCACGATGATTTTGGTCATGAATGGATTTTAATTACATAATTGAAGACGAATATCTCGTTTGAAATTGATAACCCGTTCTAATTTCAACAGGTTGTAAATCTGCTTGCTTGGTTTTGGTTTATCACTATACCAGCTGTGAGAATACTATGTACTGAGAAATAAACTTCAACAAAAATCTTATAGCAAGAGGCGAAAGCATGGCATAAGAGCTACATTTTGGTTTTCGGGTCATCCTTTGTCTGTTGCGGTATCAAAGACTCTTAAAGGATACTGATGCAATTTGGTTATGGAAACCAGGAAGCGTCAAGTTGCTTAAGTCCGCGTACTTTCCTCGAGTTGATACACGGGTTGATAGTTGATTTTTTTTAATAGAGAAGATGGCTTTGATTTATTAATCAAAGGGTGGTCATATATGTGATAGGTGTTATTATAACATTCTTCTTTTTTGCATTATCATTTAAACCATGACGAGTTAAACCATGACGAGTTTGTAGACCTTGGATTCTATTATCCAATTAATCCTTGGAGATACTTGAATTGTCTTTTTTTATGAATCAATTTGTTTAATGAACTAACTCAAACATAGGAACATGTTCTACGAAGCAGTATTTAAGATAGATGTTGCTTGTGGCATAAAAGTTTCTTGGCTTTTCTATAACTTTGTGATGCCTTGCCGCGTTGGTAGAAAACTAATGCTACAATATTAATGATGCAAACTTAACTAGTTCACGAAAAGAGTTTCACATAATTGAACGTCATTAATTGGACCTAACAAAACCAACGTCATCCTTAGCGAGTTCGAAATTAAGCATGAACCTTATGCATTCTTCCTAACACGACATACTTCCCACCAAACAGATTCTTTCAGAAATACAAATCAAACACAATACATTTTTGATGTTTGCTTGTAAACATAAGCCAAGGTGAATAGACCGGGGAGAAGAAGTGTGACCATGGAGTCTATAGGTTCATCTATGACTCTATTTGAAGCTTTCTCGCTGGACCCAAAGCTTGTAGGTTCCAATAGTAGAACTCCATGAATTGTCATATTTCCATTCAATGCCTCATAAGTTGATCTATGCTCAGAACTAAAGCATTTCAAACACCAACTTGATTTCCATATAAGTGGGTGGATTTTTATGGTGACATATGAATCTTTGTATGAGAACCTTTAAATCTTGAATCGTAGCTTAGACTTAGACCTTGTAAGAAACAATAAATTAATTGGAAAACCTAAGTCTTGAATTTCACTTTGAGAGATTTTTGGCATAAACTTGATCACGATTCTATCCAAACTTTTTGCTTCCAATCACATGGGTCACAAACCACTAAGAAAAAATAAAATCCCTTCGTTTAAGGTCAAAAGGGAACAAATGAGGATCTATCTTCATGAATAAGAACCAAAAGTCTTTCTTGAGTGGAATAAGTTTGTAATTTTGTATTTGATATTGAAGCATGAACTTTAAACCTTGGCGTGACATCTTGATCTTTTGTTAAACATGTGAAGTTCTTGAATTTTGAATAAAAACTTGGATGAGTAATGACAAAGTGATGTATGCCTTTAAATCACGAGTGACTTGAAATATGTAACTTTATTCTTCCAAGTGATTAATATGAACTTTCTTTCGAACAAAACGTTAAGAATTTTGATCCATCCTGAATGAGCCTTGAATGATAGGATCTCTTGGACCAATACCCCAAATTCAACTTTAATTCCTCAATCCACACTAACTTGTAAGAAACAAGTAGTTGAAAGAATAACCATGCCTTGGGCGAAATGAATTCCCATAACATGCTCACTCTCCTTAGTAATTCAATCCATAAGCCCTTGATCATTGGAGGAAATGCCTTGCAATCACGAACAATTATGGCGAACGCTTTTTCTTTGAAAACTCCAAATGATGCATGCCATTGTAATTTAGTTTCCAAATTACCCATATGGATGATCTTGAATTTATCACCAACTCGTATTCTTAATGAACAACCTAATTTACACCGCCAGCAATAAATATTTGAAAAAGAGGGCAATGCTTCGTGTACTATGAATCTTCACCTTATATCTTGCATTTTGATCCACAAAGACACCTTGACTCGATGAGTAACATAATAGTAATGCCTTGAAGAAACCTTGAAGATGATTAAGGAAAGAAATTCTGGCATGAAAACCCTAACATTCCTGATCTTCAAATGACCAAGCTCCAATACCATAAACCTTGATCTTGAAATATACATTGAGGCTTTCCATGACCCTTAGACCTTTTGCTGCATCCCTAATTTCACAAATGAAAATAAGCAAACAAAGTCTAATAAATTGGTTATCTGTGCATGGATGATTGACCTAAGATGATGTGCAAAAGGTCAAGGAATCTAAGGGTGAAATTTGGGGTATAACAATACTCTTTGAGAAGCATTACCAATCTGTCTTTAATCTCTTCCCTAAGCGATGCCCCAATCTTGACCTCTCTTGTTACTTCTTTAGAGCCCAAGTTAATAATGTCGATCTGTTCTTTGTAGGGTTGAAGATAGGCATCCTCGTACTCGGTCATTTTCATCAGTTCCTCAGGAATTTCAGAGTTCTCATCACTTTCTTCTTCAGCTTGGAATACTGGTGAACCAAAGTCAGAAAGAACTGGATGATCATCGAGTTTAGCGGGTGATGGAGGTTCTATGCATGCATTAACGAGCTTAAAATGAGCAAACACACACAAAGAGATGCATATGATGAATTCTTTTTAGGTTTTCAAAAAAAGATTGCCATTTTTCCTTTTTTACAAAAAGTGAAAACAATGAAAAAACGATGAACAAAAAATGGAAGTTTAACAAAACACTCATTCATTGATTGATCTTTTTAATTGCAAATTTTTGGCCCATACAAATGATCCACTGGCCTCGGGCATGACCATGGATTTAAAACAGAGAAAATGTTAACAAGCAAAACAAACAAATTACTCGAAGAGTGGTAACATGACGGGAACTTCAACAGCCTCCCAATTGCACAGAACGACCTCATCTCGGAATACCAGGCCGTCAATGCTGCTCATTTCAACATCTTTTTCGATAGTGTTTACTTGAATACCGCCACTTACAAAGATCTCCTTCAGGGTCTTCAGGCGCTTGCCGTTGACTTCTGAGTCTTTATTCAGAGTTGGTTTTTAACCTAACCCTTGTCGGTTGTTCTTCGCCTGAGCGTTGACTTCGATTACCTCTCTCCAACCTTGTGGAAGTCCTTCCTTTATGGCATTTTTAACACTCCGGGCAGAGATAAAAGATGGACCGCATGTAACAACAGCTTCCTCAATCAACACAACATTTGCAATTTCTAATGATTGAAAGGTTGTTTCTAATGCATCTTCATCAGCTTCAATGTATCGGAAGGAGGATAGATTGCTCACCATCAGGTCCTCTTTGTCGTGCACTACGACCAACTGATCCTCAGTAGTAAACTTCATCTTTTGATGTAATATGGATGTGACAGCACCCGCTGCATGTATACACGACCTTCCCAGCAGACAATTATACGTCGGATTTATGTTCATTGCCTAGAAGGTGATTTCAAAGACCTGGGGTCCTACCATGATCGAAAAATCAACCTCTCCTATTACGGTTCTCCTCGATCCATTGAAGGCCTTCACAATCAAAGATGTGGCTCTCATCTCGGCTCTTTTGTATGCCAATTTTGCTAATGTTCTTTTGGGCATTACATTGAGGACTGACCCAGTGTCAACAAGTACTCTGGAGAGCGTATCCTCTTCACACTTAACAGACACGTGCAACGCACGATTGTGCTTGCGACCCTTAGTGGTCAAGTCATTATTGTCGAAGCTCAATGTATTGCGGGTTATGATGTTAGCAACGACGGAGTCAAATTACCCCACAGTGATGTCTTTCGTTACATGGGCTTGTGTTAGTATCTTCAACAGAGCTTGTCGATGAGCGGGAGAGCTTAGCAATAATGGCTAATCGAGATCTTGGACGGTGTCTGGTTGAGTTGGTCCACTACCCGGTAATCGCTCTGGCGAATTATCCTCAGAAATTCTTCCTCATCCTCCTTTGGGACTTCTTTCCCTTTTCTTTTTTCAATAACTGGCTCTTTGGAGATGGTTTCCTTAGGAGTGGTAGTGGTTGCTTTGGGAACAGTGGCAACTGCCTGAGGAACAGTAAAATTTGTCATGGGTTGATACACACGACCACTGTGGGTCATTTTGCTTGCCCTGACAATGTTTATCACATCCTCCTGCTTTCTTCCAGCTTTTATGTTGTACTAGAAGTAGTCGTGTTTCTAAGATACATATTTTGGATTAGGACCCGATCCCCTCCTTGGATCAAACCTTGGTTTTGGATGGTCTACGGTTAGTGCAGGATTGTTGTGGAACGCAAGCCTAACAACAGCGGGAGAAGCAGACTTGCTACTGGCTTCTTTTCAGATTTCTTTGGTAGATTTAATATTGGCTCAATCATCGAGACATCTTCTTTTTTCTTATTCCCACATATTTGTAGAAAACCTCCATCGACCATTGACTGAATATCCCTCTGTACTAGGTTACAACCTTGCAGATCATGATGACAATTGCTGCATCTTTCATGGGAACCTTTGATTAAACCCGCCTTTATCAATTTTCTATGCAACTCGACCAACGGAGTTTTGACTTCAGACACCTTGGAAATTAATCTTACGTCAGAATCTTCCTCTACAGCATGGACACCACCATGGTTTGGCAAAGGACGATTTTCCACGTTAAGTTGGTTATCCTCAAAGGAGAGGATCTTCTTTTCAATCAATTCCCGCATAATGTGTTGGAGTGCTATGCAACCTTTGAGGTCGTGCCCCGCAACATTTTCATGGAATGCACATCGTGTGTTTGGGTTGTAGTAATGTGGTAATGAATTTGGAGGGGAACCCAACTTCCAGGTCTGAATCAGGCCTTGCTGCACCATTAGAGGGTACAAATCAGTGTAACTCATGGGGATAGGCTGAATCCCTGGCCTTTTGTTTTGGAAAGTAGGCCTCGGAGCCGGTGCTCTTTGTTGTTGTCGTGCTTGCTGATTGTGATTTTATTGATAGGCGTTGGGCGTCTGTTGCTGAAAATTTTGTGGGTTTGGCCAAGGCTGAAACACTGGTGTGATTCCAACCACATATCACTGTTGCTGATAATTTTGTTGAGGTTGTAGACGAGGTAACCGTTGATTTTGCAGGCGGTTTCTTCTATTCTAAACCCTTTCGTCGTACATTATAGCATTATTCTCCCATTCTTTTTTCTTATGGAAGTTGCCCGGTGGTTTCTTCATTGTGCTAGTGCTAGCCGAACTCGTCAGTTTGCCATTTTTCAAACTAGCCTCTACCTTTACACCAACGGCCAAAATTTCAGAAAAGTTGGTCGTGATACTGCTAATCATTCTTTCATAGAATTCGGGTCTGACAGTATCTACGAACTAATCAGCCAACTCTTTTTCCGTTAGAGGAGGTTCCACCTGGGTTGCGGTCCTGCGCCATCTCTGCACATATTCTTTAAAGGATTCCGAGCTCTTCTGAATCATGCTAAGCAGTTGACTACGGTCTGGTGGTAAATCCATGTTGTATTTATACTATTGAATGAATGCATAAGATAAATCTTGGAAGCAATGGATTTTAGACTGATCCAGACTTAAATACCACTTAGTAGAGGCTCCTTTAAGACTGTCTTGAAAGCAGTGTATCAACAATTTATCGTTCTCAATATGCGGGGCCATGCGTCGATAGTACATGATCAGATGAACCCTTGGGCAGGTTGCTCCTTCGTACTTTTCGAACGTAGGCATTACGAATTTGGGAGGAAATACCAAACTCGAAACTAAACACATGTCCTTGGCATCAGACCCAAAGACATTGTTTCCTTTTATGGATCTCATTCTTCTGGTTGTTATGTCCATTTCAACTTGTAGCTTCTCATGTTTCTCATCTTCAGTCTCAGACCCTTCGGGTACGTCAAATATTTGTTGATGATTGTTGAAGACTGGTCGAACCTGTGCCTGAGCACCGGCCTAAGTGTAAATTGGATTTTGGAAATCCATCATTAATTGGACACTCTGTGGATTAGAATACTGCTGATGATTGATTGGTTGAGCATCACTAAACGAAAGCACGAAATCCCTGGGAATGCCAAAAGGATGTCCTACTGCTGAAGTTACTAATGGAGGAGGATTTGCTGTCGTTGTGTTGATTTCAGACACTACTATAGGTTGTGTGTCCATCTTTGCCTTGATTACCTAAAGGACTTCCAGGATTTGGATGACGTCACCACGTAGCCCTTCGACATCATTGTTGATATGGTCAATTCTTAGGTCTTGATCTGCCATTCTCTTTTGAGCATTGGCTCTTGTGTTATACCGATGGGTATTCAACGTGATTCTCTCTCTGATAGCAACAGAACATGGGATAAGCTGGAGGACCAATGAAATGAAAAATGAAATGCATGATGCAGATGCAAGTGCACACCACACATTCAAGGAAAACCAAAAAAGTTTGTTTATGAACAAAATTAATGGCTTAACACGTAACAACGTGATGAAAACTTAACCAAAATTTCATTAATAAAAAGAGTTTTACAACATAAAGTTTTCATTAACAAATGAAACTTTTACAAACATTTTACAAAATGAAAGATCACATATTCCCATAAGCACGGGGTTCAAGAAAAGGAAATTAAAAGCTAAGGATCCTCTAACAAGATGAGCCTTCTCCCTCCTACAACCTTGTATTCCTCTGGCTTTGACGGAGCAGCCCCCAAAGTTCTGCATTTTCCCGATCAGCTTTTATCAAAGCAAATTTCAACTCTCCTCTAGACAAGAGTTTCTCTGGCTCCAGAGTAATGTCGTAGGCGTGAGTATAGAACATCTTCAGTGATATCACTTTTGACCAGAACAGATATTCTTTCGAAATGAGACAACTTGGATTTTCTACGGCGGTCATTCCTTGCAGGTTGGGATGACGCCAGGAAAAGATAATTCCTGATTCGAAATCCGGATCAACATCCTTTTCACATAAGCAAGTCTTTAACAGGGATGGCTCCGGCTCTTTCTTAGTGGGGTATCCTAGCTGACGGCGAGCTAAGATAGGGTTGTAGTTGATATACCCTTTGGTGCCGATTAGAGGTATATTTTGGAACTCCCCACAACTATGTATCATGGCTACTCCTTCACGAGCCAGGTCATACCAGTTGATGTCATAGTGAAAGAGTGAAGCCAGTTTTCCAATCCACGCATCACTATCTTTCAGGTTCTGCAGAGCGAATGTCCTAGGCAAGTGTGAAATAAACCACTTGCTTATGAGTGTCGTGCAACAGGAGAATTGCCCGAGATTGTACACCTTCCACCAATGAATGGTGTAATAGGTATCAGCCAAGAGAGTGGGAATTGGACTTCTGACAAGAAATAGCTTGATGGCCTCCAAAATGATGAACTCAGGTTTGCTGGGAAACAAGTATAAGCCGTAAATCAAGAAAGATAGTATAGCCTCAAAGATTCCCAAATCTCACGGTCATAATAGAACTCAGCCTTCTCCATGAACGATATTTCCTTCATTCCAGTAAATGCACCCCGATTATCCAACTGGGTTAAAAGGTCAGTGGGTTCTAGGTGAAGAGCTTCAACAACATCTCTTCTGTTTGGTTTTCTCTCCCTCCCATAGTTAGCTGTGAAAGTCTTAGGACATTTTAGATGCTCGGAGTATTCTTCCAAGGTTGGCAGCAACTGAAAGTATGGGAATGTGAAGCAATGGTACAGTGGGTCGTAAAACTTTACGAGGGCTTGCAATATTTCCTTGTTTACTTGTGTATCTAGCAGAGATAACAAGTCCCTATAAATGGCTATAAAAGCAGCAGGATTCCTTACTAGGCTCCTTAAGATCCTTAGGTTGTCTAACCTCAGGCTCAGGTAGTACCCCAAAATTTTCCCTCCCCTTTTTTGACTTTTTCTGGCTGTTGTTTCGCATTCATCTACATCCTATTTAGGTCCTAAGCATGTTTTGCATTAGTTTTCTAAGACAATGGATCAAGGCATCTTGGCTTATTTCTCAATATGGGAGGAGCAAGTTTCTTTGTGGCAATCTCAAATTCCTAAGGTCTCATGTCAAAGGCATCTCAATGTTCATGAGAATGGGTTCAAGGTTTCAATACATTTATGGTCTAATTTTTAATAAGGAGTTCAAGTTGATAAAGTTTAGCTTCGAGAAAAGATGGATGTTTCAAGTCTTTAGGTCATGGTTCTCATGCAAGAGCGTAAGATAATGTATTGGGTGCAAAACTTCTCATCTAACCCTTTGACTTACTTTGGAAATGTTAAGATTTCAAGAAGTCAACGTACTAGAATCCATGGTTTACTTAGTGTAACAAATATTGGCGAACCCACTAAGTCATTGGGTGGAAGTACTCTTTGAGTGCATTGCGTTGAAGGAAAGCATAGGAAAATAGAAGAGAGAACGAAATTTATTGTTGACACTTCCTGAAGGTCTTCTAATTCATTGTTGACACGCTCAAGTTATTTATTTTGTTTCGCCATCTTCTTACGAGCTCGAGCTCTGGTGTTGTACTGGTGCAGAGGACTCAGGGTGACAGAACTGAAGACGAGAGAACGAAATGAGAAAAACGGAAGAAAAATGCACATGCAAAGACATGAATGCAATGCAATGCAGCGGTTTCAAGGAAATCAAAAGCAAGTTGCAAAGGTATTTGGAAAGGCTGAAAAAGTTTTATTTTAAAATCAAGATCTTTATCAAATTTGAAAAGGACTGACAATTGAATTTCTTGAAACTAAAACGTTATGAATGCTTGAATGTATGGATGCATAAACGCACATATACGGATAAGCAAACAAAGGCCTAAGTTAGAGGGTCATAAGCATGGAGCCATGGTCTACCCATCCCGAAAGGAATATACTAAGGGTTAATTGTACCTGCAAAACAAGGGTTCTAAGAGGTTCCCAAAGTCAAAAGTCCATCTTTCGGATACTATCAATTTCTCAAATACTCGGTGGTTAACAATATTCTCAAGAGAACCTCTTTTAAGTGTAGTATCACGTATCAACTATTTTGGGACTACTCCCTCATAGTCATTGCACTACGTCCTAAGAAGGCCAAAAATGGGGTAAAAAGGTAACTAAAGGTTCCCAGTATCACAGGCTCCTAGGTCGATAGTAGTGATGTCTTCACGAATACTCGTTCAACAACACTATTTTTGATAGGGCCTCAACTGAGCGCTGATTCTCAAGTCAGTTTGGTCGGGTATCACTCCCTATAAGCCTCGTCGAATATATCACCTTCCTATCATAAGCACGCTCAAGTCCGAGTGTAAGACATATCTCACAACAACATATAACCCAAGCAGGTACAGTCATATAAATATATACAAATAATTAACACAAATAGACAAGTTAGGGGTAACTCTCGAAAGTTGGATGTCCCCAATGAAGTCGCCATTTCTGTTGCGGTGAGAATGGGATATCAAGCTATCGATTAACTTGAATCACACATCTTTGAATTCACAACCGGTCTTTGATTTATCCGAAAGGAAGGTTAAATAAATAAAAACCTAATTGCATCGTAAACACGATGCGGGGAGATCTAGGGTTCGGGAGTTGGTTATACCTAGGGAAGGTGTTAGCATCCTAAGCATCTGTAGTACTCTACAGGAACCTCTTGTTTAATATTGTGTTATTTTTTAATCTATCTGTTATATTCTAAAGGGTTGAAGGTAAAGAAAGAGACCTAAGGGGTTAGTCTTAAGTATACTCGCCAAGAAATCGCATCTTGTGCCTACGTATTCTTACGGGAATGGAATCGGAGTATTCGTAGTTTCCCTCAACGAGGGCGAGGAACTCTTAATTGTGGTCAAGGTTCCAGGGGGAAGTAAATGCTCATAGTGAAACACTTACGTGGAGTGCGGCAACTCCAAATCTAAGTTGAGTTAAGTTGAAAATAGGTAAGTGTTCTCGGCGGGAACTTACGTGGAGTACGGCGACTCCTAATCCTAAAGTTAGGATGAAGGGAGGTTATTGTCCATGGCAGGACGAAAAGTGGAGTACGGTGACTCCTATCCTAAGGCTAGGATAAAGGAATGGATCTAAGGTTCGAGATTTGACATGGCAGTCACAGGGAGAATATCTTTTCCTTTGGAATGAGAACAAAGATTAGAAAGAATTTGCAAAATTTGTTAAGTGTTTTATAAATTTGCAAGAAAAGAATTAAATTAGATGAAGAGTTATTCCAATTCCAAGATTTGAAATTACAATTTTAGAGGAACTATTCTAATGTCTATTTGAATAAATTTGACTAAAAAAAGAGCTAAGAATATCTGGAGGAGAAAAACGGCAGTTAGAAATGTCAAGGATTACAAATTCACAAGATCATCTACAAATAAGGAACAAATAAAGTTGTCATAATAATCAAAAAGAAACTTTAATTAAGGTTAAACAAATATAGAAACTTTAATTAAGGTTAAATAAATATACACTTAATCAATTAAGATTAGTTCTTCACTTAATTAAATAATTTAATTAGAAAACTAATTAATTTTGAGTTAACCAATTTAAACAAAATGGGCTAAGCCCATCTATTTTTTTATAATAAAAAAAGAAAGAAAAGTAAATAAATAAAAGAAAAAACAAATTGGGCCGGTCACCACTCCAACCCAATCCACCGGTCATGGATAACAAGCAAAAACCCTCAATGTGAATCAGATTTCTCTCTCGGCTCTCCCTTTCCTCAGTTCAATCCTTTTCCTCTTCTTCAAACGCCGCCACCTCTAATCTTCATGACCTTCTCTCTTGCGAATCACCGTTCACGTTTCTCTCCGACCTTGCTCTCTCAATCTCTTCTCTGTCTTCGGTTTTGAGTAACGTCGCGGCCTTGCTTTGAATGACTTTCCCCCTTTTTGATGTCATCGAAATCAGAGGAAAAAATTGAGAGGGCTCTGCCGCTTCTCACGCAATAACAATACAAATCAACAATTGAGCACTCAAATATGCTGTAAAAAGGAAGATTGATCGGGATTACCTGTCGGAGTTCGTCCGACGTGACTTCAACGACGACACTAACACGAGCTAGCTACAGGTTGGTTCCTCCTTTTATTTCTTCTGAGTGTGTATATGATGATAATTTATCTCCTCTGTGAGTTTCTCAATTCTGATATGTGTGAATCTTTCTCTGTGATATACTAAGTATGTTGATTTTTCTGCGTCTTTTTGAAACAAATGTTTGCGAACTGTGATGATGCTGTGGTTACTGGTGATTTCCTTGATGGTTTTGTGATAATATCCTTGTTACTGCTTCTGCTCTTCCTTTTCTCAAACGTGTATGATATTGTCTGTGTGCTTTTATTGTGAATTTGTTCTTCTAATTTATAAACTCAATGATATTGATCCCGAATTAATAGCTGAGATTATGTTGATTACATGATAAAGAACCTTCCATTTTTATTAAACATGTTTGATTTGCTTTGTTACTGAGATTAAAAAAATTTCCATTTTTGGGTGATTGTGTGATTAAACCCTTCCATTTTCGTTTTATTCATAATTGATGTTTTTGATCCTGGTGCCTCACGATGATTTTGGTCATGAATGGATTTTAATTACATAATTGAAGACGAATATCTCGTTTGAAATTGATAACCCGTTCTAATTTCAACAGGTTGTAAATCTGCTTGCTTGGTTTTGGTTTATCACTATACCAGCTGTGAGAATACTATGTACTGAGAAATAAACTTCAACAAAAATCTTATAGCAAGAGGCGAAAGCATGGCATAAGAGCTACATTTTGGTTTTCGGGTCATCCTTTGTCTGTTGCGGTATCAAAGACTCTTAAAGGATACTGATGCAATTTGGTTATGGAAACCAGGAAGCGTCAAGTTGCTTAAGTCCGCGTACTTTCCTCGAGTTGATACACGGGTTGATAGTTGATTTTTTTTAATAGAGAAGATGGCTTTGATTTATTAATCAAAGGGTGGTCATATATGTGATAGGTGTTATTATAACATTCTTCTTTTTTGCATTATCATTTAAACCATGACGAGTTAAACCATGACGAGTTTGTAGACCTTGGATTCTATTATCCAATTAATCCTTGGAGATACTTGAATTGTCTTTTTTTATGAATCAATTTGTTTAATGAACTAACTCAAACATAGGAACATGTTCTACGAAGCAGTATTTAAGATAGATGTTGCTTGTGGCATAAAAGTTTCTTGGCTTTTCTATAACTTTGTGATGCCTTGCCGCGTTGGTAGAAAACTAATGCTACAATATTAATGATGCAAACTTAACTAGTTCACGAAAAGAGTTTCACATAATTGAACGTCATTAATTGGACCTAACAAAACCAACGTCATCCTTAGCGAGTTCGAAATTAAGCATGAACCTTATGCATTCTTCCTAACACGACATACTTCCCACCAAACAGATTCTTTCAGAAATACAAATCAAACACAATACATTTTTGATGTTTGCTTGTAAACATAAGCCAAGGTGAATAGACCGGGGAGAAGAAGTGTGACCATGGAGTCTATAGGTTCATCTATGACTCTATTTGAAGCTTTCTCGCTGGACCCAAAGCTTGTAGGTTCCAATAGTAGAACTCCATGAATTGTCATATTTCCATTCAATGCCTCATAAGTTGATCTATGCTCAGAACTAAAGCATTTCAAACACCAACTTGATTTCCATATAAGTGGGTGGATTTTTATGGTGACATATGAATCTTTGTATGAGAACCTTTAAATCTTGAATCGTAGCTTAGACTTAGACCTTGTAAGAAACAATAAATTAATTGGAAAACCTAAGTCTTGAATTTCACTTTGAGAGATTTTTGGCATAAACTTGATCACGATTCTATCCAAACTTTTTGCTTCCAATCACATGGGTCACAAACCACTAAGAAAAAATAAAATCCCTTCGTTTAAGGTCAAAAGGGAACAAATGAGGATCTATCTTCATGAATAAGAACCAAAAGTCTTTCTTGAGTGGAATAAGTTTGTAATTTTGTATTTGATATTGAAGCATGAACTTTAAACCTTGGCGTGACATCTTGATCTTTTGTTAAACATGTGAAGTTCTTGAATTTTGAATAAAAACTTGGATGAGTAATGACAAAGTGATGTATGCCTTTAAATCACGAGTGACTTGAAATATGTAACTTTATTCTTCCAAGTGATTAATATGAACTTTCTTTCGAACAAAACGTTAAGAATTTTGATCCATCCTGAATGAGCCTTGAATGATAGGATCTCTTGGACCAATACCCCAAATTCAACTTTAATTCCTCAATCCACACTAACTTGTAAGAAATAAGTAGTTGAAAGAATAACCATGCCTTGGGCGAAATGAATTCCCATAACATGCTCACTCTCCTTAGTAATTCAATCCATAAGCCCTTGATCATTGGAGGAAATGCCTTGCAATCACGAACAATTATGGCGAACGCTTTTTCTTTGAAAACTCCAAATGATGCATGCCATTGTAATTTAGTTTCCAAATTACCCATATGGATGATCTTGAATTTATCACCAACTCGTATTCTTAATGAACAACCTAATTTACACCGCCAGCAATAAATATTTGAAAAAGAGGGCAATGCTTCGTGTACTATGAATCTTCACCTTATATCTTGCATTTTGATCCACAAAGACACCTTGACTCGATGAGTAACATAATAGTAATGCCTTGAAGAAACCTTGAAGATGATTAAGGAAAGAAATTCTGGCATGAAAACCCTAACATTCCTGATCTTCAAATGACCAAGCTCCAATACCATAAACCTTGATCTTGAAATATACATTGAGGCTTTCCATGACCCTTAGACCTTTTGCTGCATCCCTAATTTCACAAATGAAAATAAGCAAACAAAGTCTAATAAATTGGTTATCTGTGCATGGATGATTGACCTAAGATGATGTGCAAAAGGTCAAGGAATCTAAGGGTGAAATTTGGGGTATAACAATACTCTTTGAGAAGCATTACCAATCTGTCTTTAATCTCTTCCCTAAGCGATGCCCCAATCTTGACCTCTCTTGTTACTTCTTTAGAGCCCAAGTTAATAATGTCGATCTGTTCTTTGTAGGGTTGAAGATAGGCATCCTCGTACTCGGTCATTTTCATCAGTTCCTCAGGAATTTCAGAGTTCTCATCACTTTCTTCTTCAGCTTGGAATACTGGTGAACCAAAGTCAGAAAGAACTGGATGATCATCGAGTTTAGCGGGTGATGGAGGTTCTATGCATGCATTAACGAGCTTAAAATGAGCAAACACACACAAAGAGATGCATATGATGAATTCTTTTTAGGTTTTCAAAAAAAGATTGCCATTTTTCCTTTTTTACAAAAAGTGAAAACAATGAAAAAACAATGAACAAAAAATGGAAGTTTAACAAAACATTCATTCATTGATTGATCTTTTTAATTGCAAATTTTTGGCCCATACAAATGATCCACTGGCCTCGGGCATGACCATGGATTTAAAACAGAGAAAATGTTAACAAGCAAAACAAACAAATTACTCGAAGAGTGGTAACATGACGGGAACTTCAACAGCCTCCCAATTGCACAGAACGACCTCATCTCGGAATACCAGGCCGTCAATGCTGCTCATTTCAACATCTTCTTCGATAGTGTTTACTTGAATACCGCCACTTACAAAGATCTCCTTCAGGGTCTTCAGGCGCTTGCCGTTGACTTCTGAGTCTTTATTCAGAGTTGGTTTTTAACCTAACCCTTGTCGGTCGTTCTTCGCCTGAGCGTTGACTTCGATTACCTCTCTCCAACCTTGTGGAAGTCCTTCCTTTATGGCATTTTTAACACTCCGGGCAGAGATAAAAGATGGACCGCATGTAACAACAGCTTCCTCAATCAACACAACATTTGCAATTTCTAATGATTGAAAGGTTGTTTCTAATGCATCTTCATCAGCTTCAATGTATCGGAAGGAGGATAGATTGCTCACCATCAGGTCCTCTTTGCCGTGCACTACGACCAACTGATCCTCAGTAATAAACTTCATCTTTTGATGTAATATGGATGTGACAGCACCCGCTGCATGTATACACGACCTTCCCAGCAGACAATTATACGTCGGATTTATGTTCATTGCCTGGAAGGTGATTTCAAAGACCTGGGGTCCTACCATGATCGAAAAATCAACCTCTCCTATTACGGTTCTCCTCGATCCATTGAAGGCCTTCACAATCAAAGATGTGGCTCTCATCTCGGCTCTTTTGTATGCCAATTTTGCTAATGTTCTTTTGGGCATTACATTGAGGACTGACCCAGTGTCAACAAGTACTCTGGAGAGCGTATCCTCTTCACACTTAACAGACACGTGCAACGCACGATTGTGCTTGCGACCCTTAGTGGTCAAGTCATTATTGTCGAAGCTCAATGTATTGCGGGTTATGATGTTAGCAACGACGGAGTCAAATTACCCCACAGTGATGTCTTTCGTTACATGGGCTTGTGTTAGTATCTTCAACAGAGCTTGTCGATGAGCGGGAGAGCTTAGCAATAATGGCTAATCGAGATCTTGGACGGTGTCTGGTTGAGTTGGTCCACTACCCGGTAATCGCTCTGGCGAATTATCCTCAGAAATTCTTCCTCATCCTCCTTTGGGACTTCTTTCCCTTTTCTTTTTTCAATAACTGGCTCTTTGGAGATGGTTTCCTTAGGAGTGGTAGTGGTTGCTTTGGGAACAGTGGCAACTGCCTGAGGAACAGTAAAATTTGTCATGGGTTGATACACACGACCACTGTGGGTCATTTTGCTTGCCCTGACAATGTTTATCACATCCTCCTGCTTTCTTCTGGCTTTTATGTTGTACTAGAAGTAGTCGTGTTTCTAAGATACATATTTTGGATTAGGACCCGATCCCCTCCTTGGATCAAACCTTGGTTTTGGATGGTCTACGGTTAGTGCATGATTGTTGTGGAACGCAAGCCTAACAACAGCGGGAGAAGCAGACTTGCTACTGGCTTCTTTTCAGATTTCTTTGGTAGATTTAATATTGGCTCAATCATCGAGACATCTTCTTTTTTCTTATTCCCACATATTTGTAGAAAACCTCCATCGACCATTGACTGAATATCCCTCTGTACTAGGTTACAACCTTGCAGATCATGATGACAATTGCTGCATCTTTCATGGGAACCTTTGATTAAACCCGCCTTTATCAATTTTCTATGCAACTCGACCAACGGAGTTTTGACTTCAGACACCTTGGAAATTAATCTTACGTCAGAATCTTCCTCTACAGCATGGACACCACCATGGTTTGGCAAAGGACGATTTTCCACGTTAAGTTGGTTATCCTCAAAGGAAAGGATCTTCTTTTCAATCAATTCCCGCATAATGTGTTGGAGTGCTATGCAACCTTTGAGGTCGTGCCCCGCAACATTTTCATGGAATGCACATCGTGTGTTTGGGTTGTAGTAATGTGGTAATGAATTTGGAGGGGAACCCAACTTCCAGGTCTGAATCAGGCCTTGCTGCACCATTAGAGGGTACAAATCAGTGTAACTCATGGGGATAGGCTGAATCCCTGGCCTTTTGTTTTGGAAAGTAGGCCTCGGAGCCGGTGCTCTTTGTTGTTGTCGTGCTTGCTGATTGTGATTTTATTGATAGGCGTTGGGCGCCTGTTGCTGAAAATTTTGTGGGTTTGGCCAAGGCTGAAACACCGGTGTGATTCCAACCACATATCACTGTTGCTGATAATTTTGTTGAGGTTGTAGACGAGGTAACCGTTGATTTTGCAGGCGTTTTCTTCTATTCTAAACCCTTTCGTCGTACATTATAGCATTATTCTCCCATTCTTTTTTCTTATGGAAGTTGCCCGGTGGTTTCTTCATTGTGCTAGTGCTAGCCGAACTCGTCAGTTTGCCATTTTTCAAACTAGCCTCTACCTTTACACCAACGGCCAAAATTTCAGAAAAGTTGGTCGTGATACTGCTAATCATTCTTTCATAGAATTCGGGTCTGACAGTATCTACGAACTAATCAGCCAACTCTTTTTCCGTTAGAGGAGGTTCCACCTGGGTTGCGGTCCTGCGCCATCTCTGCACATATTCTTTAAAGGATTCCGAGCTCTTCTGAATCATGCTAAGCAGTTGACTACGGTCTGGTGGTAAATCCATGTTGTATTTATACTATTGAATGAATGCATAAGATAAATCTTGGAAGCAATGGATTTTAGACTGATCCAGACTTAAATACCACTTAGTAGAGGCTCCTTTAAGACTGTCTTGAAAGCAGTGTATCAACAATTTATCGTTCTCAATATGCGGGGCCATGCGTCGATAGTACATGATCAGATGAACCCTTGGGCAGGTTGCTCCTTCGTACTTTTCGAACGTAGGCATTACGAATTTGGGAGGAAATACCAAACTCGAAACTAAACACATGTCCTTGGCATCAGACCCAAAGACATTGTTTCCTTTTATGGATCTCATTCTTCTGGTTGTTATGTCCATTTCAACTTGTAGCTTCTCATGTTTCTCATCTTCAGTCTCAGACCCGTCGGGTACGTCAAATATTTGTTGATGATTGTTGAAGACTGGTCGAACCTGTGCCTGAGCACCGGCCTAAGTGTAAATTGGATTTTGGAAATCCATCATTAATTGGACACTCTGTGGATTAGAATACTGCTGATGATTGATTGGTTGAGCATCACTAAACGAAAGCACGAAATCCCTGGGAATGCCAAAAGGATGTCCTACTGCTGAAGTTACTAATGGAGGAGGATTTGCTGTCGTTGTGTTGATTTCAGACACTACTGTAGGTTGTGTGTCCATCTTTGCCTTGATTACCTAAAGGACTTCCAGGATTTGGATGACGTCACCACGTAGCCCTTCGACATCATTGTTGATATGGTCAATTCTTAGGTCTTGATCTGCCATTCTCTTTTGAGCATTGGCTCTTGTGTTATACCGATGGGTATTCAACGTGATTCTCTCTCTGATAGCAACAGAACATGGGATAAGCTGGAGGACCAATGAAATGAAAAATGAAATGCATGATGCAGATGCAAGTGCACACCACACATTCAAGGAAAACCAAAAAAGTTTGTTTATGAACAAAATTAATGGCTTAACACGTAACAACGTGATGAAAACTTAACCAAAATTTCATTAATAAAAAGAGTTTTACAACATAAAGTTTTCATTAACAAATGAAACTTTTACAAACATTTTACAAAATGAAAGATCACATATTCCCATAAGCACGGGGTTCAAGAAAAGGAAATTAAAAGCTAAGGATCCTCTAACAAGATGAGCCTTCTCCCTCCTACAACCTTGTATTCCTCTGGCTTTGACGGAGCAGCCCCCAAAGTTCTGCATTTTCCCGATCAGCTTTTATCAAAGCAAATTTCAACTCTCCTCTAGACAAGAGTTTCTCTGGCTCCAGAGTAATGTCGTAGGCGTGAGTATAGAACATCTTCAGTGATATCACTTTTGACCAGAACAGATATTCTTTCGAAATGAGACAACTTGGATTTTCTACGGCGGTCATTCCTTGCAGGTTGGGATGACGCCAGGAAAAGATAATTCCTGATTCGAAATCCGGATCAACATCCTTTTCACATAAGCAAGTCTTTAACAGGGATGGCTCCGGCTCTTTCTTAGTGGGGTATCCTAGCTGACGGCGAGCTAAGATAGGGTTGTAGTTGATATACCCTTTGGTGCCGATTAGAGGTATATTTTGGAACTCCCCACAACTATGTATCATGGCTACTCCTTCACGAGCCAGGTCATACCAGTTGATGTCATAGTGAAAGAGTGAAGCCAGTTTTCCAATCCACGCATCACTATCTTTCAGGTTCTGCAGAGCGAATGTCCTAGGCAAGTGTGAAATAAACCACTTGCTTATGAGTGTCGTGCAACAGGAGAATTGCCCGAGATTGTACACCTTCCACCAATGAATGGTGTAATAGGTATCAGCCAAGAGAGTGGGAATTGGACTTCTGACAAGAAATAGCTTGATGGCCTCCAAAATGATGAACTCAGGTTTGCTGGGAAACAAGTATAAGCCGTAAATCAAGAAAGATAGTATAGCCTCAAAGATTCCCAAATCTCACGGTCATAATAGAACTCAGCCTTCTCCATGAACGATATTTCCTTCATTCCAGTAAATGCACCCCGATTATCCAACTGGGTTAAAAAGTCAGTGGGTTCTAGGTGAAGAGCTTCAACAACATCTCTTCTGTTTGGTTTTCTCTCCCTCCCATAGTTAGCTGTGAAAGTCTTAGGACATTTTAGATGCTCGGAGTATTCTTCCAAGGTTGGCAGCAACTGAAAGTATGGGAATGTGAAGCAATGGTACAGTGGGTCGTAAAACTTTACGAGGGCTTGCAATATTTCCTTGTTTACTTGTGTATCTAGCAGAGATAACAAGTCCCTATAAATGGCTATAAAAGCAGCAGGATTCCTTACTAGGCTCCTTAAGATCCTTAGGTTGTCTAACCTCAGGCTCAGGTAGTACCCCAAAATTTTCCCTCCCCTTTTTTGACTTTTTCTGGCTGTTGTTTCGCATTCATCTACATCCTATTTAGGTCCTAAGCATGTTTTGCATTAGTTTTCTAAGACAATGGATCAAGGCATCTTGGCTTATTTCTCAATATGGGAGGAGCAAGTTTCTTTGTGGCAATCTCAAATTCCTAAGGTCTCATGTCAAAGGCATCTCAATGTTCATGAGAATGGGTTCAAGGTTTCAATACATTTCTGGTCTAATTTTTAATAAGGAGTTCAAGTTGATAAAGTTTAGCTTCGAGAAAAGATGTATGTTTCAAGTCTTTAGGTCATGGTTCTCATGCAAGAGCGTAAGATAATATATTGGGTGCAAAACTTCTCATCTAACCCTTTGACTTACTTTGGAAATGTTAAGATTTCAAGAAGTCAACGTACTAGAATCCATGGTTTACTTAGTGTAACAAATATTGGCGAACCCACTAAGTCATTGGGTGGAAGTACTCTTTGAGTGCATTGCGTTGAAGGAAATCATAGGAAAATAGACCAAGTGGCATTGTTTTGTTATGGTATAGAACAAGCCATGTCCGGATTGAGTGTGATCCAACAATTATAGGGAAGTATGCCATGGTCAACAAAGGTCCTTTTTTTTACAGCAGCAGACTAGAGAGAAGCGTCTGGAAGTTTGGAGTAAATAAGTTTGAAGTTTGACAGTCTTAAATGGTTGTGTTAATGAGTTCAATTTAGAAGAAAATAGTGGTCTCATTTCTTTTGAGGGAAATTTGGAGTATTTGCTTGATGTTGAGCAATTCGAAGGAAAAAGAAATAACATATAGTACAAAGCCTTGTTACATCCATAATTCACTTGGAATTTTAACTAAAGAAATAATGTGCAATATAAAGTTTTACTATGTCAAAAAAAGAGAACATCATAAGTGATCTGTCCTAGGAAACTAATGAGGTTTTTGGCCATCAACAGGAAATAAGGAGAGCTAGGTATAGCATTGCAGTTGCTGGAGGCCACGAAGAATTTCCAGGGCAATGTTTTGTGGACTTTCTTCATAATGAAAATTGAGTCTCCCACATCACCTCCTAGCTCAGAGTTAACCTGCAACAAATCCAGTTACAGCCATGTTCAAACCAAGATTAATTTTCAAAATTTCCCATATTCAAAACACTAGTACATTTAGGAAACATGTTTAGATGGGATTCTTAGCATTCAACTTCAAAGCAACACATAAATGGTCATGTCCAAAAGTGTATTTGGTCACCATAAACAATACGTTTAAGTTTTAATGTTAACTTTGCATCCAAACATAGTCGAGGGACCACACAAAAAGGGGACCACCATACAATTGAGTTGATAAAAAAGACAAAAAAACTAATGAGAATGTTCGTACAAACACTCACCAATGGATTTCTCAGGACTGCAATTCAAAACCTTAATCTGACAGTATATATAGGACACTGTTCATTACGAGAGAGAGGACATCAGAGGTGGGTTCAAGGAGTATCCCTCAAAAACCCTAATTTGCACTAAAAAGCTAAGAAAATAAATTCATATGGAGTTTCACAGTTGAAACTCCGGGTATAACCCTAACCAGCAGCAAAATAGAGGTTCAAACGAGAGAGGTAGAAGAGGGAGTTTTCTCGAGCTTACCGAAAGACCGTCCTCCAAAAGGGACTGTTTTGAAAGGCAAAGGGGCTCTTCGAGAGGTTTCCTTCTCTTTCTCTTTTTCTCTTATCAATCTACTCCCTTGCATGTTATCGTTGATTTTTGTTTTATGCCTTTGGTCGTGGCTTTTCTTTGCGCATTTTTTTGGTTACTGTTGATTTTAGAAGCTAGGTTTTGTTTGGGAATGCACTCGATTTGGGGTTTTTGAAGGGGTTTTAGGTTGATCTGGGTTCAGATTTGTGTTGAGGTTGAGATTTGGGTGGGGGTTAGTGTTGGGTGTGAGGTGAAAGGACGTTTGCTCGCCGGAGAAGACTGTGGTTTTTGCCGCACTTCATCTTCTCCGGCGGCCCTTTGGTGTTTTCGGAGTGTTGATTTATTGCAGAGAGAATCGAGAGAGGATGGTTAGAGAGAGAGGAAGTGTTCAACATGATTTGGGTTTGGGATACTCGTGGGGTGTTTATCCCCATTTTCCTTGTTTTACTTTTGAGTGATGCATGGCTTCCCCCCCCGGTGACAGGTGTCACCGGTTCGTTTGACCCGTATTTCATCCTGTGTAGCATCCCCTTGCATGACCCACCATAGTCCCCCACCCAGATCTAGGTTTTCCCCTTGACCGTGACCAGACTTAGGATCTAAAGGCTATAACGTGAGGCCTACCATGGACCCTCTTTAGTTTTCACGCGCGGGATCAGTAGTTTAGTTGGGTTTGGGCTGGGTTGTCACTTACTTTCAACATCCCATTTAATTAGAATATTTATGATTAATTTACTATTTAGTTTAGTAATTAGTTTAATATATAGTTTAGATTAATTTAGTGATTAATTTAGTGTTGTGTTTAGTAATTAGTTTAATAATTAGTTTAGATATATTTAGTGATTAATTTAGTGTTTAGTTTAGTAATTAGTTTAGATTTATTTAGGTAATTTAGTTTAGGAATTAGATTTTTTTATTTAATTAGGATTTAGTTAGATTTTATTTAGTTTATTTTTAATTCATATTAGTTTTATATTTAGATTATAATTATAATTTTAAGTTAGATTAGAAGCTAATTTTTCATTCACTTAAGATTTAATTACTTTAGGATTATATTAGAGTTAAAATTTACCTTTATGAAGAGTTAGATTAGACCTTAATTAACATTAGTATTACATTTAGCTTTAGTATTAGATTTTTAATGTAGAATTAGATTAGGACCTAATTTTTGAATTAACATAGGATTAGAGTTTTGGTTTCAATTTTGATTTAATTAAATCTTTCAATTTTGTATTAATTCTTAATTCTCGAGTGCACTTGTAAATATACTTGTATATACTTTCCATAAATTCTAATTTTAGTTTAATACTTGACGTTGTCTTTGATTGCGTTACTTCGTGTTAACTTGTCGTTTACCCCCTATATTCACATGATCCCTTAGGATTCCTAGCTCGACTTAATTTCTGATTAAGTTAGAGGTAGGAGAGACATTAGGCTTTCAATCCAAGCATGTCAACATTAGGTAGGTTTCCATCCTTATCCTAATCTTATGGCCATTTTGTATGATTACAGTTAGGGTTTAGTTTCCCCCCAGACCTTTTGCGTCTCTCTCTCTTCTCGCATCTCAAATTCCTTCAAGACACTTAACAAAGAACGATAAACATCGTACGCTACGAGCCTTAAGTACATGGGGAATGATGACTGAGGGGTTTCTCCTCACTTATCTAGAGTGTTTAGCGTATGCCCTTTGGACGATATGTGACGCATTCGCTCTCGTGTCATAGTCTTTAGTGCGACGTGAGTCTCAAACTAACTCAATTAACTTCTCTAAAACTAACAAACCAGATTCAATTTTTTTATCCTTTGGGATTTGTGTTTCAAACTTCATTTTTAGAAAAGAGTATGTTACTTTTCCGTTCTACCGTAAACAGGCATCGACCCTAACTGCTGGAATGAGAACTTAACATCACTCATAAAAACACTTAACCAACCTGTGGTTTCGTTTACCCGAACTGCGTTTGCTCTAGTTTCTCATACCAAATGAGGATACGTAGGCACAAGAAGACGATGTCTTGGCGAGCAACCTTCCCCCATCACCCGTAGTTTTTTTCGAACTACGTTGACTCTGACTTTCCCATTGCACGAGGGAATATGTAGGCATAGGATGGCGATGTCCTATTGAGTCTCTTCTTTCCTCTCCACCCCCGTTTAGCAGTAGCTTTTAGATAACTTTCACCCATAAATTAGACAACAAGCATGGATCCCGTTAAGTACAACGAACGTGAGGGGTGCTAATACCTTCCTCTTGCGTAACCGACTCCCGAACCCAAGATTTGGTTGCGATGACCTTGTCTTTTCCCATTCTTTTAGGTTTTCTTCTATTGTTTCCTTTCCCTATTTTTGGGATAAATAACGTTCAGTGGCGACTCTTCTGTTTGCTTTTGCCGACCCTTTTTGCAGTTGCGACAGTAATCATGTTTCTTTGATCCATCACTATGTCTGCAAAAAAAACAAGATTTTTGAATTCCCTGAATGGTTAGCAAATGCAAAATGCAATGCAAAGATGCTAGATGTAACTGGATTTACAAAGCTCATAAGATAATTAAAGCAAAACCCTCGTTTCATTTATGTTGGGAAAAGTTACAACTTTTGAAATATAACACAAGAAACGTGAGGCTACGTCAAAGGAGAAGACTAAGCCCTATGGTTAGGAACTCTGACAAGAGTCCTATCCGCACGTCCTCTTCAGTCTTTTCAACATAGTATTCTCCATCACCAACTTGTCTACTATTCCTTTCCAAGCGCCAGAGTTGGTGGGATATTCGAATACTCCTAAGTACTCTGCGTAGGTTTGACGCTAGAGAAAAATAAATTCTCTTTAGTCACATCTTCACTACCCAAGCGTCTTTCGAGCCACCCAATCAACTCATCTTTGTCTTGTCGCTCTCTCTCTGCAATTACGTCATTTCAGCATGAAGAGTATGTTACTTGCCTTCCCAAGTGTCCCTTTCAAGAACCTTTTGGTACTCGTCCATATTTTCAATAGGAATGGCAAAATATGACGCGATGACAATCTGTGTGTTCTTCTCAGGAAGGTAAGGCATCTTGAGATCACGAGCTCTAAATTGGACCCATTGAGTGAATGGCTCAAACGCTACACAGTTCCTCTTCCCAAGGTCAGCTTTGGTTTTTCTATGAATGTTCTTCCAAGCATCAATTGCACTGTTTCTTAAACTTTCCTCCGCTTTGGCGTTAAGGTAGAAGAAACCAGACAATAGGATGTTGTTAGGCTTATCCTTCATCAGGAATCCAACTTGACATCTAGCTAAAGCAGGATTGTAGTTGACCCCCCCCCCCCTTGTACTCCCAAGAGTGGTACATTTGGAAAAGAACTGCAGCTATCAATGTAGACTCCTTGGTCATAAGCGGGATCGTACCAATGAATATCTGCTTGTCTTAGAGACATAATCCTTTGAGACCATATCCAACCATTAGGATTTTCTTTGAAAGCATCTGTCCTTGGTAGATGATTGACAAACCATTTGTATAACAATGGTGTACAATAACTAATAGTCCCTCTACCTTGAAGAGTCCTATGATGAATGGAATGATAAGCGTCACCTAACAAGGTGAGTACCGGATTACCATTCAAGAATATGGTGATGGCAGTTGAATTGACGAATTCTTCTACCTCCGGGAACAACACCAAACAATATATTAATAGAGCCAAAACCGCTTCGAATGCGTCCATATTACCTTCCATGGCAAGGTAAGTAGCTTTCTTCAATAAGTAAGCAGAATGCAAAACCCTTGACTCTATTCTTTGAAGTATGATTAGCTTTGACCTCAGATACTTCTAGATGGAGTGTGTGAGCAATCTCCTTCGACGAGGGCAGCTTCTCCAAACCACTGAAGGGTTTCTTATCCTTCATGGGAATTCCAACAAAGTAAGAGTATTCTTCTAATGTCGGCACTAACTGGTAATCTGGGAAGGTGAAACAGTGGTACAGCGGATCGTAGAACTGAACCAAGGTGCTGAGAACCCCTTCTTCCATTCTAGTCTTCACAATACTCACAAGTTTTCCACATGTTTTCCCAAAGTCTTTGGACACCATCGTTCCTAGATTTCTCAACTCCATTGTATCACATTTCTTGAAGTTATATTTCTTTTCCCAAAATCCATGATAACTAGGGTTCCGCAAAAAGAAAATGACTGAGTTTTACAAAACCAGTGCAACAAAATGAGATGTTATGATGGTATGATGATATGACGCACACATAGTATATAGAAAAATATTCACAAATACACAATGAATAAATTCAAATGCTGACAAGCAAAGGTCCTAGGTTCAAGTTTATAAGCATGAAGCCAGGGTATACCCTCCCAAAGGACATGTACTAAGGTTTTCATTATACCTGTAGAACGGGTTCTATCAAGAGTTCCCAGAGTCATAGATAAATCTCTCGGATATTATCAACCAACATGACTACTCACGTGGGTCAAAAATATTCTTGGGATAGACTCGTCTGAGTGTAGTATCGCGTAACGACTATTTTGGGACTACTCCCTCGTAGTCTCTGCACTACGTCCTAAAAAGGCCAAGTGGGGTAAGTGGATAACTAAAGGTCCTCAGTTTTACAGGCTCTCGGGTTAAATCAACTAATGAAATACATGACTACTCATACACCATTAATTATCTCAAAGAGGTCTCAACTGAGCGTGGTTACATCATATGTCAAGCATGTTATGACTACTCCCAACAATCAACTATTGATCATACCACATCCTATCATATGTACACTCAAGTCCAGGTTAGAACTTATCTCACCACTCAAGATATCACCCAAAGATCCAATGAAAACCAAACAGATATATATTCACAAATATACATGTATAGGAAAACATATAGAGATATAGCATACAAGCACACAAAGTGGGCTAAACCCTCAAATATAAGTTTGTCCCCAGTGAAGTCGCCATTTCTGTTGCAGTGAGAATCGGATGTCAAGCTATTGATTAACCTGAATCTTAATTCATTTAAATTCACCATTGAGCTTTGATTTATTCAAAGGAAAGGTTAAAGAAAGAAAAATCTTTTGCGTGATGTAACAGCAACGCTACAGATTCGGGGATCGGGGGTTGGTTATGCCTAGGGTAGGTATTTCACATCCTAGACATCTGTAGTACTCTACAGGAACCTTTTGTGTGTTTGTATACTAAGTTATCTAAGTTGTTTTCTAGGGTTATGAGATCAAGGTTAGGGTGAAATTTGAGGTAAAGACATAAGGACAGTTCTAAGTTTTCTCGCAAAGATATTGCATCTTATGCCTACGTATCCTTACTAGGATGGAATCAGAGCAATCGTAGTTCTCCTCACTTGGGTTGAGGAATACTTGACTATGGTCAAGACTCCAAAGGGGAATAAACATAACAATGTTTGTATAGAGTTTGACAAAATTCTCTAGATCTAAGTTTAACACTTGAGGGGATTGACTTTGACAAAAGTCAAGAGGGGGAGTAAGTAATCATGACAATGATTCTTACATAGAGTTAACAAACTCTACCTTAAGGTTCTAGTTGAAGGATACTCCTAACAAGGGGTAGGTCTCTTAGACTTAAAGCAAAGTCTAATGAATATAGGTTCTAACTTAACTAAGTTAAAGGACCTAATGACTTAACCAAGTCAAGGGGAGGGGTAGTGAGCTATCTATGACAGTGGAGTCAATAGAGAGGCTTTCCTTTGGAATAAGGGATAATAAGGCAACTGGATGAGAACTAACAAGTTCCATCACTTGGGGAGAACTTAACAAAGTTAAAGCACACATAGGCATTCATTCAAACATGATAAAAGTACAAAGAACATGGTAACAACTAAGAAAGCTTTATCACGACAACATTCAAAGATTAAAAATGTAACAACCCAATAAGAGCATGCATGAAACATGTATAACAATAACAAGTTCATAAATGGTAAACAAAAAAAACTCACTCCTACAAGTTACAACTTGAGTTAAACATGGTATACGAATCAAACAAAGATAAATGTAACAACATTCAATCATTTCCAAGGCATGTCGATGACAATCAATCATGGACAAGCAAGAAGAGTGACAACAGTTCAAGCATGGGTTCAAACTTCACATAAGGGAAAGTAAACAAGATTCATGATAACTTTCAAAGCAATAATCAATCCTAAACATGTTATGGTTCTAACAAGACACAATAAACATGTAAGATGAGGTTAGGGGAACATGTTCAAGAGGTTACAATATCAAGAAACACACAAGGATTCACAGAGAAATTCCAAGTCATACATTCACATTCATGCATTTACAAAGGCAAGAATCAAACCCTAAATATCCTATGGTTCTAACAAGACACATAAACAAGTAATATGAGGTTAAAGGATCATGTTCAAGAGGTTACAACATCAAGAAGCATGTCACAAATCAACAAAAAGTTTCCGGGCACGACTTTCATATTCATGCATTTAAAAAGACAAGAATAAGCATGGTAAAGCAAAGAACTAAATGTTTTCAAACACATAAACATGTTAAAAATCCAAAAGTGATTCATACAAGATCAATCATGCAAGAAAAATCAAGTACTAAGTCAAGGAAACTCATGAAAACAAGTAGAAACCCTAAAAAAGCGTGGATCCCGCTGAGTACAATGGACGTGAGGGGTGCTAATACCTTCCCCTTGCGTAACTGACTCTTGAACCCAAGATTTGGTTGCGATGACCTTGTCTTTTCCCGTTCTTTTAGGTTTTCTTAGATCGTTTCCTTTCCCTCTTTTTGGGATAAATAACGTTCGGTGGTGACTCTTCTGTTTGTTTCCGCCGGCCCTTTTCGCAGTTGCAACAGCTGGCGACTCTGCTAGGGACACTCGGTTCACTATGCGAGTCAATCCTAGCGCTTTTCTTTTTTATATTTTCGGGTGTATATTTGTGTGTGTGTATGTTGTATTTGCATGATTTTTGTTGTATATCATTACATTTGCATTTTATTTTTCCGCACTTTATCATTGTTATCATATTGTTGCTGTGTTGTTGAGTGGGGTGTTTCGCTGAGAGATGAGACCAATACCCAGGCTTGAGTGCACACCTAGTATTAGTGTGGAGAGTAGTGCGAGCTTGCATGTTTGGCATGCACGGGCCCTGGTTTTCTTTGAAGACATCATATCCTGTGCATCTTGGACAGTCGAGGGGATGTTGGATCTGAAAACTAATGACTCTCGAGACCGTTCATTGGGAATTCAATTGAGACCTCCTTGATTGACCATGATGCCAAACCAGAAATGGTGAACGTATCATCGTTTCTCGACCTGAGAGTCCGTGATACTGACGACCTGCATAGGATGCCATACCTGTTCAGAGCCTAGGTCCTACCTACGAGTGGGAAGGGTTTTGCAGGAAACCTTGCCTTTCAACCGACCCGGTTTTCTGTCAAAGCATTTTTTGGTCCTAAGTGTTCTGGTATTCTGGGTTTCTTATCAGAGTGAATTTCTAGCTCAACTCAGTCAACGGTATAACGATTCTGGATGTCTTGATCCCATGTTTGCATTTGCATTTTCATTTGCATTTTACCATTTGCATGTATGTGTGATCTCAGGTTCTCGTTTTCCCTTTGATTCTGGTAATCTGATCCGCTATCAACATGGAGCATGAATTGAAGAAGATTATCATCTACAAGTTCCCGCTGCCAGAGTTAAGACCTTTATTTGGTTTTATTTCCATGGCTGGTTCTGGTGTCACGGAGGACTTCAAAAAAGACTATGGGAAGATTCTGAGTTTCGTCCACAAAGTTACAAATTACGAACAAGGGGCTATCCACACTCTACTACAATTCTATGACTCTCAGTTACACTGCTTCACATTCCTTGATTATGTTCTAGTCCTACTTTGGAGGAGTTTGTTTTTCTGATGGGAGTTCCAGTCTTAGAAGAAATGCCTTTCTTTCATTCCGAGGAGGAACCTGATCTAGAGAAGTTAGCCAACGCTCTTTATTTGAGCAAATCTGAATTGGTGGGTAATGTGACCTGTAGGAGTGGGGCTTCTGGTTTTCCTTTGTCTTTCTTGGTGGGTAAGGCTCAGTATTTTGCTAAGGAAGGGTGTTGGGTAGTTTTCAATGATATTCTGGCATTGTGCATATATGGTATCGTTCTGTTTCCCAACATACCAAATTTTGTTGATATGGATGCTTTTCGCATCTTTGCCTTCAAGAATCATGTACCTACTCTTCTGGGAGATTTGTATCATTCAGTGCATTACACAAATGAAAAGAGGAGAGGGAATAATGTTTCTTGTTGTGCAACACTCCTCCACAAGTGGTTCACGGATCATCTTCCTTGCATCAAAGCTTTTATTTATATAAGGGATACTTCTGAATGGTCATAAAGGCTTATGGGATTAACATCTAAGAATATCATCTGAATTAATCGAGATCTGCTCAGTTCAGAGATCATCTTTAGCTGTGTGAATTTTCCTAATGTACCTATGATAGGAAGAAAAGGCGGGATTAACTACAACATTTCTCTTGCTATCAGACAGTTTGGTTATGCCTTGAAGGGGCCCCCGAAGGAGAAGGAAGTACAGGAATCTATGTACTTCACAAGTATATCTAATTTTGATATTTTGGCCAAGATAAAGGAAGCCTAGGGAAGAGTTCATAGAAGAGGGAAGCTTTCGTTGGGTAAAGGTGACTGTAGAACTTATGGCCCTTATTTGGATTGGATCCAGAAGAGGGTGGAGAAAGTGTTGCTACCTTTCCCTGTCAGAGATCCTCTATATCCTTTAGTCATTGAAGATCCTACGACGGTTGATATTCAAAGATACAATAAGCTGTGGGCGGAAAAAGAAGAATTGCGTCAGGAGAATGAAGAGCTGAAAAAAGAAATTAGTCAGTTAAGAAGTGACAAGAATGAAGCTGTTTACTTAGCAAAGACAAAGACAAAAGTTTTGACTAAGGTAGAAAAAGAGTTAGCTGAGGAGATTCGAGTGCGGGGACGAGTCGGCCAAGATTTAAAGAGCACTGATAGTATCCTTAAGCATAAGAAGAAAGAGCTTGGAAAAGTTCCATGTGAAAAAAATCACCAATTTCACTATGACGACGATTACAAAAGTTCAGAGTTAAAAAACTCACCAATTTCAATATATAGACCATAAGAAAAGATCAAGTGAAAAAAATCACCAATTTAACCATAGAAACCATTACATGAGTAGAAAGTTAAGAAACTCACCAATTTCACTTTAAAAATCATAAAAAAAAAATTCCAATTTATGAAACTCTGGAATTTCACTATAAAGAGCATAACAAAAGTTCAAAGTTAAAAAATTTCCAAATATCACCATATAAACCATTACAAAAGTTCCAAGTCTAAAAACTCATCAATTTCTCCCTAATAACCAGTACGAAAGTTCATAGTTAAAAAATTCACCAATTTCACTATAAAGACCATAAAAAAAGTAAAAGTTAAAAAACCTCCCTAATTTCACTATAAAAACCATTACAAAATTTTCTAGTCAAAAGTTCAACAATTTCACTATAAAAACCGTAACAAAATTTCCATTTGAAAAAACTCACCAATTTTAGTATAAAGACCATGACAAAAGTTAAAAGTTAAAAAAAACGCATAAATTGCAATATAAAGACCATCAGAAAAGTTCCAAATGAAAAAAATAACCAATTTCACCCCAAAAAACCATTACAAAAATACAATGTTTTAAAAACTCTCCAATTTCACTATCAAAACTATTACAAAAGTTCCTAGTAAAAAACTCAACAATTTCACTATAAAAACCATAACAAAAGTTCCATTTGAAAAATCTCTCAAATATCAGTATAACGACCATTACAAAAGTTCAAAGTTAATAAAATCACCAATTTCAACATAAAGACCATAGGAAAACTTCCAAGTGAAAAAAATCACCAATTTCACCACCGAAACCATTACAAAAATACAAAGTTTTAAAAACTCTCCAATTTCACTATAAAAACCATTACAAAAGTTACTAGTAAAAAATTCAACAATTTCACTATAAAAACCATAACAAAAGTTCCATTTGAAAAAACTCACCAATTTCAGTATAAAGACCATTACGAAAGTTCAAACTTAAAAAACTCAGCAATTTCAACATAAAGACCATTGGAAAAGTTCCATGTGAAAAAAATCACCAATTTCACCATAAAAACCATTACTAAAGTTCAAAGTTAAAAAAGTAACCAATTTCACTATATAAACCATAACAAAAATTCCAATTAAAAAAACTTCGGAATTTCGCTATAAAGACCATAACAAAAGTTCAAAGTTAAAAAATTTCTCAATATCACTATATAAACCATTACCAAAGTTCCAAGTATAAAACTCATAAATTTCACCTTAAAAACAAATACAAAAGTTCAAAGTTAAAAAATTCAACAATTTCACTATAAAGACCATAAAAAAGTTCAAAGTTAAAAAATTTACCAATTTCACTATAAAAAACCATTACAAGAGTTCCTAGTAAAAAATTCAACAACTTCACTATAAAAACCAAAACAAAGGTTCCATTTGAAGAAACTCACCAGTTTCACTATAACAACGATTACAAAAGTTCAAAGTTAAAAAATTCACCAATTTCAATATATAGACCATAAGAAAAGTTCAAGTGAAAAAAATCACCAATTTAACCATAGAAACCATTACATGAGTAGAAAGTTAAGAAACTCACCAATTTCACTTTAAAAACCATTAAAAAAATTCCAATTTAAAAAACTCAGGAATTTCACTATAAAGACCATAACAAAAGTTCAAAGTTAAAAAAATTCCCAAATATCACCATATAAACCATTACAAAAGTTCCAAGTCTAAAAACTCATCAATTTCTCCCTAATAACCAGTACGAAAGTTCATATTAAAAAATTCACCAATTTCACTATAAAGACCATAAAAAAAGTAAAAGTTAAAAAACCTCCCCAATTTCACTATAAAAACCATTACAAAATTTTAGTCAAAAGTTCAACAATTTCACTATAAAAACCGTAACAAAATTTCCATTTGAAAAAACTCACCAATTTTAGTATAAAGACCATGACAAAAGTTAAAAGTTAAAAAAACACACAAATTGTAATATAAAGACCATCAGAAAAGTTCCAAATGAAAAAAGTAACCAATTTCACCCCAAAAAACCATTACAAAAATATAAAGTTTTAAAAACTCTCCAATTTCACTATTAAAACTATTACAAAAGTTCCTAGTAAAAAACTCAACAATTTCACTATAAAAACCATAGCAAAAGTTCCATTTGAAAAATCTCTCAAATATCAGTATAACGACCATTACAAAAGTTCAAAGTTAATAAAATTACCAATTTCAACATAAAGACCATAGGAAAACTTCCAAGTGAAAAAAATCCACCAATTTCACCACCGAAACCATTACAAAAATACAAAGTTTTAAAAACTCTCTGTCGCTACTGCGAAAATAAGGTGCCGACAATGACAGAAGAGTCGCCACCTTTCGTTATTTATCCCTCAGAGCGGGAAAGGAAACGATCGGAAAAACCTGACGCAAAAGGTATAAGACAAGGTCATCGCAACCATTGTCTGGATTCGGGAGTCGGTTACGCAAGGGGAAGGTATTAGCACCCCTCACGTCCATCGTACTTGATGGGATCCACGCTTGTTGTGTTTATCTAACGGGTTTGTTAAATCTATCTACACTAAGGTCTGGTCTAAAAAGAAAAGAAAATGACTCGGCAAAGTATCGCACTTTATGCCTACGTATTCCCGTCTGGAACGAGAAATCAGAGTCAACGTAGTTCGCCTAACTACGGGTGATGGGGGAAGGTTGCTCGCCAAGATATCGCATCTTATGCCTACGTACTTTCATACGACATGAAAGATCAGAGCAAACGTAGTTCGGGCTACGGAGAACACAAGTTTGTTCAGCTGTTTTTTATCCAAGTAAAGTTAACAATCAGTTCCAGCAATTGGTGTTTGCAGCTCGATCCTTGGAGACTTAGGCGTTACCGTTTGCGGTAGAACTGAAAGTTAACAGAACTTTCCTTTAAGAAAAGGGTTTTCCTGATTAAGGGTCCAAGAGGACAAAAAGGATTTGAATGTTTGTTTTTGAAGTCTTTTACGGAAGAAGTGAATTGAGTTCTGTTTGTAACTCGTGTTGCACTAAAGACTTGGACTTGAGAGTGAATGCGTCACATGTCACCCAAAGGGCACCACACTAAACACTCGAGTTATGTGAGGGAAACCCTCCCACAACTCTTTCTCAAGTAGCATAAGGCTCGTAACGCACAACACGTTTTAACCTTTATTAAGTGTTTTACGGATGTTTGAAGATGAGAAGAGAAACAGACTCTCTACAGGGAAACTGACTCGATCCTACAATTATAATGCAATATTCGTCCTACGGTTGTGGTTAAAAGGGAAACTAACTAATGTTATCATGCATGGTTAGAATCCTAATGTCTTTCATAACTTCTCTTGAATAAGAGAAGTCAGAGTTCCTAGGGGAACATGGCAAAGGAAACAACAGTAAACAGAAAAACTGTAAAGAAAGATTACTGTAAACAAATTGTTGTAAATAAAATGCATGCAATGCATCACACAAGCAGAAATAGCCAAACTCAACTTATAAACAAGCAAGGAAAGGCCACAAACCACACAGGCAAGGGAGCTGAGCTCTACCAAATACCAGCAAGCAAAGCCACACAGTAAAAATACAAGCAGAGGGAGAAACTCAACCTCTAATGCAATACAAGCAATGGGAGAAGCTCAACCCTTAAGATGCTCTTAGGCCTATGATCATCTACATGAAGCCTAAAATCTAATGCAACACTCCAAGAAAGTCACATCAATACAGTTGAACCAGAAGAAAACAGATAAACAGGGAAAACGGGCCAACAATCTCCACAGCAGAGCAATCTTCTGACAGCAATCCAATCCAAAGTCTGTAACTGTTCTTCAAGTCCACCATCTTCAAGAGAAGGAAAAGGATGCTCCATCTTCAAGCTTTAAAAATGCACTCCACCAAGAATGAAGAGAATCAACAAGATGAGTATTTGATGATGGGAAGCAGAAAGGAAACCAAAGGAATCCCGTCTGACACTCAACCAGTCATCAGAGAAAGGCATCCTCAAAAGTTCTACTCATTGTAAAAATGTCACGCATCCCTCCAAAGGAGAGATGGGACTTTAACATGAGAACTTTGAATCATAGGATGGGAATGGAAGGTGAATGAAACCAACCATGCTTATTTGAAGGAAAAACTACTTCTAAAGCTCTCTCCTAAAATCCCTAATCTTATAAGCTACAAAAAGCTAACAAAAAGGAAAGAAAAACTCCAATCCAAGCTCCACCAGCCACTCCATAAAAGCTTCATCATGTCCATGACATCCTCCCATAAGAACCAAAAGCCCACCATGCAAGAAAAGCCCACTTTGAGTCCATTTCAAAACCACCACCAAAGTTGAAGCACCAAATGAACAATCAACTTGAATATTCTATCTAAAATATCAAAACACATCCTAAAAATCTAATTATTTTTCTATAGGAACATGCATTTGTTAATGATCTATAGTTCAAAAATCAGGACCTAATTCAATTTCTAAGTCCTCTAATAAAATCCTAAGTTGAAAGGTATCAAGGGGAACCATTAATGGGGAAAGGCTCTAAACTTATCTCTAAATCCTATTTAAAAAGATCTAAAAAATCATGATAAAAATCACACAATACCAACAACATGTGTATAACCAGCATGTAAAATCTCAAGATCAAACTCAGAAGTATGTGTGAGAAATAAAATGGACAAAATCAGCACACAATTATCACATTATTAAAAACATATTGCAAAAGAAAATATGAAATAAATGGAAAATGCATGGAAAATTAAAATAAAAAGCATGATAAAATCCTAAACATCTCAGCTTATACCCACAAATTTTTCCAGAATTTATTACCAACATTTACTATTTTTTTGTGAATTAAATCTAACAAGTATGAAAACGGAAAAAATAAAGAAAAGAAATTAAGCAAGAACAAGGGAGGGGTTCAATTAGCAAGAAAATCAAGTATTATTGCGTCTGGGCCCAATGCAGGGGGGAGAGAATAGCACACGGGCGTTGGGCCCATTTGATTATTAATTCAGCAAATTCACCTCCTAATAACGTGACCAGGGGGTGTAATGAGTAGGGATTCTACGTTGTATTCTCATTTGGGCCTGCCAGGGGGGGTGTTGATAGCGTAAGCATGCTAAGCCCAAAACAATACTCAAGGCAACTCAGTTTCATAATTAATCAAAAGAAAGAGCACGCGAGGATTCGAACCCGCGTCCCTTGGGTTCCTGTAGCGAAATGAATGGAACTTGGCATCCACTAATCCAAACGACGTCGTTTGGGCAGGGGGTGAGGTGGCGCGATCGTGTGCGTCCGATTGCATTACCCGGTCTTCTCTTCCGTTCCAATCCGACGGTGCACAACTTTCTTCTCCAAATTCATTCTTTTCAAAACGTGAACAGTACCCGCGAAGCACCATGGCCGACCGAACAGAGTGATTTTCCGGCAACTTTCAACAAGCATAACTCCACCAATTCTTGACCGTTTTGCATGTTTTTTGGACCAAAATTGAGGGAAATTCCATGAGGATTACAAATATCCTACTTAATTATGCTAAAACCTCAAATATCAAGAAATCAAAATCTCAACCGAAAACGGATCAATCCCTAATTTGTCACTAAACCTCAATTTTTCTGTCCAGAAATCATCTATACCTTAATTGCAACCTAACCACATGAATCTAATCCACTAAAAACGCATGAATGGAGAGAAAATTCAAGAAATGGAAACCTGGTTTTAAGCTTCGATTGTGGTGGTTTCAGACCTCAATTCTCCTCCAGCAAGTGCAGAAAGCTTCAATGATTGATGATGGACGTTTCTTGATCACCAATTCTTGCTGTAATCCTCTGAATCTCTAAAACCGAAAATCCACTTTCAAGCTTTTTCACCAACTTGCTCCAATGACTTCTCTCTCTGTTCATCTCCAATGAGTCACCAACCTCTATCCAATTTCGTTTTTGAACATTTATAGAACACAAAGGAACCTTCTAGAGGCCCAATCCAAGCCCAATCCAAAAGATCCAAATCCAAAATTTTCTCCAAAAATTTGATTATGGCAAGCTCATATTTGGCTCAAAAGCTTGCTTTGGAAGCTTCTAGCATCATACACAAAACACCTTGAATGAGTTCAACTTAGCTAGAGCCTTGAATTTGGCCTTATGAATGATTTCTTGTGAAGTTGCTTATTAGTGAAGAAACATGTCAAAACACCATGAATTATAGGTCAATTGCAAATTCTAATAATGCCAATGTTTCTAAAACATCATTTATGATCAAATTGAGTGGTCATTTGCCTTTGTTTGAGCATATAACAATTTATTTGAATTTCCCACAAAATAAGGCCTTTAATTTCTCTTCTTTCAAAACCACTTCAAGCCAATCTTTGATATGAGCCAAATCAATTCACCATGAGCTCTTGGTTGACCTAAAAACCGTATTTTGAGCAAGTTCCATGTTGAACAAAATTGCATTTGAGATGTGCAAATTGGAGATTTTGACCTATAATTGAAAATGGCCTATAATCTCACTTTCCCAAAATACCCCTAACTTGTAAACCTCATAACTTGAGTTCTACAAATCATATGGAAGACTTCTAATACAATTTGGAAATCTAAGATCATGAGGAACAACTTTCATGTTTACCAAAATGTCAGATGAAACCTCCTTCTAGGTCAAAAATAGCTTGGAGGTCAGATGATTTTCACAGACAAATTTCAGATGCATCTGAGGACCTGTAACTTGTCTGGACCATAACTTGAGTTCTATAAATCCAATGGAGGACCTGTAACTTGCATCTTGACTTACATGGCTTGGAAGTTTGGCACTAAATAGGGGATTTTACCCTAGGAACCCTGACTTAGCACCTCCAACCACTCTTGATTCTTCTCAACTTGATCTTGAAACAAACTCTCATATGCCTCAACATATTATTTCATGATCTCAATGACCTAGAAGTAGGCTTTGATCTTCTTCAATTGCTCATTTTGGCCTAGGATTAACTAGATGAAACCCTAGTGACACCAACTTCCACTGTGACTCTTGCACTTGCTACAAACATTTGACTGAGCTCTGTCTTAATCCTCTAGGAATTCCATGAGTTCTGTCCACATATCACATCCACCTCCAAGGCTCCACAAACCCTGATGCTCTTCAAATGGCTCCTCATGCTAGGAGATAAACCCCATACAAGCAACTGAACTTCTCAAGGACCCAACCCACTGACTGATGACCCTGATAACTTCTTAAGCTTGAATAGAACCTCTGGCTTGGCTCTTTACCTGATCCCCTGTTAAATGAACAATGCTATGCTATGAAAATGCTAATGCAATGATATGCTAATGCAAATGAAACATAAACCAAGTAAGAAAAGGTTAGGCAAATTTTGTGGTGCAACAGCTGCCCCTATTCAAGCGGCTTGGACCCGATAGGATGAAAAGCGAACGACTTTCAGGCAATCGAGGTAGAAGACAGTTGAATACCAGAGAAACCCAGAAATTTTCCAACCGAAGAGATAATCTTCCAAACTGCTTGGGAACACTATATCCCAACAATTGAATCCGGTTGTCACAACAACAACTGATCAATCATCCGATAGAGAACCTGATTTCAATATCAAACACCTGCGTGACGCCACAGGTGTCGAGTCAACGAAAAATGCTACGATAAGCGGGCATTACATAAAGCATGACATCAATATCCTTGATCCTCAGTTTCCGCAGAAACAGGAATACGGTACATAAAATCGAATCTCGTCAATGTCTCTGACCTTCCATTTTCTCGGGAATGGGCAAACGCTAGATAAAGCGAGAAACTGTCAAACCATTACGTCGGCCGTTGAACCATCACGTCAACCAAAGCACGAACTCAAAGTGTGAACTGTCGAACCATCACGTCGACCGTTGAACCATCACGTCAACCCTCCATTTCCGAAGAAGCGGGCAAAGCACTACATAAAAGTGCAACTGTCGAACCATCATGTCGACCGTTCGTTTACAAGGAAACGAGCATACGCTAAATAAAAGCGAGAGTTGTCGAACCATCACGTCGACCGTTGAACCATCACGTCAACCTTTCGTTTACAAGGAAACGAGCATACGCTAAATAAAAACGAGAGTTGTCGAACCATCACGTCGACCTTTCGTTTACAAGGAAACGAGCATACGCTAAATAAAAGCGAGAGCTGTCGAACCATCACGTCGACCGTTGAACCATCACGTCAACCTTTCGTTTACCAGGAAACGAGCATACGCTAAATAAAAGCGAGAGCTGTCGAACCATCACGTCGACCGTTGAACCATCACATCAACCTTCCATTTCCGAAGAAGCGGGCAAAGCACTAAATAAAAGTGCGAATCGGACATCCGAAGACTTGAACAAACAACTCTGCAGGGAAATTCTGACGACGGTCGTCAAACACCTATTTCGACAACAGGTATCAACTTCAATATTTTCAAAACTGATGTACGACAGTCTGAAGGAAATTCCGCTGGGGAAGACGAGAAACTTAACCAAGCAACTCGGTGGGGAAAAACTCTACTAGGGAAATCCCGGATAACAACTCTGACAGTTTAAACCACGAAATCTTTTAATGCTGACGTACCAGCAATCTGAGAAGAACTCCGTTGGGGAGAGAAGAGAAACTTAGCCAAGTAACTCTGCTAGGGGAGCATATGATAGGACGAACGCTATCATCGCGTACCTCGCGCCACAAATCTGAATATCTGGACACCTTCCTGAACAATAATTTTAATTACCTGCAGGGAAAAACACCTGAAAACAAAGAGGTAAACAACCTGGCTTATGTTTCAAAATGCATATGTTTGAAAA
Source organism: Lathyrus sativus (assembly GCA_963859935.3). Classification (NCBI taxonomy): domain Eukaryota; kingdom Viridiplantae; phylum Streptophyta; class Magnoliopsida; order Fabales; family Fabaceae; genus Lathyrus; species Lathyrus sativus. The sequence continues at coordinate 263,493 of CAWUDS030002191.1, read as the reverse complement.
TGGCGTAATGCTCCATACGGCATGGAAATGCTACGCGTTTGGGTAGATGCAAATATGATGATATATGCAAATGCAAGGAGGTGCTCCAGCAAAATAAATGCTGAAGACAAAGCCGAATCCGCTGGGGATAACCAGGTATCACAAACATATTCTAGCAAAATCAATGCTGGAAAGGTGAAACCAACTCTGCAGGGGATAACCATCCTGTTGGGGAATAGCTCACAAGCCCTGAGTTGCGAACTCTGCTGAGGATGATCATCCTGTCTGAGGAAGAATAACCTGCTGGAGAACAGAAAAGACGGTCCTGTACGAGGATGATCCTTTCAAACCACTGATCACCTGATCATGCTCTGTGGGGATTAACCATCCTGCTGGGGATACTTAGCTGGGAATCGATTTGTGTACTCTGGTTGTACTTCACGGGAACTCTCTAGGGAGTAAACATATTCATAACCAAGCATCACGAATGCATCCTCTGCTGGGTATATCAATCTCGACCCTCTGGGGATGAATTTATCCTACCGAATAAGTCAATCTTGAATTGCTGAGAATGGTCTGATCCTGCTCTAATGCAATCCCAACTCTCCTGGGGGTAAAAACTTCGACTTCCGTCTGCCGGGGAGGAAAAGAAAATTCCGCCTGCTAGGAGGAATAAGTTTCACATAGAGACTGCTCCTGGGTTAAAGGACTCTGGCTGGGGAACATGATCCCTTGGACATCTGTTGCAAGGGTGACAACCCTGCAAAACACAAACGAACACAAGACATTCTACACAAAAGGAATTATCCTGGTTAGTATCTGTGACAACTATTCAGTTGATTCAAAGTTTTAAAAATCATTAGCCGAGGCCTGCAAGCTTATGCACATGTAAGTTTATCAAAAACATCGGCGTTTTCCATAAACAAAACAGTAAAAGTTAAAACAAGAATTAAACATCAAGTACTGAATAGTATGTTTTATTGATAACGGCCTGTGAATAGGCAAAGTTTTGTACATCAGATGCAACTCCTGAAAAGAGGAAGTTACGCAAAATCAAATGCAACTATGTACAAAAATACAAAAGAGAAAATTGTATACATGTCGGCAACGTGGGACAGACGAACACCATGAGCTGATCCTCCTATGACTCGCCTGACTCTGACACTTTCCCGATGCTTCGTCCTCGAAAGATATTGTTTTGGATAATCGACCCTCAGGTACTCCCAAACCACTAAGCAATGCAGTATCCAACTCGGACCGCAGTCATTTGCTTTTCAACCCCTAACTTTTGCCTGAATCGCCCTTTGCGGGTTTTCAATACACCGGGATACCCTTTTTTGCTGAAGTCGCCTTCTCAGGTTTTTGACTTCGCGGGTGTACATCTTTTCAATTTTATCCCTAACTTTTGCCCGAACCTTTTTTTTTCTTTTTGGTTCGCCGGGATGCCCCATTTTTGCCTGGACTCTCTTTTTTCCGTCCAGCGGGTCTCTTTAAGCAAAGTATTTTTTAACTGCGTCCGTGTTCACAGGGGATGAAAAATCTTCGCCATCCATGGTGGACAATAGTAAGGCTCCTCCGGAGAAGACCTTTCGCACAATGTATGGACCTTCATAGTTGGGAGTCCATTTGCCCCTGTGATCCGATTGTGGTGGGAGAATCTTCTTCAGCACAAGATCGCCCGTCTGAAAGCTTCGAGGGCGCACCTTCTTGTCGAAAGCTTTCTTCATCCGGCTCTGGTATAACCGACCATATGCGATAGATGCAAGTCTCTTCTCGTCCATCAAACTGAGCTGATTCAACCTATTCCGCACCCATTCTGCCTCATCTAGTTGGACATCGAGCAATACTCTCAAGGAAGGAATCTCAACTTCTAATGGTAGGACAACCTCCATGCCATACACCAATGAGAAAGGTGTTTCCCCGGTTGATGTGCGTACCGTCGTACGATAACCGTGCAAAGCGAAGGGCAACATCTCGTGCCAGTCTTTGTATGTCACAACCATCTTCTGAACTATCCTCTTGATGTTCTTATTGGCCACTTCAACAACGCCATTCATCTTGGGCCGATAGGGAGATGAATTATGATGCTCATCTTGAAATTCTGGCACAATTCCTTCATCATTTTGTTATTCAGGTTCAAACCATTGTCAGTAATGATTCTTTCAGGAATGCCGTAGCGACAAATGATATCCTTTTTGATAAACCGGGCTACCACTTGCTTGGTGACATTAGCGTAAGACGCTGCTTCAACCCATTTGGTGAAGTAATCTGTAGCCACCAAGATGAACCTGTGTCCATTGGATGCGGTGGGCTCAATTTTTCCAATCATATCGATGCCCCACATGGAGAAAGGCCACGGGGACGCCATAACGTTCAAAGGGCTCGGCGGCACCTGAATCTTATCTGCATAAATTTGGCACTTGTGGCACTTCTTTGCAAATTTGAAACAATCTCGTTCCATTGTCAGCCAATAATACCCTGCCCGTAATAACTTTCGAGACATAGCATGTCCGCCAGCTTGCGTGCCAAAGGTTCCCTCGTGGACCTCTTCCATGAGTAAATTAGCCTCTTTCTCGTCAACACATCGCAAAAGCACCAACTCATGGTTTCTCCTATACAGAACACCATCCGGATTCAAGTAGAAATTGCCAGCCAATCTCCTAAGAGTCTTCTTATCGCGACTGGATGCCCCAGTCAGATACTCTTAGTTCTTTAGGAAATTCTGGATATCAAAATACCACGGCTTGCCATCGGAAGCTTCCTCAATGGCGAATATGAAGGTGGGCCTATCAAGGCGAGAGATAACTATTCTGGGAGCCTCATTCTAGAAGTTAACTTTGTACATGGAAGACAACGTCGCAAGAGCATCAGCCATCTGATTTTCTGCCCGTGGCACATGATGAAACTCTACCCGGTCAAAGAAAGGCAGCAGTCTTCTTGCATAATTCATATACGGTATCAGATTGGGCTGACGGGTCTCCCACTCACCCTTGATTTGATTCACGACTAGCGTGGAATCTCCATACACATCAAGATTTTTAATCCTCAAATCAATAGCCTCCTCGAGACCCATGATACACGCCTCGTATTCAACCTCATTATTAGTAACTGGAAATGTCAATCTGGCGGTGAATGGGATGTGCGTCCCATGGGGAGTCGTGATGATTGCCCCAATTCCACTTCCATATGAATTTCAGCACCGTCAAAAATCAATTTCCATTGGGAACTCCGCTCAGGACCCTCACCATGCAATGGCTCTTCGCAGTCTTTCATTTTTAAGTACATGATATCCTCGTCAGGAAAATGAAACTTCATCGACTGGTAATCATCAATGGGCTGCTCAGCCAGGTACTCTGATAGTACGCTACCTTTGATAGCCTTTTGCGAGACATACTGTATATCATACTCTGTCAGTACCATCTGCCATCGGGCAATCCTTCCAGAAAGTGCCTGCTTCTCAAAGACGTATTTGATCGGATCCATCTTCGAAATCAGCATGGTTGTATGATTCAACATGTATTGTCTCAGACGTTTGGCAGCCCAAGCAAGTGCACAACACGTCTTCTCGAGCATAGAGTGTCGAGACTCACAATCCGTGAATTTTTTACTCAAATAATAAATCACATGCTCTTTCCGTCCAGTCTCGTCATGTTGACCGAGAACGCAACCCATACTATTCTCAAGAACCGTCAAATACATAATCAATAGTCTCCCGGCTACTGGGGGTATCAGAATTGGAGGTTCCTACAAATACTCTTTTATTCTTTCAAATGCCCTTTGGCAATTCTCATTCCAGGCCACCGCTTGATCTTTTTTCAACAACTTAAACATTGGCTCGCACGTGGCAGTTAGGTGAGATATGAACCGGGCAATGTAGTTCAACCTCCCCAAAAAACCACGAACTTCTTTCTCTGTTTTCGGTGCTAGCATTTCTTGTATAGCTTTTATCTTTGCAGGATCAACCTCTATTCCTTTTTCGCTAACAATGAACCCCAGTAGCTTACCAGATCTCACCCCGAAGGTGCACTTGTTAGGATTCAGCCTCAGCCTCTTGAATAATTTTAGAAGATTGACCAGATGTTCTTCCTCCGTCTTGGATTCGGCAATCATATTGTCGACATAGACTTCGATCTCTTTATGCATCATATCATGAAAGAGTGTTGTCATAGCTCGCTGATATGTTGCCCCGACGTTCTTCAAACCAAAGGGCATCACTTTGTAGCATAACGTTCCCCACGGGGTAATAAAAGTCGTTTTCTCCATATCCTCCGGCGCCATCTTTATCTGATTATAGCCCGAAAAGCCATCCATGAAGGAAAACACTGAAAATTGAGCTGTATTATCAACCAATACATCAACATGAGGAAGCGGGAAGTCATCCTTTGGGCTCGCCTTGTTCAGATCTCTGTAATCAACGCACATCCGCACCTTACCGTCTTTCTTCGGTACAGGTACGATATTGGTGACCCAAGAAGGGTAAGTTGTAACAGCAAGAAAACCAGCGTCCCACTGTTTCTGCACTTCCTCTTTAATTTTCACAGCCATATCTGGTCGAGTTCTTCTGAGCTTCTGTTTGATCGACAGACATTCCTCTCGCAATGGCAAACGACGAACCACCATATCAGTATCCAACCCAGGCATATCCTCGTAAGACCAAGCAAAGATATCACTATACTCTCGAAGCATCTCGATAAGCCTTTGCTTGATATCACTTTGTAGTGCAACCCCTATCCGAATATTCCTAACACATTCTTTGGACCCCAAGTTAATGACTTCAATTTCCTCCTGATAAGGCAGAATAATTCTCTTTTCCTGTTTCAACAGTCGAGTCAGCTCTTCTGATAAGTCATTATCCTCAACAATCTCCTCTTCGGCCTGAAAGATCGGGTGCTCAAAGTCGAAGCGAGTCATAGGAAGTTCTTGGTCGGTGTCATCTGAAATTATGTGATTCCTGCGAGAAAAATGGTTAAACGCTTCAGATGATATGCAAACGAAGCACATAACCACGTTGCCATTTTATTGTTAAAAATAAAACAGAAAGACAAGGATCACAAAATTTGTATGAGGAAAAACGCCTTTATTCAATGATTAAACAAAGCATACACATAAGCAAATAGGCCCTGAAATAAAATCTCTATGCCCCGAGTAAGACATAGGATTGTACAATAATTGGAAAACAAAGCATTACTGTTTCGTTGTCACTTGGATAACATCCTGGATTGACCAGTTGCATAAGCTCCGCCCTGGTACGCTGGGTCTGATCCAAGCATCCATATCGCAATCACTGTCTCTGTCTTCAGCATCGGACACAACATTGATTCTCTCATAGCTGCCTCCTCCAGGAGTAAATATCACTGGCCCTCTGAACCTCGGTGCGCTTTGTGGGGAAGATGACGATGATGGGCGGTACCCCAACCCAAATTTGTCCTGCTTGACAGGAATATCCAGGACTTGACCCCACCTCTTGGTCTCTCCGGTCTGCACCACTGCCTGGGCTTCCTTATACGAAGACATGGCCACTTCCGGCCCTTTGCTGCTCACAGGAGCTTCACCCTTAATCTTCACTCCTTCGAAGGCTTGGCACAGCGTCTCGTGGATTTCTCCGTCCACTTCGACGCATTTGAAGGATGATAAATGACTGACCAGAATGTCCTCTTCACCACACACAGTAACAATACTGCCATCAACCATATATTTCAACTTTTTGTGAAGCGTGGATGTTACTGCTCCGGCGGAATGGATCCACAGTCTTCCAAGTAGACAACTGTACGCTGGTTGAATGTCCATAATATAGAACACGGTGTCAAATACTTCTGGACCCACTTGAATTTGCAACGTCAGCGCCCCAAATACAGACCTCCGGGTTCCATCAAACGCTCTTACTACCAGATCACTGAGCGTGCAAATTATTCCTCGAGTATCCAATTTCAACAGTGCCTTCTTAGGCAACACATTTAGGGATGACCCGGTATCAACAAGAACATGGGACATGACGGTGCCCATGCACTCAACTGAAATGTGCAAAGCATTATTGTGGTCGCGACCTCTAGGTGTCAAGTCAAAATCAGTAAACCTCAAACCGTGCCCCGCATTCACATGGGCCATTACCCCCTCAAGTTGATTAACAGAAATCTCCTGGGGTACGAAGGACGTCTCAAGCACTTTCAACAGGGTGTTCCGGTGAGCTTCGGAACACAGCAATAAAGACAAAATTGAGATTTTTGAAGGAGTTTGTTGTAAATGATCAACGATCTTGTAATCACTCTTTCGAATTAGCCTCATAAACTTCTCCACGTCTTTATTCAATGATTCTTTCTCCTTCTCCAGGGAAGGTCCACCCTCATTCACCTTGCTTTTACCATTCGCAATTCTTTCTGCTTCCACTTCCGGCGAAGTAAAGATTCTTCCACTACGGGTCATACCGCCCGCTCCTTCCAGATTATCAACTGATCCCACCGGCAGATCATCCAGATTAATTCTCTCACCATTACAATAAACTTTTGCTCCATAACTCCAAGGGACGACCTTGGTGCTCTCATACGGAATGGGTTTTGCTTTAGTGATGGTGATAGTCGGCCGCTTGGCAGGCGCCGATATCGTGACAGACTTGAATGGTATCGTAACAGTGGCAATCTCACCCCGCTCTTCGACCATTGCCTCGACAGGCTTCTCTTCGGCAGCAGTGCGATCAAATTGTAACGTACCCTCATCAATCAGACTCTGAATTCCTCTTTTCAAACTATCGCAACCCTCAAGCCGAGTTGAACAATCTACACAACCCTCATCACATCCGGGGTAAACTCCCCCTTTCAACAAACGGATTTTCACGTAACCCAGAGGTGTCTTTAGTTCCTCCACATTCACAACCAAATCTAACTCTGCATCTGTCAGAATAGCGTTCGCTCCCGCTGCCCCATGCTTTGGCATTGGTTGTTGCACAATATTGGGTCCTTCCGTACCGAAATTAATGGATGTACTATCAAGTAAATCTTGCACCTTGTGCTTGAAAGCCTGACAATTTTCAATATTATGACCGGGCGCCCCGGAATGAAATTCACAATGCTCATTGACGTCATACCCATACGGAGGTGTGTCCGTCGGCGGGGCCAAGGTCCTTTTCTCAACCAATTGTAATCTCAACAAAGTCTGAAGAAGTTCAGCATATGATACGGGAGGTACATCAAATATCCTTTTCGGCCTTTGATTCTGAACTCTTTGCTGATTAGTATTCTGCTGCCTCGACTGCTGCTGAGGTTGTTGTTGCGGTGCAGGGATTGTCACACTAGCAACTTGTTGCTGCATACGCCAGTTTTGACTCCTATTCTTCTTTCGAGCGCTGTACACTGAGTTAGTGTCTCCTTGTTTTTTACTACCAAAAGCCTTCTTACTACCTCCAGCTGAGGTTGATTCACCAGTCTGAATCTTACCAATCGTAATTCCATTCTCAACTCGCTCACCCATCAGAATCAAGTCAGAGAAATTGCTCATTGAACAGTTGAGAAGTTTATCGTAATACAACCCTGAAAACGTACCCACGAAGATATCTATCAACTCTCTCTCCACCATGGGCGGGTGTACCCTTGCAGCCAACTCGCGCCATCTCTGGGCGTACTCTTTGAAACTTTCACCAGTCTTCTGAGAGAGATTATGCAATTGAACCCGATTCGGAGCAAGATCATTGTAATATTGGTAGTGTCTCACGAAAGCTTCTGCCAATTCTTTCCAGCTTCCAACTTGAGTAGGTTCCAGTCCCATGTACTATTCCAATGACGGCCTAGACAGACTATCCTGAAAGAAGTGCATTAACATCTTTTCATCGTTGGAGTAAGCAGACATTCTTCTATAATAAGATCGCACGTGCACTCTAGGACACATGTCTCCCTTGTATTTTTCAAACGCAGGAGCCTTAAACTTGAGTGGCACCCTCAGCCCAGGAACCAATCCCATGTTCGCCATATCCAATCCCACAGAATTCTGGTTGGCTATCCCTTTCATCTGCTCTTCTAGCATCTTGATCCTGCGATCATTTTCAGTAGGCCTCTCATAACCCACGCCTTGACCAGAAAAAGCATCTTCTTGGCGGTCTTCACCCCAATAAGGACCCTCATTGTTGTACCCAGCGTATGCAGCGTTGCGACCATGACCATTCTAGAAAAACCTGGGGTCATACCTCAGATTACCGAGCTCTTGATTAGCAGCCGCTGTCCCAAAGCCAGTATTGTAGGCACCCATTCCGTAACCATTGTTACTCATAGTTCCAAAACCCTGATTACCAAATCCAGCATTGGCACCACCAGCATTACCGAGGCCCATATTCACACCAGCAAAGCCTGTATTGCCGTTGACCATATTCACACCGGTATTCTCAGCACCAGCGTTGAAACCAGCATTACCATTGCCAACGACGTTCCCATTGGTTTCCAAGTTACCGTTCCCATTACCAACATTCCCATTACCAGCCACGAGAACGTTCTCACCAGCGTCAAGACCGACCACTGGTATAGCATCACCAGCCTGAGGAGTTTCACCATGAGGACGATTAACATCCGTACCTCCATGTAGCACACCGTTGCTATCAACTCATGCAATCAGAGGCCGCACGAGAGTCTGGAGCTATTCTTGGCCTTTAGCCACGGTCTCTATCACCTGCATAAACTGAGCCATGCGGTCACGCATCTCTTGCATATTTGACTGCATCTGGTCCATGACTTTCTTACAGTTGCTTCTAGTTGAGTAACAGTGAGTTTGGTGTTCGGCAATCCTGGAACCTGCATCAACAGAGGGTTAGGAAACACAGTACAAGGCACCGGCTATGCAAATGACTTATGCAAATGCAAACGTGTGTCTGTGTGTTAGGGGGATTTTTCCCCGGTTCGAGTGCCATAGTGTCAGTGCTGATAGCAAGAAGTCCGGATCTAGTCACTGAAATAACATCTCATATATATATGGGCCAACAAGGCAACAGTACAAAGTCAATGAATACATGGGATATCATTAGCATGACCTCAACCAACAAGCCTGGTGATGGTCAGCCTACAGCAGTAATCAGAAAATGCAAGAGGTTACAAAGATAATCAAGTGCGACATCGAGCACGAAACTCCTCTAGCAACTCTTTTGTCTTCAGGTGGTCAGGACGAGTGAGTAACCCTTTGACGAGCAACTCTCTCTGCATAATAGTACACTGGAGACCTTCAACCGGATCTTCCCACGCTCCCTGGCCAAAGCACTCCTCTAACTTCCGCTTCTTGGACTCGAACACCTGCTTGTGATTCTTCAGGTTAGCAAGGGCTTTGTTGAGCCTGTCTTCGGTGGCATATCGGCGAGCAGTTTCCTCATCGAACCTTTCCTCACTAGCCTTCACCCGAGCCTTCAGTTTGGAGATCTTCTATTTCAGTTTATCCTCCCTCTCTTTGTTGTTGGCTATAGTGGCATCCCACTGCTGATTGAACTTGGATATTCTCTGGTATGCTTCATCCAAGTGCTGCTTCTTGGTAGCCAGTACATCGCTGACAGATTTGAAGTCCAGACCCAAACGCTCACGATCAGCTATCTGCTTAGTCAAATCCGTGCCCAACCTGTTCACCAACTCTGTCTGCCTCTTGAAGGAGTGGACGACTTCACTTCTCTCGCGTCTAACCTATGCCAACTCTTTCTCCAATTCTTCATTGGCTTTTTTCAGCTCTTCTCTCTCAGCTAACACCTGATTGTACTGTTGAATAGGCACGGTAGTAGGCTCTTCTACCACTGGAGGACATTCCTGCTTAGCAGGTGGAAATGACATCCCTATGGTCTCTGCTCGACTCTTGACCCAGGTCACATATGGAGTGTAGGTTCGACTATTACTTTTCCCCAACAATGACTTCCCTCGTCTACTGATATCATTCCAGGCATGCTGAAGCTTAGATAACATGTCCCCCTCTAGAAGACTGGTGAGGTACAGAGATTCTTGCACCTCTTCATCCTTTGGCGGAGTTCTCAAAGCATAAGCAAACTGTCTGACAAGTAGAGATGGATTATAGTTGATACAACCCTTTCTTCCAATCAAAGGCACATTCGGAAACCCACGACCGCTGAATATAACCTCGGTACCCAACATATCTCTATCAAACCACATGATACTCTCTGCTGATAAACTCATCAATCGCTCGGACCACTCAGCTGTGGCTGCAGATGAAGCAAAGAGACCCTTCTTGGGTAGGTGACTATCAAACCATCTATAGAACAAGGGCATACATCATGATACATTCTTACCCCTTCTATTCTCGTTCTTGTAATGGATAGAATGATACACATCGCCAATCAAGGTAGGGACTGAATTCCCTAATGCAAAGATATGAAAGGCATTTAAGTCCACAAAATCAGGCATGTTAGGAAACAGAATGATACCATATATGCAGAGAGCAAGAATGGCGTTGAACACAATCCAACAACCGTCTTTGGCATATTGTCAGGCTTTCCCAACTAAGAACTGCAAAGAGAAACCAAGAACCCCATTCCAACTGGACAAGATCAACTCAGAGGCATCCAGATGAAGAGAAAGAGCTAGATTAGCCAGATTAGGCTCGACATCCATATGAACAAATGGCATCTGACTCTTGATAGGCACACCTAACAATACAGCATACTCCTCTAATGTAGGCGCAAGAATGAAGTCCGGGAAAGTAAAGCATCTCAAAGGAAGATCATAGAACTGCAGCAAGGCGTACAACCCATTCAACTCAAACCCAGAAGGTTTACGGACCAAACTGAGCAGCTTCCCATAAGACTTTCTGAATTCACCTCTCACAGCATCATCTGCTAAAGCAATCAAACCGGACAACTGAGCAACATCTGGAGTGGAGAGCTTATAGGCCACAGTCTTCCTCAGAGAACCCATAATAGCACAACAGCAGGCAAGAAAATACCGGAACCGGGGAATAATATACCTGCAACACAGACACACGTTAATGATATGCAAATGAGTATGCGAAAATGCAAAATGCAAACATGCAACAGGGGATCAAGGTGACTGCTGAGAAGACCAAAGCTCTGATCCAACACAATCAAAACTCTGCTCTGATAGCACAACCCTGAAGAGGACCAATAGATACACACTGTCGAGAACAACCACATCTTTTACGATAAGAACCTCTGATCCCAACAACCCTGATTCACTGACAAGAAAACCAGGTAGTCTGAAGGCTAAGGTTTCCTATAATAACCCGACCCCGCTCACAGGTATGGACCTAATCACAGACAAGGTATGGCATCCTATGCGTTTCCCAGCGTCACATACTTTCAAGAGCGATGATACGATACCCAGAAGGTGTGGCATCATCATCCCTTGAAGTGGCCTCACTCTGCCGAGTCGCAAATGATCGGTCCTCAGAGTCAACAATCCTCCAAACCAACAACCCCTCAGGCCCAAAGGGCCGGAAAATAAGTCAACCGGGAGAACCTCGTCTGAGCGTGGATTTCATGAGACACTAGTGCCTGCAAAGCAAGCACGCGCCCACTAATTTCCACAACTAATGCTAAGTACACTCAAGCCTGGGTCTGGCTTCTCGCTCATCAGATCCCCTTCCCACAACAACACAATAATAATCATACTGAAAATAAAATGCGGAAAGTAAAGTGCAATAAAACCCAACAGGTAAACACACAAGCGCTAGGAATGACTCGCACAGGGAACCGTTGGAGTCCCCAGCAGAGTCGCCAGCTGTCGCTACTGCGAAAATAAGGTGCCGGCAATGACAGAAGAGTCGCCACCTTTCGTTATTTATCCCTCAGAGCGGGAAAGGAAACGATCGGAAAAACCTGACGCAAAAGGTATAAGACAAGGTCATCGCAACCATTGTCTGGATTCGGGAGTCGGTTACGCAAGGGGAAGGTATTAGCACCCCTCACGTCCATCGTACTCGATGGGATCCATGCTTGTTGTGTTTATCTGACGGGTTTGTTAAATCTATCTACACCAAGGTCTGGTCTAAAAAAAAAAAGAAAATGACTCGGCAAAGTATCGCACTTTATGCCTACGTATTCCCGTCTGGAACGAGAAATCAGAGTCAACGTAGTTCGCCTAACTACGGGTGATGGGGGAAGGTTGCTCGCCAAGATATCGCATCTTGTGCCTACGTACTTTCATACGGCATGAAAGATCAGAGCAAACGTAGTTCGGGATACGGAGAACACAGGTTTGTTCAGCTGTTTTTTATCCAAGTAAAGTTAACAATCAGTTCAAGCAGTTGGTGTTTGCAGCTCGATCCTTGGAGACTTAGGTGTTACCGTTTGCGGTAGAACTGAAAGTTAACAGAACTTTCCTTTAAGAAAAGGGATTTCCTGATTAAGGGTCCAAGAGGACAAAAAGGATTTGAATGTTTGTTTTTGAAGTCTTTTACGGAAGAAGTGAATTGAGTTCTGTTTGTAACTCGTGTTGCACTAAAGACTTGGACTTGAGAGTGAATGCGTCGCATGTCACCCAAAGGGTACCACACTAAACACTCGAGTTATGTGAGGGAAACCCTCCCACAACTCTTTCTCAAGTAGCATAAGGCTTGTAACGCACAACACGTGTTAACCTTTATTAAGTGTTTTACGGATGTTTGAAGATGAGAAGAGAAACAAACTCTCTATAGGGAAACTGACTCGATCCTACAGTTATCATGCAATATTCGTCCTACGGTTATGGTTAAAAGGGAAACTAACTAATGTTATCATGCATGGTTAGAATCCTAATGTCTGTCATAACTTCTCTTGAATAAGAGAAGTCAGAGTTCCTAGGGGAACATGGCAAAGGAAACAACAGTAAACAGAAAAACTGTAAAGAAAGATTACTGTAAACAAATTACTGTAAATAAAATGCATGTAATGCATCACACAAGCAGAAGGAGCCAAGCTCAACTTCTAAACAAGCAAGGAACAAAGGCCACAAACCACACAGGCAAGGGAGCTGAGCTCTACCAAATACCAGCAAGCAAAGCCACACAGTAAAAATACAAGCAGAGGGAGAAACTCAACCTCTAATGTAATACAAGCAAAGGGAGAAGCTCAACCCTTAAGATGCTCTTAGGCCTATGATCATCTACATGAAGCCTAAAATCTAATGCAACACTCCAAGGAAGTCACATCAATACAGTTGAACCAGAAGAAAACAGACAAACAGGGAAAACGAGCCAACAATCTCCACAGCAGAGCAATCTTCTGACAGCAATCCAATCCAAAGTCTGTAACTGTTCTTCAAGTCCACCATCTTCAAGAGAAGGAAAGGGATGCTCCATCTTCAAGCTTTAACAATGCACTCCACCAAGAATGAATAGAATCAACAAGATGAGTATTTGATGATGGGAAGCAGAAAGGAAACCAAAGGAATCCCGTCTGACACTCAACCAGTCATCAGAGAAAGGCATCCTCAAAAGTTCTACTCATTGCAAAAATGTCACGCATCCCTCCAAAGGAGAGATGAGACTTTAACATGAGGACTTTGAATCATAGGATGGGAATGGAAGGTGAATGAAACCAACCATGCTTATTTGAAGGAAAAACTACTTCTAAAGCTCTCTCCTAAAATCCATAATCTTATAAGCTACAAAAAGCTAACAAAAAGGAAAGAAAAGCTCCAATCCAAGCTCCACCAGCCACTCCATAAAAGCTTCGTCATGTCCATGACATCCTCCCATAAGAACCAAAAGCCCACCATGCAAGAAAAGCCCACTTTGAGTCCATTCCAAAACCACCACCAAAGTTGAAGCACCAAATGAACAATCAACTTGAATATTCTATCTAAAATATCAAAACACATCCTAAATATCTAATTATTTTTCTATGGGAACATGCATTTGTTAATGATCTATAGTTCAAAAATCAGGACCTAATTCAATTTCTAAGTCCTCTAATAAAATCCTAAGTTGAAAGGTATCAAGGGGAACCATTAATGGGGAAAGGCTCTAAACTTATCTCTAAATCCTATTTAAAAAGATCTAAAAAATCATGATAAAAATCACACAATACCAACATGTATATAACCAGCATGTAAAATCTCAAGATCAAACTCAGAAGTATGTGTGAGAAATAAAATGGACAAAATCAGCACACAATTATCACATTATTAAAAACATATTGCAAAAGAAAATATGAAATAAATGAAAAATGCATGGAAAATTAAAATAAAAAGCATGATAAAATCCTAAACATCTCAGCTTATACCCACAAATTTTTCCAGAATTTATTGCCAACATTTACTATTTTTTTGTGAATTAAATCTAACAAGTATGAAAACGGAAAAAATAAAGAAAAGAAATTAAGCAAGAACAGGGGAGGGGTTCAATCAGCAAGAAAATCAAGTATTATTGCGCCTGGGCCCAATGCAGGGGGGCAGGAATAGCACACGGGCGCTGGGCCCATTTGATTATTAATTCAGCAAATTCACCTCCTAATAACGTGACTAGGGGGTGTAATGAGTAGGGATTCTACGTTGTATTCTCATTTGGGCCTGCCATGGGGGGGTGTTGATAGCGTAAGCATGCTAAGCCCAAAACAATACTCAAGGCAACTCAGTTTCATAATTAATCAAAAGAAAGAGCACGCGAGGATTCGAACCCGCGTCCCTTGGGTTCCTGTAGCGAAATGAATGGAACTTGGCATCCACTAATCCAAACGACGTCGTTTGGGCAGGGGGTGAGGTGGCGCGATCGCGTGCGTCCGATTGCATTACCCGGTCTTCTCTTCCGTTCCAATCTGACGGTGCACAGCTTTCTTCTCCAAATTCATTCTTTTCAAAACGTGAACAGTGCCCGCGAAGCACCATGGCCGGCTGAACGGAGTGATTTTCCGGCAACTTTCAACAAGCATAACTCCACCAATTCTTGACCGTTTTGCATGTTTTTTGGACCGAAATTGAGGGAAATTCCATGAGGATTACAAATATCCTACTTAATCACGCTAAAACATCAAGAATCAAGAAATCTAAATCTCAACCAAAAACGGATCAATCCCTAGTTTGTCACCAAACCTCAATTTTTCTGTCCAGAAATCATCTATACCTTAATTGCAACCTAACCACATGAATCTAATCCACTAAAAATGCATGAATGGAGAGAAAATTCAAGAAATGGAAACCTGGTTTTAAGCTTCGATTGTGGTGGTTTCAGACCTCAATTCTCCTCCAACAAGTGCAGAAAGCTTCAATGATTGATGATGGACGTTTCTTGATCACCAATTCTTGCTGTAATCCTCTGAATCTCTAAAACCGAAAATCCACTTTCAAGCTTTTTCACCAACTTGCTCCAATGGCTTCTCTCTCTGTTCAGCTCCAATGATTCACCAACCTCTATCCAATTTCGTTTTTGAACATTTATAGAACACAAAGGAACCTTCTAGAGGCCCAATCCAAGCCCAATCCAAAAGATCCAAATCCAAAATTTTCTCCAAAAATTTGATTATGGGAAGCTCAAATTTGGCTCAAAAGCTTGCTTTGGAAGCTTCTAGCATCATACACAAAACACCTTGAATGAGTTCAACTTAGCTAGAGCCTTGAATTTGGCCTTATGAATGATTTCTTGTGATGTTGCTTATTAGTGAAGAAACATGTCAAAACACCATGAATTATAGGTCAATTGCAAATTCTAATAATGCCAATGTTTCTAAAACATCATTTTTGATCAAATTGAGTGGTTATTTGCCTTTGTTTGAGCACATAACAATTTATTTGAATTTCCCACCAAATAAGGCCTTTAATTTCTCTTCTTTCAAAACCACTTCAAGCCAATCTTTGATATGAGCCAAATAAATTCACCATGAGCTCTTGGTTGACCTAAAAACCATATTTTGAGCAAGTTCCATGTTGAAAAAAAATTGCATTTGAGATGTGCAAGTTGGAGATTTTGACCTATAATTGAAAATGGCATATAATCTCACTTTCCCAAAATACCCCTAACTTGTAAACCTCATAACTTGAGTTCTACAAATTAGATGGAAGACTTCTAATACAATTTGGAAAGCTAAGATCATGAGGAACAACTTTCATGTTTACCAAAATGTCAGATGAAACCTCCTTCTAGGTCAAAAATAGCTTGGAGGTCAGATGATTTTCACAGACAAATTTCAGATGCATCTGAGGACCTGTAACTTGTATGGACCATAACATGAGTTGTATAAATCCAATGGAGGACTTCTAGTACTCAAATTAAAGCTAAGATCATGATCTACAAGTTTCATGTTGGCCAAAAAATGGAGATGAAACTTGTATCTTGAGTTACATGGCTTGGAAGTTTGGAACTAAAACGAGGATTTTACCCTAGGAACCCTGACTTAGCACCTCCAACCACTCTTGATTCTTCTCAACTTGATCTTGAAACAAACTCTCATATGCCTCAACATATTATTTCATGATCTCAATGACCTAGAAGTAGGCTTTGATCTTCTTCAATTGCTCATTTTGGCCTAGGATTAACTAGATGAAACCCTAGTGACACCAACTTCCACTGTGACTCTTGCACTTGCTACAAACATTTGAATGAGCTCTGTCTTGATCCTCTAAGAATTCCATGAGTTATATCCACATATCACATCCACCTCCAAGGCTCCACAAACCCTGATGCTCTTCAAATGGCTCCTAATCCTAGGAGATAAACCCCATACAAGCAACTGAACTTCTCAAGGACCCAACCAACTGACTGATGACCTTGATAACTTCTTAAGCTTGAATAGAACCTTTGGCTTGGCTCTTTACCTGATCCCCTGTTAAATGAACAATGCTATGCTATGAAAATGCTAATGCAATGATATGCTAATACAAATGAAACATAAACCAAGTAAGAAAAGGTTAGGCAAATTTTGGGGTGCAACACTCTCCAATTCCACTATAAAAACCATTACAAAAGTTACTAGTAAAAAATTCAACAATTTCACTATAAAAACCATAACAAAAGTTCCATTTCAAAAAACTCACCAATTTCAGTATAAAGACCATTACGAAAGTTCAAACTTAAAAAACTCACCAATTTCAACATAAAGACCATTGGAAAAGTTCCATGTGAAAATAATCACCAATTTCACCATAAAAACCATTACTAAAGTTCAAAGTTAAAAAAGTAACCAATTTCACTATACAAACCATAACAGAAATTCCAATTAAAAAAACTTTGGAATTTCGCTATAAAAACCATAACAAAATTTCAAAGTTAAAAAATTTCCCAATATCACTATATAAACCATTATCAAAGTTCCAAGTCAAAAACTCATAAATTTCACCTTAAAAACAAATACAAAAGTTCAAAGTTAAAAAATTCAACAATTTCACTATAAAGACCATAAAAAAGTTCAAAGTTAAAAAATCCACCAATTTCACTATAAAAAACCATTACAAGAGTTCCTAGTAAAAAATTCAACAACTTCACTATAAAAACCATAACAAAGGTTCCATTTGAAGAAACTCACCAATTCAGTATAAAGACAATTACGAAAGTTCAAAGTTAAAAAACTCACCAATTTCAACATAAAGACCATTGGAAAAGTTCCATGTGAAAATAATCACCAATTTCACCATAAAAACCATTACTAAAGTTCAAAGTTAAAAAAGTAACCAATTTCACTATAAAAACCATAACAAAAATTCCAATTAAAAAAACTTTGGAATTTCACTATAAAGACCATAACAAAAGTTCAAAGTTAAAAAATTTCCCAATATCACATTATAAACCAATACCAAAGTTCCAAGTCAAAAAACTCATAAATTTCACCTTAAAAACAAATACAAAAGTTCAAAGTTAAAAAATTCAACAATTTCATTATAAAGACCATAAAAAGTTCAAAGTTAAAAAATTCAACAATTTCATTATAAAGACCATAAAAAGTTCAAAGTTAAAAAATTCACCAATTCCACTATAAAAAACCATTACAAGAGTTCCTAGTAAAAAAATTAACAACTTCACCATAAAAACCATAACAAAGGTTCCATTTGAAGAAACTCACCAATTTCAGTATAAAGACAATTACGAAAGTTCAAAGTTAAAAAACTCACCAATTTCAACATAAAGACCATTGGAAAAGTTCCATGTCAAAATAATCATCAATTTCACCATAAAAACCATTACTAAAGTTCAAAGTTAAAAAAGTAACCAATTTCACTATAAAAACCATAACAAAAATTCCAATTAAAAAAACTTTGGAATTTCGCTATAAATACCATAACAAAAGTTCAAAGTTAAAAAATTTCCCAATATCACTATATAAACCAATACCAAAGTTCCAAGTCAAAAAACTCATAAATTTCACCTTAAAAACAAATACAAAAGTTCAAAGTTAAAAAATTTAACAATTTCACTATAAAGACCATAAAAAAGTTCAAAGTTAAAAAATCCACCAATTTCACTATAAAAAACCATTACAAGAGTTCCTAGTAAAAAATTCAACAACTTCACTATAAAAACCATAACAAAGGTTCCATTTGAAGAAACTCACCAATTCAGTATAAAGACAATTACGAAAGTTCAAAGTTAAAAAACTCACCAATTTCAACATAAAGACCATTGGAAAAGTTCCATGTGAAAAAATTCAACAATTTCACCATAAAAACCATTACTAAAGTTCAAAGTTAAAAAAGTAACCAATTTCACTATAAAAACATAACAAAAATTCCAATTAAAAAAACTTTGGAATTTCGCTATAAAGACCATAACAAAAGTTCAAAGTTAAAAAAATTCTCAATATCACTATATAAACCATTACCAAAGTTCCAAGTCAAAAAACACATAAATTTCACCTTAAAAACAAATACAAAAGTTCAAAGTTAAAAAATTCAACAATTTCACTATAAAGACCATAAAAAGTTCAAAGTTAAAAAATTCACCAATTCCACTATAAAAAACCATTACAAGAGTTCATAGTAAAAAATTTAACAACTTCACCATAAAAACCATAACAAAGGTTCCATTTGAAGAAACTAACCAATTTCAGTATAAAGACAATTACGAAAGTTCAAAGTTAAAAAACTCACCAATTTCAACATAAAGACCATTGGAAAAGTTCCATGTGAAAATAATCACCAATTTCACCATAAAAACCATTACTAAAGTTCAAAGTTAAAAAAGTAACCAATTTCACTATAAAAACCATAACAAAAATTCCAATTAAAAAAACTTTGGAATTTCGCTATAAAGACCATAACAAAAGTTCAAAGTTAAAAATTTTCCCAATATCACTATATAAACCAATACCAAAGTTCCAAGTCAAAAAACTCATAAATTTCACCTTAAAAACAAATACAAAAGTTCAAAGTTAAAAAATTCAACAATTTCACTATAAAGACCATAAAAAAGTTCAAAGTTAAAAAATCCACCAATTTCACTATAAAAAACCATTACATGAGTTCCTAGTAAAAAATTCAACAACTTCACTATAAAAACCATAACAAAGGTTCCATTTGAAGAAACTCACCAATTCAGTATAAAGACAATTACGAAAGTTCAAAGTTAAAAAACTCACCAATTTCAACATAAAGACCATTGAAAAAGTTCCATGTGAAAAAATTCAACAATTTCACCATAAAAACCATTACTAAAGTTCAAAGTTAAAAAAGTAACCAATTTCACTATAAAAACATAACAAAAATTCCAATTAAAAAAACTTTGGAATTTCGCTATAAAGACCATAACAAAAGTTCAAAGTTAAAAAAATTCCCAATATCACTATATAAACCATTACCAAAGTTCCAAGTCAAAAAACTCATAAATTTCACCTTAAAAACAAATACAAAAGTTCAAAGTTAAAAAATTCAACAATTTCACTATAAAGACCATAAAAAGTTCAAAGTTAAAAAATTCACCAATTCCACTATAAAAAACCATTACAAGAGTTCATAGTAAAAAATTTAACAACTTCACCATAAAAACCATAACAAAGGTTCCATTTGAAGAAACTCACCAATTTCAGTATAAAGACAATTACGAAAGTTCAAAGTTAAAAAACTCACCAATTTCAACATAAAGACCATTGGAAAAGTTCCATGTGAAAATAATCACCAATTTCACCATAAAAACCATTACTAAAGTTCAAAGTTAAAAAAGTAACCAATTTCACTATAAAAACCATAACAAAAATTCCAATTAAAAAAACTTTGGAATTTCGCTATAAAGACCATAACAAAAGTTCAAAGTTAAAAAATTTCCCAATATCACTTTATAAACCAATACCAAAGTTCCAAGTCAAAAAACTCATAAATTTCACCTTAAAA
Source organism: Lathyrus sativus (assembly GCA_963859935.3). NCBI lineage: Eukaryota > Viridiplantae > Streptophyta > Magnoliopsida > Fabales > Fabaceae > Lathyrus > Lathyrus sativus. Next base: position 243,307 of record CAWUDS030002191.1, on the reverse strand, counting down.
ACAAATACAAAAGTTCAAAGTTAAAAAATTCAACAATTTCACTATAAAGACCATAAAAAAGTTCAAAGTTAAAAAATCCACCAATTTCACTATAAAAAACCATTACAAGAGTTCCTAGTAAAAAATACAACAACTTCACTATAAAAACCATAACAAAGGTTCCATTTGAAGAAACTCACCAATTCAGTATAAAGACAATTACGAAAGTTCAAAGTTAAAAAACTCACCAATTTCAACATAAAGACCATTGGAAAAGTTCCATGTGAAAAAATTCAACAATTTAACCATAAAAACCATTACTAAAGTTCAAAGTTAAAAAAGTAACCAATTTCACTATAAAAACATAACAAAAATTCCAATTAAAAAAACTTTGGAATTTCGCTATAAAGACCATAACAAAAGTTCAAAGTTAAAAAAATTCCCAATATCACTATATAAACCATTACCAAAGTTCCAAGTCAAAAAACTCATAAATTTCACCTTAAAAACAAATACAAAAGTTCAAAGTTAAAAAATTGAACAATTTCACTATAAAGACCATAAAAAGTTCAAAGTTAAAAAATTAACCAATTCCACTATAAAAAACCATTACAAGAGTTCCTAGTAAAAAATTTAACAACTTCACCATAAAAACCATAACAAAGGTTCCATTTGAAGAAACTCACCAATTTCAGTATAAAGACAATTACGGAAGTTCAAAGTTAAAAAACTCACCAATTTCAACATAAAGACCAATGGAAAAGCTCCATGTGAAAATAATCACCAATTTCACCATAAAAACCATTACTAAAGTTCAAAGTTAAAAAAGTAACCAATTTCACTATAAAAACCATAACAAAAATTCCAATTAAAAAAACTTTGGAATTTCGCTATAAAGACCATAACAAAAGTTCAAAGTTAAAAAATTTCCCAATATCACTATATAAACCATTACCAAAGTTCCAAGTCAAAAAACTCATAAATTTCACCTTAAAAACAAATACAAAAGTTCAAAGTTAAAAAATTCAACATTTTCAGTATAAAGACCATAAAAAGTTCAAAGTTAAAAAATTCACCAATTTCACTATAAAAAACCATTACAAGAGTTCCTAGTAAAAAGTTCAACAACTTCACTATCAAAACCAAAACAAAGGTTCCATTTGAAGAAACTCACCAATTTCACTATGACGACGATTACAAAAGTTCAGAGTTAAAAAACTCACCAATTTCAATATATAGACCATAAGAAAAGTTCAAGTGAAAAAAAACCACCAATTTAACCATAGAAACCATTACATGAGTAGAAAGTTAAGAAACTCACCAATTTCACTTTAAAAACCATAAAAAAAATTCCAATTTAAAAAACTCTGGAATTTCACTATAAAGACCATAATAAAAGTTCAAAGTCAAAAAATTCCCAAATATCACCATATAAACCATTACAAAATTTCCAAGTCTAAAAACTCATCAATTTCTCCCTAATAACCAGTACGAAAGTTCATAGTTAAAATATTCACTAATTTCACTATAAAGACCATAAAAAATGTAAAAGTTAAAAAACCTCCCCAATTTCACTATAAAAACCATTACAAAATTTCCTAGTCAAAAGTTCAACAATTTCACTATAAAAACTGTAACAAAATTTCCATTTGAAAAAACCCACCAATTTTAGTATAAAGATCATGACAAAAGTTAAAAGTTTAAAAAAACGCACAAATTGCAATATAAAGACCATCAGAAAAGTTCCAAATGAAAAAAATAACCAATTTCACCCCAAAAAACCATTACAAAAATACAATGTGATAAAAACTCTCCAATTTCACTATCAAAACTATTACAAAAGTTCCTAGTAAAAAACTCAATAATTTCAGTATAAAAACCATAGCAGAAGTTCCATTTGAAAAATCTCTCAAATATCAGTATAACGACCATTACAAAAGTTCAAAGTTAATAAAATCACCAATTTCAACATAAAGACCATAGGAAAACTTCCAAGTGAAAAAAATCACCAATTTCACCACCGAACCCATTATAAAAATACAAAGTTTTAAAAACTCTCCAATTTCACTATAAAAACCATTACAAAAGTTACTAGTAAAAAATTCAACAATTTCACTATAAAAACCATAACAAAAGTTCCATTTGAAAAAATTCACCAATTTCAGTATAAAGACCATTACGAAAGTTCAAACTTAAAAAACTTCACCAATTTCAACATAAAGACCATTGGAAAAGTTCCATGTGAAAAAAATCACCAATTTCACCATAAAAACCATTACTAAAGTTCAAAGTTAAAAAGTAACCAATTTCACTATAAACAAACCATAACAAAAATTCCAATTAAAAAAACTTTGGAATTTCGCTATAAAGACCATAACAAAAGTTCAAAGTTAAAAAATTTCCCAATATCACTATATAAACCAATACCAAAGTTCCAAGTCAAAAAACTCATAAATTTCACCTTAAAAACAAATACAAAAGTTCAAAGTTAAAAAATTCAACAATTTCACTATAAAGACCATAAAAAAGTTCAAAGTTAAAAAATCCACCAATTTCACTATAAAAAACCATTGCAAGAGTTCCTAGTAAAAAATTCAACAGCTTCACTATCAAAACCAAAACAAAGGTTCCATTTGAAGAAACTCACCAATTTCACTATGACGACGATTACAAAAGTTCAGAGTTAAAAAAAATCACCAATTTCAATATATAGACCATAAGAAAAGTTCAAGTGAAACAAATCACCAATTTAACCATAGAAACCATTACATGAGTAGAAAGTTAAGAAACTCACCAATTTCACTTTAAAAACCATAAAAAAAAATTCCAATTTAAAAAACTCTGGAATTTCACTATAAAGGGCATAATAAAAGTTCAAAGTTAAAAAATTCCCAAATATCACCATATAAACCATTACAAAAGTTCCAAGTCTAAAAGCTCATCAATTTCTCCCTAATAACCAGTACGAAAGTTCATAGTTAAAATATTCACTAATTTCACTATAAAGACCATAAAAATGTAAAAGGTAAAAAACCTCCCCAATTTCACTATAAAAACCATTACAAAATTTCCTAGTCAAAAGTTCAACAATTTCACTATAAAACTGTAACAAAATTTCCATTTGAAAAAACCCACCAATTTTAGTATAAAGACCATGACAAAAGTTAAAATTTAAAAAAACGCACAAATTGCAATTTAAAGACCACCGAAAAAGTTCCAAATGAAAAAAATAACCAATTTCACCCCAAAAAACCATTACAAAAATACAATGTTTTAAAAACTCTCCAATTTCACTATCAAAACTATTACAAAAGTTCCTAGTAAAAAACTCAACAATGTCACTATAAAAACCATAGCAAAAGTTCCATTTGAAAAATCTCTCAAATATCAGTATAACGACCATTACAAAAGTTCAAAGTTAATAAAATCACCAATTTCAACATAAAGACCATAGGAAAACTTCCAAGTGAAAAAAATCACCAATTTCACCACCGAAACCATTACAAAAATACAAAGTTTTAAAAACTCTCCAATTTCACTATAAAAACCATTACAAAAGTTACTAGTAAAAAATTCAACAATTTCACTATAAAAACCATAACAAAAGTTCCATTTGAAAAAACTCACCAATTTCAGTATAAGGACCATTACGAAAGTTCAAATTTAAAAAACTCACCAATTTCAACATAAAGACCATTGGAAAAGTTCCATGTGAAAAAAATCACCAATTTCACCATAAAAACCATTACTAAAGTTCAAAGTTAAAAAAGTAATCAATTTCACTATAAAAACCATAACAAAAATTCCAATTAAAAAAACTTTGGAATTTCGCTGTAAAGACCATAACAAAAGTTCAAAGTTAATAAATTTCCCAATATCACTATATAAACCAGTACCAAAGTTCCAAGTCAAAAAACTCATAAATTTCACCTTAAAAACAAATACAAAAGTTCAAAGTTAAAAAATTCAACAATTTCACTATAAAGACCATAAAAAAGTTCAAAGTTAAAAAATTCACCAATTTCACTAAAAAAAACCATTGCAAGAGTTCCTAGTAAAAAATTCAACAACTTCACTATAAAAACCAAAACAAAGGTTCCATTTGAAGAAACTCACCAATTTCAGTATAAAGACAATTACGAAAGTTCAAAGTTAAAAAACTCACCAATTTCAACATAAAGACCATTGGAAAAGGTCCATGTGAAAAAAATCACCAATTTCACCATAAAAACCATTACTAAAGTTCAAAGTTAAAAAAGTAACCAATTTCACTATAAAAACCATAACAAAAATTCCAATTAAAAAAACTTTGGAATTTCGCTCTAAAGACCATAGCAAAAGTTCAAAGTTAGAAAATTTCCCAATATCACTATATAAACCAATACCAAAGTTCCAAGTCAAAAAACTCATAAATTTCACCTTAAAAACAAATACAAAAGTTCAAAGTTAAAAAATTCAACAATTTCACTATAAAGACCATAAAAAAGTTCAAATTAAAAAATTCACCAATTTCACTATAAAAAACCATTGCAAGAGTTCCTAGTAAAAAATTCAACAACTTCACTATCAAAACCAAAACAAAGGTTCCATTTGAAGAAACTCACCAATTTCACTATGACGACGATTACAAAAGTTCAGAGTTAAAAAAACTCACCAATTTCAATATATAGACCATAAGAAAAGTTCAAGTGAAACAAATCACCAATTTAACCATAGAAACCATTACATGAGTAGAAAGTTAAGAAACTCACCAATTTCACTTTAAAAACCATAAAAAAAAATTCCAATTTAAAAAACTCTGGAATTTCACTATAAAGAGCATAATAAAAGTTCAAAGTTAAAAAATTCCCAAATATCACCATATAAACCATTACAAAAGTTCCAAGTCTAAAAGCTCATCAATTTCTCCCTAATAACCAGTACGAAAGTTCATAGTTAAAATATTCACTAATTTCACTATAAAGACCATAAAAATGTAAAAGGTAAAAAACCTCCCCAATTTCACTATAAAAACCGTTACAAAATTTCCTAGTCAAAAGTTCAACAATTTCACTATAAAACTGTAACAAAATTTCCATTTGAAAAAACCCACCAATTTTAGTATAAAGACCATGACAAAAGTTAAAATTTAAAAAAACGCACAAATTGCAATTTAAAGACCACCGAAAAAGTTCCAAATGAAAAAAATAACCAATTTCACCCCAAAAAACCATTACAAAAATACAATGTTTTAAAAACTCTCCAATTTCACTATCAAAACTATTACAAAAGTTCCTAGTAAAAAACTCAACAATGTCACTATAAAAACCATAGCAAAAGTTCCATTTGAAAAATCTCTCAAATATCAGTATAACGACCATTACAAAAGTTCAAAGTTAATAAAATCACCAATTTCAACATAAAGACCATAGGAAAACTTCCAAGTGAAAAAAATCACCAATTTCACCACCGAAACCATTACAAAAATACAAAGTTTTAAAAACTCTCCAATTTCACTATAAAAACCATTACAAAAGTTACTAGTAAAAAATTCAACAATTTCACTATAAAAACCATAACAAAAGTTCCATTTGAAAAAACTCACCAATTTCAGTATAAGGACCATTACGAAAGTTCAAATTTAAAAAACTCACCAATTTCAACATAAAGACCATTGGAAAAGTTCCATGTGAAAAAAATCACCAATTTCACCATAAAAACCATTACTAAAGTTCAAAGTTAAAAAAGTAATCAATTTCACTATAAAAACCATAACAAAAATTCCAATTAAAAAAACTTTGGAATTTCGCTGTAAAGACCATAACAAAAGTTCAAAGTTAATAAATTTCCCAATATCACTATATAAACCAGTACCAAAGTTCCAAGTCAAAAAACTCATAAATTTCACCTTAAAAACAAATACAAAAGTTCAAAGTTAAAAAATTCAACAATTTCACTATAAAGACCATAAAAAAGTTCAAAGTTAAAAAATTCACCAATTTCACTAAAAAAAACCATTGCAAGAGTTCCTAGTAAAAAATTCAACAACTTCACTATAAAAACCAAAACAAAGGTTCCATTTGAAGAAACTCACCAATTTCAGTATAAAGACAATTACGAAAGTTCAAAGTTAAAAAACTCACCAATTTCAACATAAAGACCATTGGAAAAGGTCCATGTGAAAAAAATCACCAATTTCACCATAAAAACCATTACTAAAGTTCAAAGTTAAAAAAGTAACCAATTTCACTATAAAAACCATAACAAAAATTCCAATTAAAAAAACTTTGGAATTTCGCTCTAAAGACCATAGCAAAAGTTCAAAGTTAGAAAATTTCCCAATATCACTATATAAACCAATACCAAAGTTCCAAGTCAAAAAACTCATAAATTTCACCTTAAAAACAAATACAAAAGTTCAAAGTTAAAAAATTCAACAATTTCACTATAAAGACCATAAAAAAGTTCAAATTAAAAAATTCACCAATTTCACTATAAAAAACCATTGCAAGAGTTCCTAGTAAAAAATTCAACAACTTCACTATCAAAACCAAAACAAAGGTTCCATTTGAAGAAACTCACCAATTTCACTATGACGACGATTACAAAAGTTCAGAGTTAAAAAAACTCACCAATTTCAATATATAGACCATAAGAAAAGTTCAAGTGAAACAAATCACCAATTTAACCATAGAAACCATTACATGAGTAGAAAGTTAAGAAACTCACCAATTTCACTTTAAAAACCATAAAAAAAAATTCCAATTTAAAAAACTCTGGAATTTCACTATAAAGAGCATAATAAAAGTTCAAAGTTAAAAAATTCCCAAATATCACCATATAAACCATTACAAAAGTTCCAAGTCTAAAAGCTCATCAATTTCTCCCTAATAACCAGTACGAAAGTTCATAGTTAAAATATTCACTAATTTCACTATAAAGACCATAAAAATGTAAAAGGTAAAAAACCTCCCCAATTTCACTATAAAAACCATTACAAAATTTCCTAGTCAAAAGTTCAACAATTTCACTATAAAACTGTAACAAAATTTCCATTTGAAAAAACCCACCAATTTTAGTATAAAGACCATGACAAAAGTTAAAATTTAAAAAAACGCACAAATTGCAATTTAAAGACCACCGAAAAAGTTCCAAATGAAAAAAATAACCAATTTCACCCCAAAAAACCATTACAAAAATACAATGTTTTAAAAACTCTCCAATTTCACTATCAAAACTATTACAAAAGTTCCTAGTAAAAAACTCAACAATGTCACTATAAAAACCATAGCAAAAGTTCCATTTGAAAAATCTCTCAAATATCAGTATAACGACCATTACAAAAGTTCAAAGTTAATAAAATCACCAATTTCAACATAAAGACCATAGGAAAACTTCCAAGTGAAAAAAATCACCAATTTCACCACCGAAACCATTACAAAAATACAAAGTTTTAAAAACTCTCCAATTTCACTATAAAAACCATTACAAAAGTTACTAGTAAAAAATTCAACAATTTCACTATAAAAACCATAACAAAAGTTCCATTTGAAAAAACTCACCAATTTCAGTATAAGGACCATTACGAAAGTTCAAATTTAAAAAACTCACCAATTTCAACATAAAGACCATTGGAAAAGTTCCATGTGAAAAAAATCACCAATTTCACCATAAAAACCATTACTAAAGTTCAAAGTTAAAAAAGTAATCAATTTCACTATAAAAACCATAACAAAAATTCCAATTAAAAAAACTTTGGAATTTCGCTGTAAAGACCATAACAAAAGTTCAAAGTTAATAAATTTCCCAATATCACTATATAAACCAGTACCAAAGTTCCAAGTCAAAAAACTCATAAATTTCACCTTAAAAACAAATACAAAAGTTCAAAGTTAAAAAATTCAACAATTTCACTATAAAGACCATAAAAAAGTTCAAAGTTAAAAAATTCACCAATTTCACTAAAAAAAACCATTGCAAGAGTTCCTAGTAAAAAATTCAACAACTTCACTATAAAAACCAAAACAAAGGTTCCATTTGAAGAAACTCACCAATTTCAGTATAAAGACAATTACGAAAGTTCAAAGTTAAAAAACTCACCAATTTCAACATAAAGACCATTGGAAAAGGTCCATGTGAAAAAAATCACCAATTTCACCATAAAAACCATTACTAAAGTTCAAAGTTAAAAAAGTAACCAATTTCACTATAAAAACCATAACAAAAATTCCAATTAAAAAAACTTTGGAATTTCGCTCTAAAGACCATAGCAAAAGTTCAAAGTTAGAAAATTTCCCAATATCACTATATAAACCAATACCAAAGTTCCAAGTCAAAAAACTCATAAATTTCACCTTAAAAACAAATACAAAAGTTCAAAGTTAAAAAATTTAACATTTTCACTATAAAGACCATAAAAAAGTTCAAATTAAAAAATTCACCAATTTCACTATAAAAAACCATTGCAAGAGTTCCTAGTAAAAAATTCAACAACTTCACTATCAAAACCAAAACAAAGGTTCCATTTGAAGAAACTCACCAATTTCACTATGACGACGATTACAAAAGTTCAGAGTTAAAAAAACTCACCAATTTCAATATATAGACCATAAGAAAAGTTCAAGTGAAACAAATCACCAATTTAACCATAGAAACCATTACATGAGTAGAAAGTTAAGAAACTCACCAATTTCACTTTAAAAAGCATAAAAAAAAATTCCAATTTAAAAAACTCTGGAATTTCACTATAAAGAGCATAATAAAAGTTCAAAGTTAAAAAATTCCCAAATATCACCATATAAACCATTACAAAAGTTCCAAGTCTAAAAGCTCATCAATTTCTCCCTAATAACCAGTACGAAAGTTCATAGTTAAAATATTCACTAATTTCACTATAAAGACCATAAAAATGTAAAAGGTAAAAAACCTCCCCAATTTCACTATAAAAACCATTACAAAATTTCCTAGTCAAAAGTTCAACAATTTCACTATAAAACTGTAACAAAATTTCCATTTGAAAAAACCCACCAATTTTAGTATAAAGACCATGAGAAAAGTTAAAATTTAAAAAAACGCACAAATTGCAATTTAAAGACCACCGAAAAAGTTCCAAATGAAAAAAATAACCAATTTCACCCCAAAAAACCATTACAAAAATACAATGTTTTAAAAACTCTCCAATTTCACTATCAAAACTATTACAAAAGTTCCTAGTAAAAAACTCAACAATGTCACTATAAAAACCATAGCAAAAGTTCCATTTGAAAAATCTCTCAAATATCAGTATAACGACCATTACAAAAGTTCAAAGTTAATAAAATCACCAATTTCAACATAAAGACCATAGGAAAACTTCCAAGTGAAAAAAATCACCAATTTCACCACCGAAACCATTACAAAAATACAAAGTTTTAAAAACTCTCCAATTTCACTATAAAAACCATTACAAAAGTTACTAGTAAAAAATTCAACAATTTCACTATAAAAACCATAACAAAAGTTCCATTTGAAAAAACTCACCAATTTCAGTATAAGGACCATTACGAATGTTCAAACTTAAAAAACTCACCAATTTCAACATAAACACCATTGGAAAAGTTCCATGTGAAAAAAATCACCAATTTCACCATAAAAACCATTACTAAAGTTCAAAGTTAAAAAAGTAATCAATTTCACTATAAAAACCATAACAAAAATTCCAATTAAAAAAACTTTGGAATTTCGCTGTAAAGACCATAACAAAAGTTCAAAGTTAATAAATTTCCCAATATCACTATATAAACCAGTACCAAAGTTCCAAGTCAAAAAACTCATAAATTTCACCTTAAAAACAAATACAAAAGTTCAAAGTTAAAAAATTCAACAATTTCACTATAAAGACCATAAAAAAGTTCAAAGTTAAAAAATTCACCAATTTCACTAAAAAAAACCATTGCAAGAGTTCCTAGTAAAAAATTCAACAACTTCACTATAAAAACCAAAACAAAGGTTCCATTTGAAGAAACTCACCAATTTCAGTATAAAGACAATTACGAAAGTTCAAAGTTAAAAAACTCACCAATTTCAACATAAAGACCATTGGAAAAGGTCCATGTTAAAAAAATCACCAATTTCACCATAAAAACCATTACTAAAGTTCAAAGTTAAAAAAGTAACCAATTTCACTATAAAAACCATAACAAAAATTCCAATTAAAAAAACTTTGGAATTTCGCTCTAAAGACCATAGCAAAAGTTCAAAGTTAGAAAATTTCCCAATATCACTATATAAACCAATACCAAAGTTCCAAGTCAAAAAACTCATAAATTTCACCTTAAAAACAAATACAAAAGTTCAAAGTTAAAAAATTTAACATTTTCACTATAAAGACCATAAAAAAGTTCAAATTAAAAAATTCACCAATTTCACTATAAAAAACCATTGCAAGAGTTCCTAGTAAAAAATTCAACAACTTCACTATCAAAACCAAAACAAAGGTTCCATTTGAAGAAACTCACCAATTTCACTATGACGACGATTACAAAAGTTCAGAGTTAAAAAAACTCACCAATTTCAATATATAGACCATAAGAAAAGTTCAAGTGAAACAAATCACCAATTTAACCATAGAAACCATTACATGAGTAGAAAGTTAAGAAACTCACCAATTTCACTTTAAAAACCATAAAAAAAATTCCAATTTAAAAAACTCTGGAATTTCACTATAAAGAGCATAATAAAAGTTCAAAGTTAAAAAATTCCCAAATATCACCATATAAACCATTACAAAAGTTCCAAGTCTAAAAACTCATCAATTTCTCCCTAATAACCAGTACGAAAGTTCATAGTTAAAATATTCACTAATTTCACTATAAAGACCATAAAAAAGTAAAAGGTAAAAAACCTCCCCAATTTCACTATAAAAACCATTACAAAATTTCCTAGTCAAAAGTTCAACAATTTCACTACAAAACTGTAACAAAATTTCCATTTGAAAAAACCCACCAATTTTAGTATAAAGACCATGACAAAAGTTAAAAGTTAAAAAAACGCACAAATTGCAATTTAAAGACCATCGGAAAAGTTCCAAATGAAAAAAATAACCAATTTCACCCCAAAAAACCATTACAAAAATACAATGTTTTTAAAACTCTCCAATTTCACTATCAAAACTATTACAAAAGTTCCTAGTAAAAAACTCAACAATTTCACTATAAAAACCATAGCAAAAGTTCCATTTGAAAAATCTCTCAAATATCATTATAACGACCATTACAAAAGTTCAAAGTTAATAAAATCACCAATTTCAACATAAAGACCATAGGAAAACTTCCAAGTGAAAAAAATCATCAATTTCACCACCGAAACCATTACAAAAATACAAAGTTTTAAAAACTCTCCAATTTCACTATAAAAACCATTACAAAAGTTACTAGTAAAAAATTCAACAATTTCACTATAAAAACCATAACAAAAGTTCCATTTGAAAAAACTCACCAATTTCAGTATAAGGACCATTACGAATGTTCAAACTTAAAAAACTCACCAATTTCAACATAAACACCATTGGAAAAGTTCCATGTGAAAAAAATCACCAATTTCACCATAAAAACCATTACTAAAGTTCAAAGTTAAAAAAGTAACCAATTTCACTATAAACAAACCATAACAAAAATTCCAATTAAAAAAACTTTGGAATTTCGCTGTAAAGACCATAACAAAAGTTCAAAGTTAATAAATTTCCCAATATCACTATATAAACCAGTACCAAAGTTCCAAGTCAAAAAACTCATAAATTTCACCTTAAAAACAAATACAAAAGTTCAAAGTTAAAAAATTCAACAATTTCACTATAAAGACCATAAAAAAGTTCAAAGTTAAAAAATCCACCAATTTCACTATAAAAAACCATTGCAAGAGTTCCTAGTAAAAAATTCAACAGCTTCACTATCAAAACCAAAACAAAGGTTCCATTTGAAGAAACTCACCAATTTCACTATGACGACGATTACAAAAGTTCAGAGTTAAAAAAAATCACCAATTTCAATATATAGACCATAAGAAAAGTTCAAGTGAAACAAATCACCAATTTAACCATAGAAACCATTACATGAGTAGAAAGTTAAGAAACTCACCAATTTCACTTTAAAAACCATAAAAAAAAATTCCAATTTAAAAAACTCTGGAATTTCACTATAAAGAGCATAATAAAAGTTCAAAGTTAAAAAATTCCCAAATATCACCATATAAACCATTACAAAAGTTCCAAGTCTAAAAACTCATCAATTTCTCCCTAATAACCAGTACGAAAGTTCATAGTTAAAATATTCACTAATTTCACTATAAAGACCATAAAAATGTAAAAGGTAAAAAACCTCCCCAATTTCACTATAAAAACCATTACAAAATTTCCTAGTCAAAAGTTCAACAATTTCACTATAAAACTGTAACAAAATTTCCATTTGAAAAAACCCACCAATTTTAGTATAAAGACCATGACAAAAGTTAAAATTTAAAAAAACGCACAAATTGCAATTTAAAGACCACCGAAAAAGTTCCAAATGAAAAAAATAACCAATTTCACCCCAAAAAACCATTACAAAAATACAATGTTTTAAAAACTCTCCAATTTCACTATCAAAACTATTACAAAAGTTCCTAGTAAAAAACTCAACAATGTCACTATAAAAACCATAGCAAAAGTTCCATTTGAAAAATCTCTCAAATATCAGTATAACGACCATTACAAAAGTTCAAAGTTAATAAAATCACCAATTTCAACATAAAGACCATAGGAAAACTTCCAAGTGAAAAAAATCACCAATTTCACCACCGAAACCATTACAAAAATACAAAGTTTTAAAAACTCTCCAATTTCACTATAAAAACCATTACAAAAGTTACTAGTAAAAAATTCAACAATTTCACTATAAAAACCATAACAAAAGTTCCATTTGAAAAAACTCACCAATTTCAGTATAAGGACCATTACGAATGTTCAAACTTAAAAAACTCACCAATTTCAACATAAAGACCATTGGAAAAGTTCCATGTGAAAAAAATCACCAATTTCACCATAAAAACCATTACTAAAGTTCAAAGTTAAAAAAGTAACCAATTTCACTATAAACAAACCATAACAAAAATTCCAATTAAAAAAACTTTGGAATTTCGCTGTAAAGACCATAACAAAAGTTCAAAGTTAATAAATTTCCCAATATCACTATATAAACCAGTACCAAAGTTCCAAGTCAAAAAACTCATAAATTTCACCTTAAAAACAAATACAAAAGTTCAAAGTTAAAAAATTCAACAATTTCACTATAAAGACCATAAAAAAGTTCAAAGTTAAAAAATTCACCAATTTCACTAAAAAAAACCATTGCAAATGTTCCTAGTAAAAAATTCAACAACTTCACTATAAAAACCAAAACAAAGGTTCCATTTGAAGAAACTCACCAATTTCAGTATAAAGACAATTACGAAAGTTCAAAGTTAAAAAACTCACCAATTTCAACATAAAGACCATTGGAAAAGGTCCATGTGAAAAAAATCACCAATTTCACCATAAAAACCATTACTAAAGTTCAAAGTTAAAAAAGTAACCAATTTCACTATAAAAACCATAACAAAAATTCCAATTAAAAAAACTTTGGAATTTCGCTCTAAAGACCATAGCAAAAGTTCAAAGTTAAAAAATTTCCCAATATCACTATATAAACCAATACCAAAGTTCCAAGTCAAAAAACTCATAAATTTCACCTTAAAAACAAATACAAAAGTTCAAAGTTAAAAAATTTAACATTTTCACTATAAAGACCATAAAAAAGTTCAAATTAAAAAATTCACCAATTTCACTATAAAAAACCATTGCAAGAGTTCCTAGTAAAAAATTCAACAACTTCACTATCAAAACCAAAACAAAGGTTCCATTTGAAGAAACTCACCAATTTCACTATGACGACGATTACAAAAGTTCAGAGTTAAAAAAACTCACCAATTTCAATATATAGACCATAAGAAAAGTTCAAGTGAAACAAATCACCAATTTAACCATAGAAACCATTACATGAGTAGAAAGTTAAGAAACTCACCAATTTCACTTTAAAAACCATAAAAAAAAATTCCAATTTAAAAAACTCTGGAATTTCACTATAAAGAGCATAATAAAAGTTCAAAGTTAAAAAATTCCCAAATATCACCATATAAACCATTACAAAAGTTCCAAGTCTAAAAACTCATCAATTTCTCCCTAATAACCAGTACGAAAGTTCATAGTTAAAATATTCACTAATTTCACTATAAAGACCATAAAAAAGTAAAAGGTAAAAAACCTCCCCAATTTCACTATAAAAACCATTACAAAATTTCCTAGTCAAAAGTTCAACAATTTCACTATAAAACTGTAACAAAATTTCCATTTGAAAAAACCCACCAATTTTAGTATAAAGACCATGACAAAAGTTAAAAGTTAAAAAAACGCACAAATTGCAATTTAAAGACCATCGGAAAAGTTCCAAATGAAAAAAATAACCAATTTCACCCCAAAAAACCATTACAAAAATACAATGTTTTTAAAACTCTCCAATTTCACTATCAAAACTATTACAAAAGTTCCTAGTAAAAAACTCAACAATTTCACTATAAAAACCATAGCAAAAGTTCCATTTGAAAAATCTCTCAAATATCATTATAACGACCATTACAAAAGTTCAAAGTTAATAAAATCACCAATTTCAACATAAAGACCATAGGAAAACTTCCAAGTGAAAAAAATCACCAATTTCACCACCGAAACCATTACAAAAATACAAAGTTTTAAAAACTCTCCAATTTCACTATAAAAACCATTACAAAAGTTACTAGTAAAAAATTCAACAATTTCACTATAAAAACCATAACAAAAGTTCTATTTGAAAAAACTCACCAATTTCAGTATAAGGACCATTACGAATGTTCAAACTTAAAAAACTCACCAATTTCAACATAAAGACCATTGGAAAAGTTCCATGTGAAAAAAATCACCAATTTCACCATAAAAACCATTACTAAAGTTCAAAGTTAAAAAAGTAACCAATTACACTATAAAAACCATAACAAAAATTCCAATTAAAAAAACTTTGGAATTTCGCTATAAAGACCATAACAAAAGTTCAATGTTAAAAAATTTCCCAATATCACTATATAAACCAGTACCAAAGTTCCAAGTCAAAAAACTCATAAATTTCACCTTAAAAACAAATACAAAAGTTCAAAGTTAAAAAATTCAACAATTTCACTATAAAGACCATAAAAAAGTTCAAAGTTAAAAAATTCACCAATTTCACTATAAAAAACCATTGCAAGAGTTCCTAGTAAAAAATTCAACAACTTCACTATAAAAACAAAAACAAAGGTTCCATTTGAAGAAACTCACCAATTTCAGTATAAAGACAATTACGAAAGTTCAAAGTTAAAAAACTCACCAATTTCAACATAAAGACCATTGGAAAAGGTCCATGTGAAAAAAATACCCAAATTTCACCATAAAAACCATTACTAAAGTTCAAAGTTAAAAAAGGAACCAATTTCACTATAAAAACCATAACAAAAATTCCACTTAAAAAAAACTTTGGAATTTCGCTATAAAGACCATAACAAAAGTTCAAAGTTAAAAAATTTCCCAATATCACTATATAAACCAATACCAAAGTTCCAAGTCAAAAAACTCATAAATTTCACCTTAAAAACAACTACAAAAGTTCAAAGTTAAAAAATTCAACATTTTCACTATAAAGACCATAAAAAAGTTCAAAGTTAAAAAATTCACCAATTTCACTATAAAAAAACATTGCAAGAGTTCCTAGTAAAAAATTCAACAACTTCACTATCAAAACCAAAACAAAGGTTCCATTTGAAGAAACTCACCAATTTCACTATGACGACGATTACAAAAGTTCAGAGTTAAAAAAACTCACCAATTTCAATATATAGACCATAAGAAAAGTTCAAGTGAAACAAATCACCAATTTAACCATAGAAACCATTACATGAGTAGAAAGTTAAGAAACTCACCAATTTCACTTTAAAAACCATAAAAAAAAATTCCAATTTAAAAAACTCTGGAATTTCACTATAAAGAGCATAATAAAAGTTCAAAGTTAAAAAATTCCCAAATATCACCATATAAAACATTACAAAAGTTCCAAGTCTAAAAACTCATCAATTTCTCCCTAATAACCAGTACGAAAGTTCATAGTTAAAATATTCACTAATTTCACTATTAAGACCATAAAAAAGTAAAAGGTAAAAAACCTCCCCAATTTCACTATAAAAACCATTACAAAATTTCCTAGTCAAAAGTTCAACAATTTCACTATAAAAACTGTAACAAAATTTCCATTTGAAAAAACCCACCAATTTTAGTATAAAGACCATGACAAAAGTTAAAAAAACGCACAAATTGCAATTTAAAGACCATCGGAAAAGTTCCAAATGAAAAAAATAACCAATTTCACCCCAAAAAACCATTACAAAAATACAATGTTTTAAAAACTCTCCAATTTCACTATAAAAACTATTACAAAAGTTCCTAGTAAAAAACTCAACAATTTCACTATAAAAACCAGATGAAAAGTTCCATTTGAAAAATCTCTCAAATATCAGTATAACGACCATTACAAAAGTTCAAAGTTAATAAAATCACCAATTTCAACATAAAGACCATAGGAAAACTTCCAAGTGAAAAAAATCACCAATTTCACCACCGAAACCATTACAAAAATACAAAGTTTTAAAAACTCTCCAATTTCACTATAAAAACCATTACAAAAGTTACTAGTAAAAAATTCAACAATTTCACTATAAAAACCATAACAATAGTTCCATTTGAAAAAACTCACCAATTTCAGTATAAGGACCATTACGAAAGTTCAAACTTAAAAAACTCACCAATTTCAACATAAAGACCATTGGAAAAGTTCCATGTGAAAAAAATCACCAATTTCACCATAAAAACCATTACTAAAGTTCAAAGTTAAAAAAGTAACCAATTTCACTATAAACAAACCATAACAAAAATTCCAATTAAAAAACTTTGGAATTTCGCTGTAAAGACCATAGCAAAAGTTCAAAGTTAATAAATTTCCCAATATCACTATATAAACCAGTACCAAAGTTCCAAGTCAAAAAACTCATAAATTTCACCTTAAAAACAAATACAAAAGTTCAAAGTTAAAAAATTCAACAATTTCACTATAAAGACCATAAAAAAGTTCAAAGTTAAAAAATTCACCAATTTCACTATAAAAAAACCATTGCAAGAGTTCCTAGTAAAAAATTCAACAACTTCACTATAAAAACCAAAACAAAGGTTCCATTTGAAGAAACTCACCAATTTCAGTAAAAAGACAATTACGAAAGTTCAAAGTTAAAAAACTCACCAATTTCAACATAAAGACCATTGGAAAAGGTCCATGTGAAAAAAATACCCAAATTTCACCATAAAAACCATTACTAAAGTTCAAAGTTAAAAAAGTAACCAATTTCACTATAAAAACCATAACAAAAATTCCAATTAAAAAAACTTTGGAATTTCGCTATAAAGACCATAACAAAAGTTCAAAGTTAAAAAATTTCCCAATATCACTATATAAACCAATACCAAAGTTCCAAGTCAAAAAACTCATAAATTTCACCTTAAAAACAAATACAAAAGTTCAAAGTTAAAAAATTCAACATTTTCACTATAAAGACCATAAAAAAGTTCAAAGTTAAAAAATTCACCAATTTCACTATAAAAAACCATTGCAAGAGTTCCAAGTAAAAAATTCAACAGCTTCACTATCAAAACCAAAACAAAGGTTCCATTTGAAGAAACTCACCAATTTCACTATGACGATGATTACAAAAGTTCAGAGTTAAAAAAACTCACCAATTTCAATATATAGACCATAAGAAAAGTTCAAGTGAAACAAATCACCAATTTAACCATAGAAACCATTACATGAGTAGAAAGTTAAGAAACTCACCAATTTCACTTTAAAAACCATAAAAAAAAATTCCAATTTAAAAAACTCTTGAATTTCACTATAAAGAGCATAATAAAAGTTCAAAGTTAAAAAATTCCCAAATATCACCATATAAACCATTACAAAAGTTCCAAGTCTAAAAACTCATCAATTTCTCCCTAATAACCAGTACGAAAGTTCATAGTTAAAATATTCACTAATTTCACTATAAAGACCATAAAAAAGTAAAAGGTAAAAAACCTCCCCAATTTCACTATAAAAACCATTACAAAATTTCCTAGTCAAAAGTTCAACAATTTCACTATAAAAACTGTAACAAAATTTCCATTTGAAAAAACCCACCAATTTTAGTATAAAGACCATGACAAAAGTTAAAAGTTAAAAAAACGCACAAATTGCAATTTAAAGACCATTGGAAAAGTTCCAAATGAAAAAAATAACCAATTTCACCCCAAAAAACCATTACAAAAATACAATGTTTTAAAAACTCTCCAATTTCACTATCAAAACTATTACAAAAGTTCCTAGTAAAAAACTCAACAATTTCACTATGAAAACCATAGCAAAAGTTCCATTTGAAAAATCTCTCAAATATCAGTATAACGACCATTACAAAAGTTCAAAGTTAATAAAATCACCAATTTCAACATAAAGACCATAGGAAAACTTCCAAGTGAAAAAAATCACCAATTTCACCACCGAAACCATTACAAAAATACAAAGTTTTAAAAACTCTCCAATTTCACTATAAAAATCATTACAAAAGTTACTTGTAAAAAATTCAACAATTTCACTATAAAAACCATAACAAAAGTTCCATTTGAAAAAACTCACCAATTTTAGTATAAGGACCATTACGAAAGTTCAAACTTAAAAAACTCACCAATTTCAACATAAAGACCATTGGAAAAGTTCCATGTGAAAAAAATCACCAATTTAACCATAAAAACCATTACTAAAGTTCGAAGTTAAAAAAGTAACCAATTTCACTATAAACAAACCATAACAAAAATTCCAATTAAAAAAACTTTGGAATTTCGCTGTAAAGACCATAACAAAAGTTCAAAGTTAATAAATTTCCCAATATCACTATATAAACCAGTACCAAAGTTCCAAGTCAAAAAACTCATAAATTTCACCTTAAAAACAAATACAAAAGTTCAAAGTTAAAAAATTCAACAATTTCACTATAAAGACCATAAAAAAGTTCAAAGTTAAAAAATTCACCAATTTCACTATAAAAAACCATTGCAAGAGTTCCTAGTAAAAAATTCAACAACTTCACTATAAAAACCAAAACAAAGGTTCCATTTGAAGAAACTCACCAATTTCAGTATAAAGACAACTACGAAAGTTCAAAGTTAAAAAACTCACCAATTTCAACATAAAGACCATTGGAAAAGGTCCATGTGAAAAAAACACCCAAATTTCACCATAAAAACCATTACTAAAGTTCAAATTTAAAAAAGTAACCAATTTCACTATAAAAACCATAACAAAAATTCCAATTAAAAAAACTTTAGAATTTCGCTATAGAGAACATAACAAAAGTTCAAAGTTAAAAAATTTCCCAATATCACTATATAAACCAATACCAAAGTTCCAAGTCAAAAAACTCATAAATTTCACCTTAAAAACAAATACAAAAGTTCAAAGTTAAAAAATTCAACATTTTCACTATAAAGACCATAAAAAAGTTCAAAGTTAAAAAATTCACCAATTTCACTATAAAAAACCATTGCAAGAGTTCCCAGTAAAAAATTCAACAACTTCACTATCAAAACCAAAACAAAGGTTCCATTTGAAGAAACTCACCAATTTCACTATGACGATGATTACAAAAGTTCAGAGTTAAAAAAACTCACCAATTTCAATATATAGACCATAAGAAAAGTTCAAGTGAAACAAATCTCCAATTTAACCATAGAAACCATTACATGAGTAGAAAGTTAAGAAACTCACCAATTTCACTTTAAAAACCATAAAAAAAATTCCAATTTAAAAAACTCTTGAATTTCACTATAAAGAGCATAATAAAAGTTCAAAGTTAAAAAATTCCCAAATATCACCATATAAACCATTACAAAAGTTTCAAGTCTAAAAACTCATCAATTTCTCCCTAATAACCAGTACGAAAGTTCATAGTTAAAATATTCACTAATTTCACTATAAAGACCATAAAAAAGTAAAAGCTAAAAAAGCTCCCCAATTTCACTATAAAAACCATTACAAAATTTCCTAGTCAAAAGTTCAACAATTTCATTATAAAAACTGTAACAAAATTTCCATTTGAAAAAACCCACCAATTTTAGTATAAAGACCATGACAAAAGTTAAAAGTTAAAAAAACGCACAAATTGCAATTTAAAGACCATTGGAAAAGTTCCAAATGAAAAAAATAACCAATTTCACCCCAAAAAACCATTACAAAAATACAATGTTTTAAAAACTCTCCAATTTCACTATCAAAACTATTACAAAAGTTCCTAGTAAAAAACTCAACAATTTCACTATAAAAACCATAGCAAAAGTTCCATTTGAAAAATCTCTCAAATATTAGTATAACGACCATTACAAAAGTTCAAAGTTAATAAAATCACCAATTTCAACATAAAGACCATAAGAAAACTTCCAAGTGAAAAAAATCACCAATTTCACCACCGAAACCATTACAAAAATACAAAGTTTTAAAAACTCTCCAATTTCACTATAAAAACCATTACAAAAGTTACTAGTAAAAAATTCAACAATTTCACTATAAAAACCATAACAAAAGTTCCATTTGAAAAAACTCACCAATTTCAGTATAAGGACCATTACGAAAGTTCAAACTTAAAAAACTCACCAATTTCAACATAAAGACCATTGGAAAAGTTCCATGTGAAAAAAATCACCAATTTCACCATAAAAACCATTACTAAAGTTCAAAGTTAAAAAAGTAACCAATTTCACTATAAACAAACCATAACAAAAATTCCAATTAAAAAAACTTTGGAATTTCGCTGTAAAGACCATAACAAAAGTTAAAAGTTAATAAATTTCCCAATATCACTATATAAACCAGTACCAAAGTTCCAAGTCAAAAAATTCATAAATTTCACCTTAAAAACAAATACAAAAGTTCAAAGTTAAAAAATTCAACAATTTCACTATAAAGACCATAAAAAAGTTCAAAGTTAAAAAATTCACCAATTTCACTATAATAAACCATTGCAAGAGTTCCTAGTAAAAAATTCAACAACTTCACTATAAAAACCAAAACAAAGGTTCCATTTGAAGAAACTCACCAATTTCAGTATAAAGACAATTACGAAAGTTCAAAGTTAAAAAACTCACCAATTTCAACATAAAGACCATTGGAAAAGGTCCATGTGAAAAAAATACCCAAATTTCACCATAAAAACCATTACTAAAGTTCAAAGTTAAAAAAGTAACCAATTTCACTATAAAAACCATAACAAAAATTCCAATTAAAAAAACTTTGGAATTTCGCTATAAAGACCATAACAAAAGTTCAAAGTTAAAAAATTTCCCAATATCACTATATAAACCAATACCAAAGTTCCAAGTCAAAAAACTCATAAATTTCACCTTAAAAACAAATACAAAAGTTCAAAGTTAAAAAATTCAACATTTTCACTATAAAGACCATAAAAAAGTTCAAAGTTAAAACATTCACCAATTTCACTATAAAAAACCATTGCAAGAGTTCCTAGTAAAAAATTCAACAACTTCACTATCAAAACCAAAACAAAGGTTCCATTTGAAGAAACTCACCAATTTCACTATGACGACGATTACAAAAGTTCAGACTTAAAAAAACTCACCAATTTCAATATATAGACCATAAGAAAAGTTCAAGTGAAACAAATCACCAATTTAACCATAGAAACCATTACATGAGTAGAAAGTTAAGAAACTCACCAATTTCACTTTAAAAACCATAAAAAAAAATTCCAATTTAAAAAACTCTGGAATTTCACTATAAAGAGCATAATAAAAGTTCAAAGTTAAAAAATTCCCAAATATCACCATATAAACCATTACAAAAGTTCCAAGTCTAAAAACTCATCAATTTCTCCCTAATAAATAGTACGAAAGTTCATAGTTAAAATATTCACTAATTTCACTATAAAGACCATAAAAAAGTAAAAGGTAAAAAACCTCCCCAATTTCAATATAAAAACCATTACAAAATTTCCTAGTCAAAAGTTCAACAATTTCACTATAAAACTGTAACAAAATTTCCATTTGAAAAAACCCACCAATTTTAGTATAAAGACCATGACAAAAGTTAAAAGTTAAAAAAACGCACAAATTGCAATTTAAAGACCATCGGAAAAGTTCCAAATGAAAAAAATAACCAATTTCACCCCAAAAAACCATTACAAAAATACAATGTTTTTAAAACTCTCCAATTTCACTATCAAAACTATTACAAAAGTTCCTAGTAAAAAACTCAACAATTTCACTATAAAAACCATAGCAAAAGTTCCATTTGAAAAATCTCTCAAATATCATTATAACGACCATTACAAAAGTTCAAAGTTAATAAAATCACCAATTTCAACATAAAGACCATAGGAAAACTTCCAAGTGAAAAAAATCATCAATTTCACCACCGAAACCATTACAAAAATACAAAGTTTTAAAAACTCTCCAATTTCACTATAAAAACCATTACAAAAGTTACTAGTAAAAAATTCAACAATTTCACTATAAAAACCATAACAAAAGTTCCATTTGAAAAAACTCACCAATTTCAGTATAAGGACCATTACGAATGTTCAAACTTAAAAAACTCACCAATTTCAACATAAACACCATTGGAAAAGTTCCATGTGAAAAAAATCACCAATTTCACCATAAAAACCATTACTAAAGTTCAAAGTTAAAAAAGTAACCAATTTCACTATAAACAAACCATAACAAAAATTCCAATTAAAAAAACTTTGGAATTTCGCTGTAAAGACCATAGAAAAAGTTCAAAGCTAATAAATTTCCCAATATCACTATATAAACCAGTACCAAAGTTCCAAGTCAAAAAACTCATAAATTTCACCTTAAAAACAAATACAAAAGTTCAAAGTTAAAAAATTCAACAATTTCACTATAAAGACCATAAAAAAGTTCAAAGTTAAAAAATTCACCAATTTCACTATAAAAAACCATTGCAAGAGTTCCTAGTAAAAAATTCAACAACTTCACTATAAAAACCATAACAAAGTGTGAAGAACCTCACCAATTTCAGTATAAAGACAATTACGAAAGTTCAAAGTTAAAAAACTCACCAATTTCAACATAAAGACCATTGGAAAAGTTCCATGTGAAAAAAATCACCAATTTCACCATAAAAACCATTACTAAAGTTCAAAGATAAAAAAGTAACCAATTTCACTATAAACAAACCATAACAAAAATTCCAATTAAAAAAACTGGAATTTCGCTATAAAGACCATAACAAAAGTTCAAAGTTAAAAAATTTCCCAATATCACTATATAGACCATTACCAAAGTTCCAAGTTAAAAAACTCATAAATTTCACCTTAAAAACAAATACAAAAGTTCAAAGTTAAAAAATTCAACATTTTCACTATAAAGACCATAAAAAAGTTCAAAGTTAAAAAATTCACCAATTTCACTATAAAAAACCATTACAAGAGTTCTTATTAAAAAATTCAACAACTTCACTATAAAAACCAAAACAAAGGTTCCATTTGAAGTAACTCACCAATTTCACTATGACGACGATTACAAAAGTTCAAAGTTAAAAAACTCACCAATTTCAATATATAGACCATAAGAAAAGCTCAAGTGAAAAAAATCACCGATTTAACCATAGAAACCATTACATGAGTAGAAAGTTAAGAAACTCCCCAATTTCACTTTAAAAACCATTAAAAAAAATTCCAATTTAAAAAACTCTGGAATTTCACTATAAAGAGCATAATAAAAGTTCAAAGTTAAAAAATTCCCAAATATCAACATATAAACCATTACAAAAGTTCCAAGTCTAAAAACTCATCAATTTCTCCCTAATAACCAGTACGAAAGTTCATAGTTAAAAAATTCACTAATTTCACAATAAAGACCATAAAAAAAGTAAAAGTTAAAAAACTTCCCCAATTTCACTATAAAAACCATTACAAATTTCATACTCAAAAGTTCAACAATTTCACAATAAAAACTGCAACAAAATTTCCATTTGAAACAACTCACCAATTTTAGTATAAAGACCATGACAAAAGTTAAAAGTTAAAAAAACGCACAAATTGCAATATAAAGACCTTCAGAAAAGTTCCAAATGAAAAAAATAACCAATTTCACCCCAAAAAACCATTACAAAAATACAATGTTTTAAAAACTCTCCAATTTCACTATCAAAACTATTACAAAAGTTCCTAGTAAAAAACTCAACAATTTCACAATAAAAACCATAGCAAAAGTTCCATTTGAAAAAACTCTCAAATATCAGTATAACGACCATTGCAAAAGTTCAAAGTTAATAAAATCACCAATTTCAACATAAAGACCATAGGAAAACTTCCAAGTGAAAAAAATCAACAATTTCACCACCGAAACCATTACAAAAATACAAAGTTTAAAAAACTCTCCAATTTCACTATAAAGACCATTACAAAAGTTACTAGTAAAAAATTCAACAATTTCACTATAAAAACCATAACAAAAGTTCCATTTGAAAAAACTCAACAATTTCAGTATAAGGACCATTACGAAAGTTCAAACTTAAAAAACTCACCAATTTCAACATAAAGACCATTGGAAAAGTTCCATGTGAAAAAAATCACCAATTTCACCATAAAAACCATTACTAAAGTTCAAAGTTAAAAAAGTAACCAATTTCACTATAAACAAACCATAACAAAAATTCCAATTAAAAAAACTTTGGAATTTCGCAGTAAAGACCATAACAAAAGTTCAAAGTTAATAAATTTCCCAATATCACTATATAAACCAGTACCAAAGTTCCAAGTCAAAAAACTCATAAATTTCACCTTAAAAACAAATACAAAAGTTCAAAGTTAAAAAATTGAACAATTTCACTATAAAGACCATAAAAAAGTTCAAAGTTAAAAAATTCACCAATTTCACTATAAAAAACCATTGCAAGAGTTCCTAGTAAAAAATTCAACAACTTCACTATAAAAACCATAACAAAGGTTCCACTTGAAGAAACTCACCAATTTCAGTATAAAGACAATTACGAAAGTTCAAAGTTAAAAAACTCACCAATTTCAACATAAAGACCATTGGAAAAGTTCCATGTGAAAAAAATCACCAATTTCACCATAAAAACCATTACTAAAGTTCAAAGATAAAAAAGTAACCAATTTCACTATAAACAAACCATAACAAAAATTCCAATTAAAAAAACTTTGGAATTTCGCTATAAAGACCATAACAAAAGTTCAAAGTTAAAAAATTTCCCAATATCACTATATAGACCATTACCAAAGTTCCAAGTCAAAAAACTCATAAATTTCACCTTAAAAACAAACACAAAAGTTCAAAGTTAAAAAATTCAACATTTTCACTATAAAGGCCATAAAAAAGTTCAAAGTTAAACAATTCACCAATTTCATTACAAAAAACCATTACAAGAGTTCCTAGTAAAAAATTCAACAACTTCACTATAAAAACCAAAACAACGGTTCCATTTGAAGAAACTCACCAATTTCACTATGACGACGATTACAAAAGTTCAGAGTTAAAAAACTCACCAATTTCAATATATAGACCATAAGAAAAGTTCAAGTGAAAAAAATCACCAATTTAACCATAGAAACCATTACATGAGTAGAAAGTTAAGAAACTCCCCAATTTCACTTTAAAAACCATAAAAAAAAATTCCAATTTAAAAAACTCTTGAATTTCACTATAAAGAGCATAATAAAAGTTCAAAGTTAATAAATTCTCAAATATCACCATATAAACCATTACAAAAGTTCCAAGTCTAAAAACTCATCAATTTCTCCCTAATAACCAGTACGAAAGTTCATAGTTAAAATATTCACTAATTTCACTATAAAGACCATAAAAAAAGAAAAAGTTAAAAAACCTCCCCAATTTCACTATAAAAACCATTACAAAATTTCCTACTCAAAAGTTCAACAATTTCACAATAAAAACTGTAACAAAATTTCCATTTGAAAAAACTCGCCAATTTTAGTATAAAGACCATGACAAAAGTTAAAAGTTAAAAAAACGCACAAATTGCAATATAAAGACCATCAGAAAAGTTCCAAATGAAAAAAATAACCAATTTCACCCCAAAAAACCATTACAAAAATACAATGTTTTAAAAACTCTCCAATTTCACTATCAAAACTATTACAAAAGTTCGTAGTAAAAAACTCAACAGTTTCACTATAAAAACCATAGCAAAAGTTCCATTTGAAAAATCTCTCAAATATCAGTATAACGACCATTGCAAAAGTTCAAAGTTAATAAAATCACCAATTTCAACATAAAGACCATAAGAAAACTTCCAAGTGAAAAAAATCACCAATTTCACCACCGAAACCATTACAAAAATACAAAGTTTTAAAAACTCTCCAATTTCACTATAAAAACCATTACAAAAGTCACTAGTAAAAAATTCAACAACTTCACGATAAAAACCATAACAAAAGTTCCATTTGAAAAAACTCACCAATTTTAGTATAAAGACCATTACGAAAGTTCAAACTTAAAAAACTCACCAATTTCAACATAAAGACCATTGGAAAAGTTCCATGTGAAAATAATCACCAATTTCACCATAAAAACCATTACTAAAGTTCAAAGTTAAAAAAGTAACCACCTTCACTATATACAAACCATAACAAAAATTCCAATTAAAAAAGCTTTGGAATTTCGCTATAAAGACCATAACAAAAGTTCAAAGTTAAAAAATTCCCAATATCACTATATAAACCATTATCAAAGTTCCAAGTCAAAAAACTCATAAATTTCACCTTAAAAACAAATACAAAACTTCAAAGTTAAAAAATTCAAAAATTTCACTATAAAGACCATAAAAAAGTTCAAAGTTAAAAAATCCACTAATTTCACTATAAAAAACCATTACAAGAGTTCCTAGTAAAAAATTAAACAACTTCACTATAAAAACCATAACAAAGGTTCCATTTGAAGAAACTCACCAATTTTAGTATAAAGACAATTACGAAAGTTCAAAGTTAAAAAACTCACCAATTTCAACATAAAGAACATTGGAAAAGTTCCATGTGATAAAAATCAGCGATTTCACCATAAAAACCATTACTAAAGTTCAAAGTTAAAAAAGTAACCAATTTCACTATAAAAACCATAACAAAAATTCCAATTAAAAAAACTTTCGAATTTCGCTATAAAGACCATAACAAAAGTTCAAAGTTAAAAAATTTCCCAATATCACTATATAAACCATTACCAAAGTTCCAAGTCAAAAAACTCATAAATTTCACCTTAAAAACAAATACAAAAGTTCAAAGTTAAAAAATTCAACATTTTCACTATAAAGACCATAAAAAAGTT
The DNA here is from genome assembly GCA_963859935.3 of Lathyrus sativus. Lineage (NCBI taxonomy): Eukaryota > Viridiplantae > Streptophyta > Magnoliopsida > Fabales > Fabaceae > Lathyrus > Lathyrus sativus. The sequence continues at coordinate 215,826 of CAWUDS030002191.1, read as the reverse complement.
CAAAGTTAAAAAATTCACCAATTTCACTATAAAAAACCATTACAAGAGTTCCTATTAAAAAATTCAACAACTTCACTATAAAAACCAAAACAAAGGTTCCATTTGAAGTAACTCACAAATTTCACTATGACGACGATTACAAAAGTTCAGAGTTAAAAAACTCACCAATTTCAATATATAGACCATAAGAAAAGCTCAAGTGAAAAAAATCACCAATTTAACCATAGGAACCATTACATGAGTAGAAAGTTAAGAAACTCCCCAATTTCACTTTAAAAACCATAAAAAAAATTCCAATTTAAAAAACTCTGGAATTTCACTATAAAGAGCATAATAAATGTTCAAAGTTAAAAAATTCCCAAATATCAACATATAAACCATTACAAAAGTTCCAAGTCTAAAAACTCATCAATTTCTCCCTAATAACCAGTACGAAAGTTCATAGTTAAAAAATTCACTAATTTCACAATAAAGACCATAAAAAAAGAAAAAGTTAAAAAACCTCCCCAATTTCACTAGAAAAACCATTAAAAAATTTCCTACTCAAAAGTTCAACAATTTCACAATAAAAACTACAACAAAATTTCCATTTGAAAAAACTCACCAATTTTAGTATAAAGACCATGACAAAAGTTAAAAGTTAAAAAAACGCACAAATTGCAATATAAAGACCATCAGAAAAGTTCCAAATGAAAAAAATAACCAATTTCACCCCAAAAAACCATTACAAAAATACAATGTTTTAAAAACTCTACAATTTCACTATCAAACCTATTACAAAAGTTCCTAGTAAAAAACTCAACAATTTCACTATAAAAACCATAGCAAAAGTTCCATTTGAAAAAATCTCTCAAATATCAATATAACGACCATTGCAAAAGTTCAAAGTTAATAAAATCACCAATTTCAACATAAAGACCATAGGAAAACTTCCAAGTGAAAAAAATCACCAATTTCACCACCGAAACCATTACAAAAATACAAAGTTTTAAAAACTCTCCAATTTCACTATAAAAACCATTACAAAAGTTACTAGTAAAAAACTCAACAATTTCACTATAAAAACCATAACAAAAGTTCCATTTGAAAAAACTCACCAATTTCAGTATAAAGACCATTACGAAAGTTCAAACTTATAAACTCACCAATTTCAACATAGAGACCATTGGAAAAGTTCCATGTGAAAATAATCACCAATTTCACCATAAAAACCATTACTAAAGTTCAAAGTTAAAAAAGTAACCACCTTCACTATATACAAACCATAACAAAAATTCCAATTAAAAAAGCTTTGGAATTTCGCTATAAAGACCATAACAAAAGTTCAAAGTTAAAAAATTCCCAATATCACTATATAAACCATTATCAAAGTTCCAAGTCAAAAAACTCATAAATTTCACCTTAAAAACAAATACAAAACTTCAAAGTTAAAAAATTCAACAATTTCACTATAAAGACCATAAAAAAGTTCAAAGTTAAAAAATCCACTAATTTCACTATAAAAAACCATTACAAGAGTTCCTAGTAAAAAATTAAACAACTTCACTATAAAAACCATAACAAAGGTTCCATTTGAAGAAACTCACCAATTTCAGTATAAAGACAATTACGAAAGTTCAAAGTTAAAAAACTCACCAATTTCAACATAAATACCATTGGAAAAGTTCCATGTGAAAAAAATCACCAATTTCACCATAAAAACCATTACTAAAGTTCAAAGTTAAAAAAGTAACCACCTTCACTATATACAAACCATAACAAAAATTCCAATTAAAAAAGCTTTGGAATTTCGCTATAAAGACCATAACAAAAGTTCAAAGTTAAAAAATTCCCAATATCACTAAATAAACCATTATCAAAGTTCCAAGTCAAAAAACTCGTAAATTTCACCTTAAAAACAAATACAAAACTTCAAAGTTAAAAAATTCAACAATTTCACTATAAAGACCATAAAAAGTTAAAAAAATTCACAAATTTCACTATAAAAAACCATTACAAGAGTTCCTAGTAAAAAATTCAAAACCTTCACTATAAAAACCATAACAAAGGTTCCATTTGAAGAAACTCACCAATTTCAGTATAAAGACAATTACGAAAGTTCAAAGTTAAAAAACTCACCAATTTCAACATAAAGACCATTGGAAAAGTTCCATGTGAAAAAAATCACCAATTTCACCATAAAAACCATTACTAAAGTTCAAAGTTAAAAAAGTAACCAATTTCACTATAAAAACTATAACAAAAATTCCAATTAAAAAAACTTTGGAATTTCGCTATAAAGACCATCACAAAAGTTCAAAGTTAAATAATTTCCCAATATCACTATATAAACCATTACCAAAGTTCCAAGTCAAAAAACTCATAAATTTCACCTTAAAAACAAATACAAAAGTTCAAAGTTAAAAAATTCAACATTTTTACTATAAAGACCATAAAAAAGTTCAAAGTTAAAAAATTCACCAATTTCACTATAAAAAACCATTACAAGAGTTCCTATTAAAAAATTCAACAACTTCACTATAAAAACTAAAACAAAGGTTCCATTTGAAGTAACTCACCAATTTCACTATGACGACGATTACAAAAGTTCAGAGTTAAAAAACTCACCAATTTCAATATATAGACCATAAGAAAAGCTCAAGTGAAAAAAATCACCAATTTAACCATATAAACCATTACATGAGTAGAAAGTTAAGAAACTACCCAATTTCACTTTAAAAACCATAAAAAAAATTCCAATTTAAAAAACTCTGGAATTTCACTATAAAGAGCATAATAAAAGGTCAAAGTTAAAAAATTCCCAAATATCAACATATAAACCATTACAAAAGTTCCAAGTCTAAACACTCATCAATTTCTCCCCAATAACCAGTACGAAAGTTCATAGTTAAAAAATTAACTAATTTCACAATAAAGACCATAAAAAAAGAAAAACTTAAAAAACCTCCCCAATTTCACTATAAAAACCATTACAAAATTTCCTACTCAAAAGTTCAACAATTTCACAATAAAAACTGCAACAAAATTTCCATTTGAAAAAACTCACCAATTTTAGTATAAAGACCATGACAAAAGTTAAAAGTTAAAAAAACGCACAAATTGCAATATAAAGACCATCAGAAAAGTTCCAAATGAAAAAAATAACCAATTTCACCCCAAAAAACCATTACAAAAATACAATGTTTTAAAAACTCTCCAATTTCACTATCAAAACTATTACAAAAGTTCCTAGTAAAAAACTCAACAATTTCACTATAAAAACTATAGCAAAAGTTCCATTTGAAAAATCTCTCAAATATCAGTATAACGACCATTGCAAAAATTCAAAGTTAATAAAATAACCAATTTCAACATAAAGACCATAGGAAAACTTCCAAGTGAAAAAAATCACCAATTTCACCACCGAAACCATTACAAAAATACAAAGTTTTAAAAACTCTCCAATTTCACTATAAAAACCATTACAAAAGTTACTAGTAAAAAATTCAACAATCTCACTATAAAAACCATAACAAAAGTTCCATTTGAAAAAACTCACCAATTTCTGTATAAAGACCATTACGAAAGTTCAAACTTAAAAAACTCACCAATTTCAACATAAAGACCATTGGAAAAGTTCCATGTGAAAATAATCACCAATTTCACCATAAAAACCATTACTAAAGTTCAAAGTTAAAAAAGTAACCAACTTCACTATATACAAACCATAACAAAAATTCCAATTAAAAAAGCTTTGGGATTTCGCTATAAAGACCATAACAAAAGTTCAAAGTTAAAAAATTCCCAATATCACTATATAAACCATTATCAAAGTTCCAAGTCAAAAAACTCATAAATTTCACCTTAAAAACAAATACAAAACTTCAAAGTTAAAAAATTCAACAATTTCACTATAAAGACCATAAAAAATTTCAAAGTTAAAAATTCACCAATTTCACTATAAAAAACCATTACAAGAGTTCCTAGTAAAAAATTAAACAACTTCACTATAAAAACCATAACATAGGTTCCATTTGAAGAAACTCACCAATTTCAGTATAAAGACAATTACGAAAGTTCAATGTTAAAAAACTCACCAATTTCAACATAAAGACCATTGGAAAAGTTCCATGTGAATAAAATCACCAATTTCACAATAAAAACCATTACTAAAGTTCAAATTTCAAAAGTAACCAATTTCACTATAAAACCATAACAAAAATTCCAATTAAAAAAACTTTGGAATTTTCGCTATAAAGACCATAACAAAAGTTCAAAGTTAAAAAATTTCCCAATATCACTATATAAACCATTACCAAAGTTCCAAGTCAAAAAACTCATAAATTTCACCTTAAAAACAAATACAAAAGTTCAAAGTTAAAAAATTCAACATTTTCACTATAAAGACCATAAAAAAGTTCAAAGTTAAAAAATTCACCAATTTCACTATAAAAAACCATTACAAGAGTTCCTAGTAAAAAATTCAAAACCTTCACTATAAAAACCATAACAAAGGTTCCATTTGAAGAAACTCACCAATTTCAGTATAAAGACAATTACGAAAGTTCAAAGTTAAAAAACTCACCAATTTCAACATAAAGACCATTGGAAAAGTTCCATGTGAAAAAAATCACCAATTTCACCATAAAAACCATTACTAAAGTTCAAAGTTAAAAAAGTAACCAATTTCACTATAAAAACTATAACAAAAATTCCAATTAAAAAAACTTTGGAATTTCGCTATGAAGACCATAACAAAAGTTCAAAGTTAAAAAATTTCCCAATATCACTATATAAACCATTACCAAAGTTCCAAGTCAAAAAACTCATAAATTTCACCTTAAAAACAAATACAAAAGTTCAAAGGTAAAAAATTAAACATTTTCACTATAAAGACCATAAAAAAGTTCAAAGTTAAAAAATTCACCAATTTCACTATAAAAAACCATTACAAGAGTTCCTAGTAAAAAATTCAACAACTTCACTATAAAAACCATAACAAAGGCTCCATTTGAAGAAACTCACCAATTTCAGTGTAAAGACAATTACGAAAGTTCAAAGTTAAAAAACTCACCAATTTCAACATAAAGACCATTGGAAAAGTTCCATGTGAAAATAATCACCAATTTCACCATAAAAACCATTACTAAAGTTCAAAGTTAAAAAAGTAACCAATTTCACTATAAAAACTATAACAAAAATTCCAATTAAAAAAACTTTCGAATTTCGCTATAAAGACCATCACAAAAGTTCAAAGTTAAAAAATTTCCCAATATCACTATATAAACCATTACCAAAGTTCCAAGTCAAAAAACACATAAATTTCACCTTAAAAACAAATACAAAAGTTCAAAGTTAAAAAATTCAACATTTTTACTATAAAGACCATAAAAAAGTTCAAAGTTAAAAAAATCACCAATTTCACTATAAAAAACCATTACAAGAGTTCCTATTAAAAAATTCAACAACTTCACTATAAAAACCAAAACAAAGGTTCCATTTGAAGTAACTCACCAATTTCACTATGACGACGATTACAAAAGTTCAGAGTTAAAAAACTCACCAATTTCAATATATAGACCATAAGAAAAGCTCAAGTGAAAAAAATCACCAATTTAACCATATAAACCATTACATGAGTAGAAAGTTAAGAAACTACCCAATTTCACTTTAAAAACCATAAAAAAAATTCCAATTTAAAAAACTCTGGAATTTCACTGTAAAGAGCATAATAAAAGGTCAAAGTTAAAAAATTCCCAAATATCAACATATAAACCATTACAAAAGTTCCAAGTCTAAACACTCATCAATTTCTCCCCAATAACCAGTACGAAAGTTCATAGTTAAAAAAATCACTAATTTCACAATAAAGACCATAAAAAAAGAAAAACTTAAAAAACCTCCCCAATTTCACTATAAAAACCATTACAAAATTTCCTACTCAAAAGTTCAACAATTTCACAATAAAAACTGCAACAAAATTTCCATTTGAAAAAACTCACCAATTTTAGTATAAAGACCATGACAAAAGTTAAAAGTTAAAAAAACGCACAAATTGCAATATAAAGACCATCAGAAAAGTTCCAAATGAAAAAAATAACCAATTTCACCCCAAAAAATCATTACAAAAATACAATGTTTTAAAAACTCTCCAATTTCACTATCAAAACTATTACAAAAGTTCCCAGTAAAAAACTCAACAATTTCACTATAAAAACCATAGCAAAAGTTCCATTTGAAAAATCTCTCAAATATCAGTATAACGACCATTGCAAAAGTTCAAAGTTAATAAAATCACCAATTTCAACATAAAGACCATAGGAAAACTTCCAAGTGATAAAAATCACCAATTTCACCACCGAAACCATTACAAAAATACAAAGTTTTAAAAACTCTCCAATTTCACTATAAAAACCATTACAAAAGTTACTAGTAAAAAATTCAACAATTTCACTATAAAAACCATAACAAAAGTTCCATTTGAAAAAACTCACCAATTTCAGTATAAAGACCATTAAGAAAGTTCAAACTTAAAAAACTCACCAATTTCAACATAAAGACCATTGGAAAAGTTCCATGTGAAAATAATCACCAATTTCACCATAAAAACCATTACTAAAGTTCAAAGTTAAAAAAGTAACCACCTTCACTATATACAAACCATCACAAAAATTCCAATTAAAAAAGCTTTGGAATTTCGCTATAAAGACCATAACAAAAGTTCAAAGTTAAAAAATTCCCAATATCACTAAATAAACCATTATCAAAGTTCCAAGTCAAAAAACTCGTAAATTTCACCTTGAAAACAAATACAAAACTTCAAAGTTAAAAAATTCAACAATTTCACTATAAAGACCATAAAAAAGTTCAAAGTTAAAAAATTCACAAATTTCACTATAAAAAACCATTACAAGAGTTCCTAGTAAAAAATTCAAAACCTTCACTATAAAAACCATAACAAAGGTTCCATTTGAAGAAACTCACCAATTTCAGTATAAAGACAATTACGAAAGTTCAAAGTTAAAAAACTCACCAATTTCAACATAAAGACCATTGGAAAAGTTCCATGTGAAAAAAATCACCAATTTCACCATAAAAACCATTACTAAAGTTCAAAGTTAAAAAAGTAACCAATTTCACTATAAAAACGATAACAAAAATTCCAATTAAAAAAACTTTGGAATTTCGCTATGAAGACCATAACAAAAGTTCAAAGTTAAAAAATTTCCCAATATCACTATATAAACCATTACTAAAGTTCCAAGTCAAAAAACTCATAAATTTCACCTTAAAAACAAATACAAAAGTTCAAAGTTAAAAAATTCAACATTTTCACTATAAAGACCATAAAAAAGTTCAAAGTTAAAAAATTCACCAATTTCACTATAAAAAACCATTACAAGAGTTCCTAGTAAAAAATTCAACAACTTCACTATAAAAACCATAACAAAGGCTCCATTTGAAGAAACTCACCAATTTCACTATGACGACGATTACAAAAGTTCAGAGTTAAAAAACTCACCAATTTCAATATATAGACCATAAGAAAAGCTCAAGTGAAAAGAATCACCAATTTAACCATAGAAACCATTACATGAGTAGAAAGTTACGAAACTCCCCAATTTCACTTTAAAAACAATAAAAAAAATTCCAATTTAAAAAACTCTGGAATTTCACTATAAAGAGCATAATAAAAGTTCAAAGTTAAAAAATTCCCAAATATCAACATATAAACCATTACAAAAGTTCCAAGTCTAAAAACTCATCAATTTCTCCCTAATAACCAGTACGAAAGTTCATAGTTAAAAAATTCACTAATTTCACAATAAAGACCATAAAAAAAGAAAAAGTTAAAAAACCTCCCCAATTTCACTATAAAAACCATTACAAAATTTCCTACTCAAAAGTTCAACAATTTCACAATAAAAACTGTAACAAAATTTCCATTTGAAAAAACTCACCAATTTTAGTATAAAGACCATGACAAAAGTTAAAAGTTAAAAAAACGCACAAATTGCAATATAAAGACCATCAGAAAAGTTCCAAATGAAAAAAATAACCAATTTCACCCCAAAAAACCATTACAAAAATACAATGTTTTAAAAACTCTCCAATTTCACTATCAAAAGTATTACAAAAGTTCCCAGTAAAAAACTCAACAATTTCACTATAAAAACCATAGCAAAAGTTCCATTTGAAAAATCTCTCAAATATCAGTATAACGACCATTGCAAAAGTTCAAAGTTAATAAAATCACCAATTTCAACATAAAGACCATAGGAAAACTTCCAAGTGATAAAAATCACCAATTTCACCACCGAAACCATTACAAAAATACAAAGTTTTAAAAACTCTCCAATTTCACTATAAAAACCATTACAAAAGTTACTAGTAAAAAATTCAACAATTTCACTATAAAAACCATAACAAAAGTTCCATTTGAAAAAACTCACCAATTTCAGTATAAAGACCATTACGAAAGTTCAAACTTAAAAAACTCACCAATTTCAACATAAAGACCATTGGAAAAGTTCCATGTGAAAATAATCACCAATTTCACCATAAAAACCATTACTAAAGTTCAAAGTTAAAAAAGTAACCACCTTCACTATATACAAACCATCACAAAAATTCCAATTAAAAAAGCTTTGGAATTTCGCTATAAAGACCATAACAAAAGTTCAAAGTTAAAAAATTCCCAATATCACTAAATAAACCATTATCAAAGTTCCAAGTCAAAAAACTCATAAATTTCACCTTAAAAACAAATACAAAACTTCAAAGTTAAAAAATTCAACAATTTCACTATAAAGACCATAAAAAAGTTCAAAGTTAAAAAATTCACAAATTTCACTATAAAAAACCATTACAAGAGTTCCTAGTAAAAAATTCAAAACCTTCACTATAAAAACCATAACAAAGGTTCCATTTGAAGAAACTCACCAATTTCAGTATAAAGACAATTACGAAAGTTCAAAGTTAAAAAACTCACCAATTTCAACATAAAGACCATTGGAAAAGTTCCATGTGAAAATAATCACCCATTTCACCATAAAAACCATTACTAAAGTTCAAAGTTAAAAAAGTAACCAATTTCACTATAAAAACTATAACAAAAATTCCAATTAAAAAAACTTTGGAATTTCGCTATAAAGACCATCACAAAAGTTCAAAGTTAAAAAATTTCCCAATATCACTATATAAACCATTACCAAAGTTCCAAGTCAAAAAACACATAAATTTCACCTTAAAAACAAATACAAAAGTTCAAAGTTAAAAAATTCAACATTTTTACTATAAAGACCATAAAAAAGTTCAAAGTTAAAAAATTCACCAATTTCACTATAAAAAACCATTACAAGAGTTCCTATTAAAAAATTCAACAACTTCACTATAAAAACCAAAACAAAGGTTCCATTTGAAGTAACTCACCAATTTCACTATGACGACGATTACAAAAGTTCAGAGTTAAAAAACTCACCAATTTCAATATATAGACCATAAGAAAAGCTCAAGTGAAAAAAATCACCAATTTAACCATATAAACCATTACATGAGTAGAAAGTTAAGAAACTACCCAATTTCACTTTAAAAACCATAAAAAAAATTCCAATTTAAAAAACTCTGGAATTTCACTGTAAAGAGCATAATAAAAGGTCAAAGTTAAAAAATTCCCAAATATCAACATATAAACCATTACAAAAGTTCCAAGTCTAAACACTCATCAATTTCTCCCCAATAACCAGTACGAAAGTTCATAGTTAAAAAAATCACTAATTTCACAATAAAGACCATAAAAAAAGAAAAACTTAAAAAACCTCCCCAATTTCACTATAAAAACCATTACAAAATTTCCTAATCAAAAGTTCAACAATTTCACAATAAAAACTGCAACAAAATTTCCATTTGAAAAAACTCACCAATTTTAGTATAAAGACCATGACAAAAGTTAAAAGTTAAAAAAACGCACAAATTGCAATATAAAGACCATCAGAAAAGTTCCAAATGAAAAAAATAACCAATTTCACCCCAAAAAACCATTACAAAAATACAATGTTTTAAAAACTCTCCAATTTCACTATCAAAAGTATTACAAAAGTTCCCAGTAAAAAACTCAACAATTTCACTATAAAAACCATAGCAAAAGTTCCATTTGAAAAATCTCTCAAATATCAGTATAACGACCATTGCAAAAGTTCAAAGTTAATAAAATCACCAATTTCAACATAAAGACCATAGGAAAACTTCCAAGTGATAAAAATCACCAATTTCACCACCGAAACCATTGCAAAAATACAAAGTTTTAAAAACTCTCCAATTTCACTATAAAAACCATTACAAAAGTTACTAGTAAAAAATTCAACAATTTCACTATAAAAACCATAACAAAAGTTCCATTTGAAAAAACTCACCAATTTCAGTATAAAGACCATTAAGAAAGTTCAAACTTAAAAAACTCACCAATTTCAACATAAAGACCATTGGAAAAGTTCCATGTGAAAATAATCACCAATTTCACCATAAAAACCATTACTAAAGTTCAAAGTTAAAAAAGTAACCACCTTCACTATATACAAACCATCACAAAAATTCCAATTAAAAAAGCTTTGGAATTTCGCTATAAAGACCATAACAAAAGTTCAAAGTTAAAAAATTCCCAATATCACTAAATAAACCATTATCAAAGTTCCAAGTCAAAAAACTCATAAATTTCACCTTAAAAACAAATACAAAACTTCAAAGTTAAAAAATTCAACAATTTCACTATAAAGACCATAAAAAAGTTCAAAGTTAAAAAATTCACAAATTTCACTATAAAAAACCATTACAAGAGTTCCTAGTAAAAAATTCAAAACCTTCACTATAAAAACCATAACAAAGGTTCCATTTGAAGAAACTCACCAATTTCAGTATAAAGACAATTACGAAAGTTCAAAGTTAAAAAACTCACCAATTTCAACATAAAGACCATTGGAAAAGTTCCATGTGAAAAAAATCACCAATTTCACCATAAAAACCATTACTAAAGTTCAAAGTTAAAAAAGTAACCAATTTCACTATAAAAACGATAACAAAAATTCCAATTAAAAAAACTTTGGAATTTCGCTATGAAGACCATAACAAAAGTTCAAAGTTAAAAAATTTCCCAATATCACTATATAAACCATTACCAAAGTTCCAAGTCAAAAAACTCATAAATTTCACCTTAAAAACAAATACAAAAGTTCAAAGTTAAAAAATTCAACATTTTCACTATAAAGACCATAAAAAAGTTCAAAGTTAAAAAATTCACCAATTTCACTATAAAAAACCATTACAAGAGTTCCTAGTAAAAAAATTCAACAACTTCACTATAAAAACCATAACAAAGGCTCCATTTGAAGAAACTCACCAATTTCAGTGTAAAGACAATTACGAAAGTTCAAAGTTAAAAAACTCACCAATTTCAACATAAAGACCATTGGAAAAGTTCCATGTGAAAATAATCACCCATTTCACCATAAAAACCATTACTAAAGTTCAAAGTTAAAAAAGTAACCAATTTCACTATAAAAACTATAACAAAAATTCCAATTAAAAAAACTTTGGAATTTCGCTATAAAGACCATCACAAAAGTTCAAAGTTAAAAAATTTCCCAATATCACTATATAAACCATTACCAAAGTTCCAAGTCAAAAAACACATAAATTTCACCTTAAAAACAAATACAAAAGTTCAAAGTTAAAAAATTCAACATTTTTACTATAAAGACCATAAAAAAGTTCAAAGTTAAAAAATTCACCAATTTCACTATAAAAAACCATTACAAGAGTTCCTATTAAAAAATTCAACAACTTCACTATAAAAACCAAAACAAAGGTTCCATTTGAAGTAACTCATCAATTTCACTATGACGACGATTACAAAAGTTCAGAGTTAAAAAACTCACCAATTTCAATATATAGACCATAAGAAAAGCTCAAGTGAAAAAAATCACCAATTTAACCATATAAACCATTACATGAGTAGAAAGTTAAGAAACTACCCAATTTCACTTTAAAAACCATAAAAAAAAATTCCAATTTAAAAAACTCTGGAATTTCACTGTAAAGAGCATAATAAAAGGTCAAAGTTAAAAAATTCCCAAATATCAACATATAAACCATTACAAAAGTTCCAAGTCTAAACACTCATCAATTTCTCCCCAATAACCAGTACGAAAGTTCATAGTTAAAAAAATCACTAATTTCACAATAAAGACCATAAAAAAAGAAAAACTTAAAAAACCTCCCCAATTTCACTATAAAAACCATTACAAAATTTCCTAATCAAAAGTTCAACAATTTCACAATAAAAACTGCAACAAAATTTCCATTTGAAAAAACTCACCAATTTTAGTATAAAGACCATGACAAAAGTTAAAAGTTAAAAAAACGCACAAATTGCAATATAAAGACCATCAGAAAAGTTCCAAATGAAAAAAATAACCAATTTCACCCCAAAAAACCATTACAAAAATACAATGTTTTAAAAACTCTCCAATTTCACTATCAAAAGTATTACAAAAGTTCCCAGTAAAAAACTTAACAATTTCACTATAAAAACCATAGCAAAAGTTCCATTTGAAAAATCTCTCAAATATCAGTATAACGACCATTGCAAAAGTTCAAAGTTAATAAAATCACCAATTTCAACATAAAGACCATAGGAAAACTTCCAAGTGATAAAAATCACCAATTTCACCACCGAAACCATTACAAAAATACAAAGTTTTAAAAACTCTCCAATTTCACTATAAAAACCATTACAAAAGTTACTAGTAAAAAATTCAACAATTTCACTATAAAAACCATAACAAAAGTTCCATTTGAAAAAACTCACCAATTTCAGTATAAAGACCATTACGAAAGTTCAAACTTAAAAAACTCACCAATTTCAACATAAAGACCATTGGAAAAGTTCCATGTGAAAATAATCACCAATTTCACCATAAAAACCATTACTAAAGTTCAAAGTTAAAAAAGTAACCACCTTCACTATATACAAACCATCACAAAAATTCCAATTAAAAAAGCTTTGGAATTTCGCTATAAAGACCATAACAAAAGTTCAAAGTTAAAAAATTCCCAATATCACTAAATAAACCATTATCAAAGTTCCAAGTCAAAAAACTCATAAATTTCACCTTAAAAACAAATACAAAACTTCAAAGTTAAAAAATTCAACAATTTCACTATAAAGACCATAAAAAAGTTCAAAGTTTAAAAATTCACAAATTTCACTATAAAAAACCATTACAAGAGTTCCTAGTAAAAAATTCAAAACCTTCACTATAAAAACCATAACAAAGGTTCCATTTGAAGAAACTCACCAATTTCAGTATAAAGACAATTACGAAAGTTCAAAGTTAAAAAACTCACCAATTTCAACATAAAGACCATTGGAAAAGTTCCATGTGAAAATAATCACCCATTTCACCATAAAAACCATTACTAAAGTTCAAAGTTAAAAAAGTAACCAATTTCACTATAAAAACTATAACAAAAATTCCAATTAAAAAAACTTTGGAATTTCGCTATAAAGACCATCACAAAAGTTCAAAGTTAAAAAATTTCCCAATATCACTATATAAACCATTACCAAAGTTCCAAGTCAAAAAACACATAAATTTCACCTTAAAAACAAATACAAAAGTTCAAAGTTAAAAAATTCAACATTTTTACTATAAAGACCATAAAAAAGTTCAAAGTTAAAAAATTCACCAATTTCACTATAAAAAACCATTACAAGAGTTCCTATTAAAAAATTCAACAACTTCACTATAAAAACCAAAACAAAGGTTCCATTTGAAGTAACTCACCAATTTCACTATGACGACGATTACAAAAGTTCAGAGTTAAAAAACTCACCAATTTCAATATATAGACCATAAGAAAAGCTCAAGTGAAAAAAATCACCAATTTAACCATATAAACCATTACATGAGTAGAAAGTTAAGAAACTACCCAATTTCACTTTAAAAACCATAAAAAAAAATTCCAATTTAAAAAACTGGAATTTCACTGTAAAGAGCATAATAAAAGGTCAAAGTTAAAAAATTCCCAAATATCAACATATAAACCATTACAAAAGTTCCAAGTCTAAACACTCATCAATTTCTCCCCAATAACCAGTACGAAAGTTCATAGTTAAAAAAATCACTAATTTCACAATAAAGACCATAAAAAAAGAAAAACTTAAAAAACCTCCCCAATTTCACTATAAAAACCATTACAAAATTTCCTAATCAAAAGTTCAACAATTTCACAATAAAAACTGCAACAAAATTTCCATTTGAAAAAACTCACCAATTTTAGTATAAAGACCATGACAAAAGTTAAAAGTTAAAAAAACGCACAAATTGCAATATAAAGACCATCAGAAAAGTTCCAAATGAAAAAAATAACCAATTTCACCCCAAAAAACCATTACAAAAATACAATGTTTTAAAAACTCTCCAATTTCACTATCAAAAGTATTACAAAAGTTCCCAGTAAAAAACTCAACAATTTCACTATAAAAACCATAGCAAAAGTTCCATTTGAAAAATCTCTCAAATATCAGTATAACGACCATTGCAAAAGTTCAAAGTTAATAAAATCACCAATTTCAACATAAAGACCATAGGAAAACTTCCAAGTGATAAAAATCACCAATTTCACCACCGAAACCATTACAAAAATACAAAGTTTTAAAAACTCTCCAATTTCACTATAAAAACCATTACAAAAGTTACTAGTAAAAAATTCAACAATTTCACTATAAAAACCATAACAAAAGTTCCATTTGAAAAAACTCACCAATTTCAGTATAAAGACCATTAAGAAAGTTCAAACTTAAAAAACTCACCAATTTCAACATAAAGACCATTGGAAAAGTTCCATGTGAAAATAATCACCAATTTCACCATAAAAACCATTACTAAAGTTCAAAGTTAAAAAAGTAACCACCTTCACTATATACAAACCATCACAAAAATTCCAATTAAAAAAGCTTTGGAATTTCGCTATAAAGACCATAACAAAAGTTCAAAGTTAAAAAATTCCCAATATCACTAAATAAACCATTATCAAAGTTCCAAGTCAAAAAACTCATAAATTTCACCTTAAAAACAAATACAAAACTTCAAAGTTAAAAAATTCAACAATTTCACTATAAAGACCATAAAAAAGTTCAAAGTTAAAAAATTCACAAATTTCACTATAAAAAACCATTACAAGAGTTCCTAGTAAAAAATTCAAAACCTTCACTATAAAAACCATAACAAAGGTTCCATTTGAAGAAACTCACCAATTTCAGTATAAAGACAATTACGAAAGTTCAAAGTTAAAAAACTCACCAATTTCAACATAAAGACCATTGGAAAAGTTCCATGTGAAAAAAATCACCAATTTCACCATAAAAACCATTACTAAAGTTCAAAGTTAAAAAAGTAACCAATTTCACTATAAAAACGATAACAAAAATTCCAATTAAAAAAACTTTGGAATTTCGCTATGAAGACCATAACAAAAGTTCAAAGTTAAAAAATTTCCCAATATCACTATATAAACCATTACCAAAGTTCCAAGTCAAAAAACTCATAAATTTCACCTTAAAAACAAATACAAAAGTTCAAAGTTAAAAAATTCAACATTTTCACTATAAAGACCATAAAAAAGTTCAAAGTTAAAAAATTCACCAATTTCACTATAAAAAACCATTACAAGAGTTCCTAGTAAAAAATTCAACAACTTCACTATAAAAACCATAACAAAGGCTCCATTTGAAGAAACTCACCAATTTCACTATGACGACGATTACAAAAGTTCAGAGTTAAAAAACTCACCAATTTCAATATATAGACCATAAGAAAAGCTCAAGTGAAAAGAATCACCAATTTAACCATAGAAACCATTACATGAGTAGAAAGTTACGAAACTCCCCAATTTCACTTTAAAAACAATAAAAAAAATTCCAATTTAAAAAACTCTGGAATTTCACTATAAAGAGCATAATAAAAGTTCAAAGTTAAAAAATTCCCAAATATCAACATATAAACCATTACAAAAGTTCCAAGTCTAAAAACTCATCAATTTCTCCCTAATAACCAGTACGAAAGTTCATAGTTAAAAAATTCACTAATTTCACAATAAAGACCATAAAAAAAGAAAAAGTTAAAAAACCTCCCCAATTTCACTATAAAAACCATTACAAAATTTCCTACTCAAAAGTTCAACAATTTCACAATAAAAACTGTAACAAAATTTCCATTTGAAAAAACTCACCAATTTTAGTATAAAGACCATGACAAAAGTTAAAAGTTAAAAAAACGCACAAATTGCAATATAAAGACCATCAGAAAAGTTCCAAATGAAAAAAATAACCAATTTCACCCCAAAAAACCATTACAAAAATACAATGTTTTAAAAACTCTCCAATTTCACTATCAAAAGTATTACAAAAGTTCCCAGTAAAAAACTCAACAATTTCACTATAAAAACCATAGCAAAAGTTCCATTTGAAAAATCTCTCAAATATCAGTATAACGACCATTGCAAAAGTTCAAAGTTAATAAAATCACCAATTTCAACATAAAGACCATAGGAAAACTTCCAAGTGATAAAAATCACCAATTTCACCACCGAAACCATTACAAAAATACAAAGTTTTAAAAACTCTCCAATTTCACTATAAAAACCATTACAAAAGTTACTAGTAAAAAATTCAACAATTTCACTATAAAAACCATAACAAAAGTTCCATTTGAAAAAACTCACCAATTTCAGTATAAAGACCATTACGAAAGTTCAAACTTAAAAAACTCACCAATTTCAACATAAAGACCATTGGAAAAGTTCCATGTGAAAATAATCACCAATTTCACCATAAAAACCATTACTAAAGTTCAAAGTTAAAAAAGTAACCACCTTCACTATATACAAACCATCACAAAAATTCCAATTAAAAAAGCTTTGGAATTTCGCTATAAAGACCATAACAAAAGTTCAAAGTTAAAAAATTCCCAATATCACTAAATAAACCATTATCAAAGTTCCAAGTCAAAAAACTCGTAAATTTCACCTTAAAAACAAATACAAAACTTCAAAGTTAAAAAATTCAACAATTTCACTATAAAGACCATAAAAAAGTTCAAAGTTAAAAAATTCACAAATTTCACTATAAAAAACCATTACAAGAGTTCCTAGTAAAAAATTCAAAACCTTCACTATAAAAACCATAACAAAGGTTCCATTTGAAGAAACTCACCAATTTCAGTATAAAGACAATTACGAAAGTTCAAAGTTAAAAAACTCACCAATTTCAACATAAAGACCATTGGAAAAGTTCCATGTGAAAAAAATCACCAATTTCACCATAAAAACCATTACTAAAGTTCAAAGTTAAAAAAGTAACCAATTTCACTATAAAAACGATAACAAAAATTCCAATTAAAAAAACTTTGGAATTTCGCTATGAAGACCATAACAAAAGTTCAAAGTTAAAAAATTTCCCAATATCACTATATAAACCATTACCAAAGTTCCAAGTCAAAAAACTCATAAATTTCACCTTAAAAACAAATACAAAAGTTCAAAGTTAAAAAAATCAACATTTTCACAATAAAGACCATAAAAAAGTTCAAAGTTAAAAAATTCACCAATTTCACTATAAAAAACCATTACAAGAGTTCCTAGTAAAAAATTCAACAACTTCACTATAAAAACCATAACAAAGGCTCCATTTGAAGAAACTCACCAATTTCACTATGACGACGATTACAAAAGTTCAGAGTTAAAAAACTCACCAATTTCAATATATAGACCATAAGAAAAGCTCAAGTGAAAAGAATCACCAATTTAACCATAGAAACCATTACATGAGTAGAAAGTTACGAAACTCCCCAATTTCACTTTAAAAACAATAAAAAAAATTCCAATTTAAAAAACTCTGGAATTTCACTATAAAGAGCATAATAAAAGTTCAAAGTTAAAAAATTCCCAAATATCAACATATAAACCATTACAAAAGTTCCAAGTCTAAAAACTCATCAATTTCTCCCTAATAACCAGTACGAAAGTTCATAGTTAAAAAATTCACTAATTTCACAATAAAGACCATAAAAAAAGAAAAAGTTAAAAAACCTCCCCAATTTCACTATAAAAACCATTACAAAATTTCCTACTCAGAAGTTCAACAATTTCACAATAAAAACTGTAACAAAATTTCCATTTGAAAAAACTCACCAATTTTAGTATAAAGACCATGACAAAAGTTAAAAGTTAAAAAAACGCACAAATTGCAATATAAAGACCATCAGAAAAGTTCCAAATGGAAAAAATAATCAATTTCACCCCAAAAAAACCATTACAAAAATACAATGTTTTAAAAACTCTCCAATTTCACTATCAAAACTGTTACAAAAGTTCCCATTAAAAAACTCAACAATTTAACTATAAAAACCATAGCAAAAGTTCCATTTGAAAAATCTCTCAAATATCAGTATAACGACCATTGCAAAAGTTCAAAGTTAATAAAATCACCAATTTCAACATAAAGACCATAGGAAAACTTCCAAGTGATAAAAATCACCAATTTCACCACCGAAACCATTACAAAAATACAAAGTTTTAAAAACTCTCCAATTTCACTATAAAAACCATTACAAAAGTTACTAGTAAAAAATTCAACAATTTCACTATAAAAACCATAACAAAAGTTCCATTTGAAAAAACTCACCAATTTCAGTATAAAGACTATTACGAAAGTTCAAACTTAAAAAACTCACCAATTTCAACATAAAGACCATTGGAAAAGTTCCATGTGAAAATAATCACCAATTTCACCATAAAAACCATTACTAAAGTTCAAAGTTAAAAAAGTAACCACCTTCACTATATACAAACCATCACAAAAATTCCAATTAAAAAAGCTTTGGAATTTCGCTATAAAGACCATAACAAAAGTTCAAAGTAAAAAATTCCCAATATCACTAAATAAACCATTATCAAAGTTCCAAGTCAAAAAACTCGTAAATTTCACCTTAAAAACAAATACAAAACTTCAAAGTTAAAAAATTCAACAATTTCACTATAAAGACCATAAAAAAGTTCAAAGTTAAAAAATTCACAAATTTCACTATAAAAAACCATTACAAGAGTTCCTAGTAAAAAATTCAAAACCTTCACTATAAAAACCATAACAAAGGTTCCATTAGAAGAAACTCACCAATTTCAGTATAAAGACAATTACGAAAGTTCAAAGTTAAAAAACTCACCAATTTCAACATAAAGACCATTGGAAAAGTTCCATGTGAAAAAAATCACCAATTTCACCATAAAAACCATTACTAAAGTTCAAAGTTAAAAAAGTAACCAATTTCACTATAAAAACTATAACAAAAATTCCAATTAAAAAAACTTTGGAATTTCGCTATGAAGACCATAACAAAAGTTCAAAGTTAAAAAATTTCCCAATATCACTATATAAACCATTACCAAAGTTCCAAGTCAAAAAACTCATAAATTTCACCTTAAAAACAAATACAAAAGTTCAAAGTTAAAAAATTAAACATTTTCACTATAAAGACCATAAAAAAGTTCAAAGTTAAAAAATTCACCAATTTCACTATAAAAAACCATTACAAGAGTTCCTAGTAAAAAATTCAACAACTTCACTATAAAAACCATAACAAAGGCTCCATTTGAAGAAACTCACCAATTTCAGTGTAAAGACAATTACGAAAGTTCAAAGTTAAAAAACTCACCAATTTCAACATAAAGACCATTGGAAAAGTTCCATGTGAAAATAATCACCAATTTCACCATAAAAACCATTACTAAAGTTCAAAGTTAAAAAAGTAACCAATTTCACTATAAAAACTATAACAAAAATTCCAATTAAAAAAACTTTGTAATTTCGCTATAAAGACCATCACAAAAGTTCAAAGTTAAAAAATTTCCCAATATCACTATATAAACCATTACCAAAGTTCCAAGTCAAAAAACACATAAATTTCACCTTAAAAACAAATACAAAAGTTCAAAGTTAAAAAATTCAACATTTTTACTATAAAGACCATAAAAAAGTTCAAAGTTAAAAAATTCACCAATTTCACTATAAAAAACCATTACAAAAGTTCCTATTAAAAAATTCAACAACTTCACTATAAAAACCAAAACAAAGGTTCCATTTGAAGTAACTCACCAATTTCACTATGACGACGATTACAAAAGTTCAGAGTTAAAAAACTCACCAATTTCAATATATAGACCATAAGAAAAGCTCAAGTGAAAAAAATCACCAATTTAACCATATAAACCATTACATGAGTAGAAAGTTAAGAAACTACCCAATTTCACTTTAAAAACCATAAAAAAAATTCCAATTTAAAAAACTCTGGAATTTCACTGTAAAGAGCATAATAAAAGGTCAAAGTTAAAAAATTCCCAAATATCAACATATAAACCATTACAAAAGTTCCAAGTCTAAACACTCATCAATTTCTCCCCAATAACCAGTACGAAAGTTCATAGTTAAAAAAATCACTAATTTCACAATAAAGACTATAAAAAAAGAAAAACTTAAAAAACCTCCCCAATTTCACTATAAAAACCATTACAAAATTTCCTACTCAAAAGTTCAACAATTTCACAATAAAAACTGCAACAAAATTTCCATTTGAAAAAACTCACCAATTTTAGTATAAAGACCATGACAAAAGTTAAAAGTTAAAAAAACGCACAAATTGCAATATAAAGACCATCAGAAAAGTTCCAAATGAAAAAAATAACCAATTTCACCCCAAAAAACCATTACAAAAATACAATGTTTTAAAAACTCTCCAATTTCACTATCAAAACTATTACAAAAGTTCCCAGTAAAAAACTCAACAATTTCACTATAAAAACCATAGCAAAAGTTCCATTTGAAAAATCTCTCAAATATCAGTATAACGACCATTGCAAAAGTTCAAAGTTAATAAAATCACCAATTTCAACATAAAGACCATAGGAAACCTTCCAAGTGAAAAAAATCACCAATTTCACCACCGAAACCATTACAAAAATACAAAGTTTTAAAAACTCTCCAATTTCACTATAAAAACCATTACAAAAGTTACTAGTAAAAAATTCAACAATTTCACTATAAAAACCATAACAAAAGTTCCATTTGAAGAAACTCACCAATTTCAGTATAAAGACCATTACGAAAGTTCAAACTTAAAAAACTCACCAATTTCAACATAAACACCATTGGAAAAGTTCCATGTGAAAATAATCACCAATTTCACCATAAAAACCATTACTAAAGTTCAAAGTTAAAAAAGTAACCAACTTCACTATATACAAACCATAACAAAAATTCCAATTAAAAAAGCTATGGAATTTCGCTATAAAGACCATAACAAAAGTTCAAAGTTAAAAAATTTCCCAATATCACTATATAAACCATTACCAAAGTTCCAAGTCAAAAAACTCATAAATTTCACCTTAAAAACAAATACAAAACTTCAAAGTTAAAAAATTCAACATTTTCACTATAAAGACCATAAAAAAGTTCAAAGTTAAAAAATTCACCAATTTCACTATAAAAAACCATTACAAGAGTTCCTAGTAAAAAATTAAACAACTTCACTATAAAAACCATAACAAAGGCTCCATTTGAAGAAACTCACCAATTTCAGTGTAAAGACAATTACGAAAGTTCAAAGTTAAAAAACTCACCAATTTCAACATAAAGACCATTGGAAAAGTTCCATGTGAAAATAATCACCAATTTCAACATAAAAACCATTACTAAAGTTCAAAGTTAAAAAAGTAACCAATTTCACTATAAAACCATAACAAAAATTCCAATTAAAAAAACTTTGGAATTTCGCTATAAAGACCATCACAAAAGTTCAAAGTTAAAAAATTTCCCAATATCACTATATAAACCATTACCAAAGTTCCAAGTCAAAAAACTCATAAATTTCACCTTAAAAACAAATACAAAAGTTCAAAGTTAAAAAATTCAACATTTTTACTATAAAGACCATAAAAAAGTTCAAAGTTAAAAAATTCACCAATTTCACTATAAAAAACCATTACAAGAGTTCATAGTAAAAAAATTCAACAACTTCACTATAAAAACCAAAACAAAGGTTCCATTTGAAGTAACTCACCAATTTCACTATGACGACGATTACAAAAGTTCAGAGTTAAAAAACTCACCAATTTCAATATATAGACCATAAGAAAAGCTCAAGTGAAAAAAATCACCAATTTAACCATAGAAACCATTACATGAGTAGAAAGTTACGAAACTCCCCAATTTCACTTTAAAAACAATAAAAAAAATTCCAATTTAAAAAACTCTGGAATTTCACTATAAAGAGCATAATAAAAGTTCAAAGTTAAAAAATTCCCAAATATCAACATATAAACCATTACAAAAGTTCCAAGTCTAAAAACTCATCAATTTCTCCCTAATAACCAGTACGAAAGTTCATAGTTAAAAAATTCACTAATTTCACAATAAAGACCATAAAAAAAGAAAAAGTTAAAAAACCTCCCCAATTTCACTATAAAAACCATTACAAAATTTCCTACTCTAAAGTTCAACAATTTCACAATAAAAACTGTAACAAAATTTCCATTTGAAAAAACTCACCAATTTTAGTATAAAGACCATGACAAAAGTTAAAAGTTAAAAAAACGCACAAATTGCAATATAAAGACCATCAGAAAAGTTCCAAATGAAAAAAATAACCAATTTCACCCCAAAAAACCATTACAAAAATACAATGTTTTAAAAACTCTCCAATTTCACTATCAAAACTATTACAAAAGTTCCTAGTAAAAAACTCAACAATTTCACTATAAAAACCATAGCAAAAGTTCCATTTGAAAAAACTCTCAAATATCAGTATAACGACCATTGCAAAAGTTCAAAGTTAATAAAATCACCAATTTCAACATAAAGACCATAGGAAAACTTCCAAGTGATAAAAATCACCAATTTCACCACCGAAACCATTACAAAAATACAAAGTTTTAAAAACTCTCCAATTTCACTATAAAAACCATTACAAAAGTTACTAGTAAAAAATTCAACAATCTCACTATAAAAACCATAACAAAAGTTCCATTTGAAAAAACTCACCAATTTCAGTATAAAGACCATTACGAAAGTTCAAACTTAAAAAACTCACCAATTTCAACATAAAGACCATTGGAAAAGTTCCATGTGAAAATAATCACCAATTTCACCATAAAAACCATTACTAAAGTTCAAAGTTAAAAAAGTAACCACCTTCACTATATACAAATCATCACAAAAATTCCAATTAAAAAAGCTTTGGAATTTCGCTATAAAGACCATAACAAAAGTTCAAAGTTTAAAAATTCCCAATATCACTAAATAAACCATTATCAAAGTTCCAAGTCAAAAAACTCGTAAATTTCACCTTAAAAACAAATACAAAACTTCAAAGTTAAAAAATTCAACAATTTCACTATAAAGACCATAAAAAAGTTCAAAGTTAAAAAATTCACAAATTTCACTATAAAAAACCATTACAAGAGTTCCTAGTAAAAAATTCAAAACCTTCACTATAAAAACCATAACAAAGGTTCCATTTGAAGAAACTCACCAATTTCAGTATAAAGACAATTACGAAAGTTCAAAGTTAAAAAACTCACCAATTTCAACATAAAGACCATTGGAAAAGTTCCATGTGAAAATAATCACCAATTTCACCATAAAAACCATTACTAAAGTTCAAAGTTAAAAAAGTAACCAACTTCACTATATACAAACCATAACAAAAATTCCAATTAAAAAAGCTATGGAATTTCGCTATAAAGACCATAACAAAAGTTCAAAGTTAAAAAATTCCCAATATCACTATATAAACCATTATCAAAGTTCCAAGTCAAAAAACTCATAAATTTCACCTTAAAAACAAATACAAAACTTCAAAGTTAAAAAATTCAACAATTTCACTATAAAGACCATAAAAAATTTCAAAGTTAAAAAATTCACCAATTTCACTATAAAAAACCATTACAAGAGTTCCTAGTAAAAAATTAAACAACTTCACTATAAAAACCATAACAAAGGTTCCATTTGAAGAAACTCACCAATTTCAGTATAAAGACCATTACGAAAGTTCAAAGTTAAAAAACTCACCAATTTCAACATAAAGACCATTGGAAAAGTTCCATGTGAAAAAAATCACCAATTTCACCATAAAAACCATTACTAAAGTTCAAATTTAAAAAGTAACCAATTTCACTATAAAACCATAACAAAAATTCCAATTAAAAAAACTTTGGAATTTCGCTATAAAGACCATAACAAAAGTTCAAAGTTAAAAAATTTCCCAATATCACTATATAAACCATTACCAAAGTTCCAAGTCAAAAAACTCATAAATTTCACCTTAAAAACAAATACAAAAGTTCAAAGTTACAAAATTCAACATTTTCACTTTAAAGACCATAAAAAAGTTCAAAGTTAAAAAATTCACCAATTTCACTATAAAAAACCATTACAAGAGTTCCTAGTAAAAAATTCAACAACTTCACTATAAAAACCAAAACAAAGGTTCCATTTGAAGTAACTCACCAATTTCACTATGACGACGATTACAAAAGTTCAGAGTTAAAAAACTCACCAATTTCAATATATAGACCATAAGAAAAGCTCAAGTGAAAAAAATCACCAATTTAACCATAGAAACCATTACATGAGTAGAAAGTTACGAAACTCCCCAATTTCACTTTAAAAACCATAAAAAAAATTCCAATTTAAAAAACTCTGGAATTTCACTATAAAGAGCATAATAAATGTTCAAAGTTAAAAAATTCCCGAATATCAACATATAAACCATTACAAAAGTTCCAAGTCTAAAAACTCATCAATTTCTCCCTAATAACCAGTACGAAAGTTCATAGTTAAAAAATTCACTAATTTCACAATAAAGACCATAAAAAAAGAAAAATTTAAAAAAACCTCCCCAATTTCACTATAAAAACCATTACAAAATTTCCTACTCAAAAGTTCAACAATTTCACAATAAAAACTGTAACAAAATTTCCATTTGAAAAAACTCACCAATTTTAGTATAAAGACCATGACAAAAGTTAAAAGTTAAAAAAACGCACAAATTGCAATATAATAAAGACCATCAGAAAAGTCCCAAATGAAAAAAATAACCAATTTCACCCCAAAAAACCATTACAAAAATACAATGTTTTAAAAACTCTCCAATTTCACTATCAAAACTATTACAAAAGTTCCCAGTAAAAAACTCAACAATTTCACTATAAAAACCATAGCAAAAGTTCCATTTGAAAAATCTCTCAAATATCAGTATAACGACCATTGCAAAAGTTCAAAGTTAATAAAATCACCAATTTCAACATAAAGACCATAGGAAAACTTCCAAGTGAAAAAAATCACCAATTTCACCACCGAAACCATTACAAAAATACAAAGTTTTAAAAACTCTCCAATTTCACTATAAAAACCATTACAAAAGTTACTAGTAAAAAATTCAACAATTTCACGATAAAAACCATAACAAAAGTTCCATTTGAAGAAACTCACCAATTTCAGTATAAAGACCATTACGAAAGTTCAAACTTAAAAAACTCACCAATTTCAACATAAAGACCATTGGAAAAGTTCCATGTGAAAATAATCACCAATTTCACCATAAAAACCATTACTAAAGTTCAAAGTTAAAAAAGTAACCAACTTCACTATATACAAACCATAACAAAAATTCCAATTAAAAAAGCTATGGAATTTCGCTATAAAGACCATAACAAAAGTTCAAAGTTAAAAAATTTCCCAATATCACTATATAAACCATTACCAAAGTTCCAAGTCAAAAAACTCATAAATTTCACCTTAAAAACAAATACAAAAGTTCAAAGTTAAAAAATTCAACATTTTCACTATAAAGACCATAAAAAAGTTTAAAGTTAAAAAATTCACCAATTTCACTATAAAAAACCATTACAAGAGTTCCTAGTAAAAAATTCAACAACTTCACTATAAAAACCATAACAAAGGCTCTATTTGAAGAAACTCACCAATTTCAGTGTAAAGACAATTACGAAAGTTCAAAGTTAAAAAACTCACCAATTTCAACATAAAGACCATTGGAAAAGTTCCATGTGAAAATAATCACCAATTTCAACATAAAAACCATTACTAAAGTTCAAAGTTAAAAAAGTAACCAATTTCACTATAAAACCATAACAAAAATTCCAATTAAAAAAACTTTGGAATTTCGCTATAAAGACCATCACAAAAGTTCAAAGTTAAAAAATTTCCCAATATCACTATATAAACCATTACCAAAGTTCCAAGTCAAAAAACTCATAAATTTCACCTTAAAAACAAATACAAAAGTTCAAAGTTAAAAAATTCAACATTTTTACTATAAAGACCATAAAAAAGTTCAAAGTTAAAAAATTCACCAATTTCACTATAAAAAACCATTACAAGAGTTCCTAGTAAAAAATTCAACAACTTCACTATAAAAACCAAAACAAAGGTTCCATTTGAAGTAACTCACCAATTTCACTATGACGACGATTACAAAAGTTCAGAGTTAAAAAACTCACCAATTTCAATATATAGACCATAAGAAAAGCTCAAGTGAAAAAAATCACCAATTTAACCATAGAAACCATTACATGAGTAGAAAGTTACGAAACTCCCCAATTTCACTTTAAAAACCATAAAAAAAATTCCAATTTAAAAAACTCTGGAATTTCACTATAAAGAGCATAATAAAAGTTCAAAGTTTAAAAATTCCCAAATATCAACATATAAACCATTACAAAAGTTCCAAGTCTAAAAACTCATCAATTTCTCCCTAATAACCAGTACGAAAGTTCATAGTTAAAAAATTCACTAATTTCACAATAAAGACCATAAAAAAAGAAAAAGTTAAAAAACCTCCCCAATTTCACTATAAAAACCATTACAAAATTTCCTACTCAAAAGTTCAACAATTTCACAATAAAAACTGTAACAAAATTTCCATTTGAAAAAACTCACCAATTTTAGTATAAAGACCATGACAAAAGTTAAAAGTTAAAAAAACGCACAAATTGCAATATAAAGACCATCAGAAAAGTTCCAAATGAAAAAAATAACCAATTTCACCCCAAAAAACCATTACAAAAATACAATGTTTTAAAAACTCTCCAATTTCACTATCAAAACTATTACAAAAGTTCCCAGTAAAAAACTCAACAATTTCACTATAAAAACCATAGCAAAAGTTCCATTTGAAAAATCTCTCAAATATCAGTATAACGACCATTGCAAAAGTTCAAAGTTAATAAAATCACCAATTTCAACATAAAGACCATAGGAAACCTTCCAAGTGAAAAAAATCACCAATTTCACCACCGAAACCATTACAAAAATACAAAGTTTTAAAAACTCTCCAATTTCACTATAAAAGCCATTACAAAAGTTACTAGTAAAAAATTCAACAATTTCACTATAAAAACCATAACAAAGGTTCCATTTGAAAAAACTCACCAATTTCAGTATAAAGACCATTACGAAAGTTCAAACTTAAAAAACTCACCAATTTCAACATAAAGACCATTGGAAAAGTTCCATGTGAAAAAAATCACCAATTTCACCATAAAAACCATTACTAAAGTTCAAAGTTAAAAAAGTAACCAATTTCACTATAAAAACTATAACAAAAATTCCAATTATAAAAACTTTGGAATTTCTCTATAAAGACCATAACAAAAGTTCAAAGTTAAAAAATTTCCCAATATCACTATATAAACCATTACCAAAGTTCCAAGTCAAAAAACTCATAAATTTCACCTTAAAAACAAATACAAAAGTTCAAAGTTAAAAAATTCAACATTTTCACTATAAAGACCATAAAAAAGTTCCAAGTTAAAAAATTCACCAATTTCGCTATAAAAAACCATTACAAGAGTTCCTAGTAAAAAATTCAACAACTTCACTATAAAAACCATAACAAAGGCTCCATTTGAAGAAACTCACCAATTTTAGTGTAAAGACAATTACGAAAGTTCAAAGTTAAAAAACTCACCAATTTCAACATAAAGACCATTGGAAAAGTTCCATGTGAAAATAATCACCAATTTCACCATGAAAACCATTACTAAAGTTCAAAGTTAAAAAAGTAACCAATTTCACTATAAAAACTATAACAAAAATTCCAATTAAAAAAACTTTGGAATTTCGCTATAAAGACCATCACAAAAGTTCAAAGTTAAAAAATTTCCCAATATCACTATATAAACCATTACCAAAGTTCCAAGTCAAAAAACTCATAAATTTCACCTTAAAAACAAATACAAAAGTTCAAAGTTAAAAAATTCAACATTTTTACTATAAAGACCATAAAAAAGTTCAAAGTTAAAAAATTCACCAATTTCACTATAAAAAACCATTACAAGAGTTCCTAGTAAAAAATTCAACAACTTCACTATAAAAACCAAAACAAAGGTTCCATTTGAAGTAACTCACCAATTTCACTATGACGACGATTACAAAAGTTCAGAGTTAAAAAACTCACCAATTTCAATATATAGACCATAAGAAAAGCTCAAGTGAAAAAAATCACCAATTTAACCATAGAAACCATTACATGAGTAGAAAGTTACGAAACTCCCCAATTTCACTTTAAAAACCATAAAAAAAATTCCAATTTAAAAAACTCTGGAATTTCACTATAAAGAGCATAATAAAAGTTCAAAGTTTAAAAATTCCCAAATATCAACATATAAACCATTACAAAAGTTCCAAGTCTAAAAACTCATCAATTTCTCCCTAATAACCAGTACGAAAGTTCATAGTTAAAAAATTCACTAATTTCACAATAAAGACCATAAAAAAAGAAAAAGTTAAAAAACCTCCCCAATTTCACTATAAAAACCATTACAAAATTTCCTACTCAAAAGTTCAACAATTTCACAATAAAAACTGTAACAAAATTTCCATTTGAAAAAACTCACCAATTTTAGTATAAAGACCATGACAAAAGTTAAAAGTTAAAAAAACGCACAAATTGCAATATAAAGACCATCAGAAAAGTTCCAAATGAAAAAAATAACCAATTTCACCCCAAAAAACCATTACAAAAATACAATGTTTTAAAAACTCTCCAATTTCACTATCAAAACTATTACAAAAGTTCCCAGTAAAAAACTCAACAATTTCACTATAAAAACCATAGCAAAAGTTCCATTTGAAAAATCTCTCAAATATCAGTATAACGACCATTGCAAAAGTTCAAAGTTAATAAAATCACCAATTTCAACATAAAGACCATAGGAAACCTTCCAAGTGAAAAAAATCACCAATTTCACCACCGAAACCATTACAAAAATACAAAGTTTTAAAAACTCTCCAATTTCACTATAAAAGCCATTACAAAAGTTACTAGTAAAAAATTCAACAATTTCACTATAAAAACCATAACAAAGGTTCCATTTGAAAAAACTCACCAATTTCAGTATAAAGACCATTACGAAAGTTCAAACTTAAAAAACTCACCAATTTCAACATAAAGACCATTGGAAAAGTTCCATGTGAAAAAAATCACCAATTTCACCATAAAAACCATTACTAAAGTTCAAAGTTAAAAAAGTAACCAATTTCACTATAAAAACTATAACAAAAATTCCAATTATAAAAACTTTGGAATTTCTCTATAAAGACCATAACAAAAGTTCAAAGTTAAAAAATTTCCCAATATCACTATATAAACCATTACCAAAGTTCCAAGTCAAAAAACTCATAAATTTCACCTTAAAAACAAATACAAAAGTTCAAAGTTAAAAAATTCAACATTTTCACTATAAAGACCATAAAAAAGTTCCAAGTTAAAAAATTCACCAATTTCGCTATAAAAAACCATTACAAGAGTTCCTAGTAAAAAATTCAACAACTTCACTATAAAAACCATAACAAAGGCTCCATTTGAAGAAACTCACCAATTTTAGTGTAAAGACAATTACGAAAGTTCAAAGTTAAAAAACTCACCAATTTCAACATAAAGACCATTGGAAAAGTTCCATGTGAAAATAATCACCAATTTCACCATGAAAACCATTACTAAAGTTCAAAGTTAAAAAAGTAACCAATTTCACTATAAAAACTATAACAAAAATTCCAATTAAAAAAACTTTGGAATTTCGCTATAAAGACCATCACAAAAGTTCAAAGTTAAAAAATTTCCCAATATCACTATATAAACCATTACCAAAGTTCCAAGTCAAAAAACTCATAAATTTCACCTTAAAAACAAATACAAAAGTTCAAAGTTAAAAAATTCAACATTTTTACTATAAAGACCATAAAAAAGTTCAAAGTTAAAAAATTCACCAATTTCACTATAAAAAACCATTACAAGAGTTCCTAGTAAAAAATTCAACAACTTCACTATAAAAACCAAAACAAAGGTTCCATTTGAAGTAACTCACCAATTTTACTATGACGAGGATTACAAAAGTTCAGAGTTAAAAAACTCACCAATTTCAATATATAGACCATAAGAAAAGCTCAAGTGAAAAAAATCACCAATTTAACCATAGAAACCATTACATGAGTAGAAAGTTACGAAACTCCCCAATTTCACTTTAAAAACCATAAAAAAAATTCCAATTTAAAAAACTCTGGAATTTCACTATAAAGAGCATAATAAAAGTTCAAAGTTAAAAAATTCCCAAATATCAACATATAAACCATTACAAAAGTTCCAAGTCTAAATACTCATCAATTTCTCCCTAATAACCAGTACGAAAGTTCATAGTTAAAAAATTCACTAATTTCACAATAAAGACCATAAAAAAAGTAAAAGTTAAAAAACCTCCCCAATTTCACTATAAAAACCATTACAAAATTTCATACTCAAAAGTTCAACAATTTCACAATAAAAACTGTAACAAAATTTCCATTTGAAAAAACTCACCAATTTTAGTATAAAGACCATGACAAAAGTTAAAAGTTAAAAAAACGCACAAATTGCAATATAAAGACCATCAGAAAAGTTCCAAATGAAAAAAATAACCAATTTCACCACAAAAAACCATTACAAAAATACAATGTTTTAAAAACTCTCCAATTTCCTTATCAAAACTATTACAAAAGTTCCTAGTAAAAAACTCAACAATTTCACTATAAAAACCATAGAAAAAGTTCCATTTGAAAAATCTCTCAAATATCAGTATAACGACCATTGCAAAAGTTCAAAGTTAATAAAATCACCAATTTCAACATAAAGACCATAGGAAAACTTCCAAGTGATAAGAATCACCAATTTCACCACCGAAACCATTACAAAAATACAAAGTTTTAAAAACTCTCCAATTTCACTATAAAAACCATTACAAAAGTTACTAGTAAAAAATTCAACAATTTCACTATAAAAACCATAACAAAAGTTACATTTGAAAAAACTCACCAATTTCAGTATAAAGACCATTACGAAAGTTCAAAATTAAACATCTCACCAATTTCAACATAAAGACCATTGGAAAAGTTCCATGTGAAAATTATCACCAATTTCACCATAAAAACCATTACTAAAGTTCAAAGTTAAAAAAGTAACCAACTTCACTATATACAAACCATAACAAAAATTCCAATTAAAAAAGCTTTGGAATTTCGCTATAAAGACCATATCAAAAGTTCAAAGTTAAAAAATTCCCAATATCACTATAAAGACCATTATCAAAGTTCCAAGTCAAAAAACTCATAAATTTCACCTTAAAAACAAATACAAAACTTCAAAGTTAAAAAATACAACAATTTCACTATAAAGACCATAAAAAAGTTCAAAGTTAAAAAATTCACCAATTTCACTATAAAAAACCATTACAAGAGTTCCCTAGTAAAAAATTCAACAACTTCACTATAAAAACCATAACAAAGGTTCCATTTGAAGAAACTCACCAATTTCAGTATAAAGACTTTTACGAAAGTTCAAAGTTAAAAAACTCACCAATTTCAACATAAAGACCATGGGAAAAGTTCCATGTGAAAAAAATCACCAATTTCACCATAAAAACCATTACTAAAGTTCAAAGTTAAAAAAGTAACCAATTTCACTATAAAAACCATAACAAAAATTCCAATTAAAAAAACTTTGGAATTTCGCTATAAAGACCATAACAAAAGTTCAAAGTTAAAAAATTTCCCAATATCACTATATAAACCATTACCAAAGTTCCAAGTCAAAAAACTCATAAATTTCACCTTAAAAACAAATACAAAAGTTCAAAGTTAAAAAATTCAACATTTTCACTATAAAGACCATAAAAAAGATCAAAGTTAAAAAATTCACCAATTTCACTATAAAAAACCATTACAAGAGTTCCTATTAAAAAATTCAACAACTTCACTATAAAAACCAAAACAAAGGTTCCATTTGAAGTAACTCACCAATTTCACTATGATGACGATTACAAAAGTTCAGAGTTAAAAAACTCACCAATTTCAATATATAGACCATAAGAAAAGCTCAAGTGAAAAAAATCACCAATTTAACCATAGAAACCATTACATGAGTAGAAAGTTAAGAAACTCCCTAATTCCACTTTAAAAACCATTAAAAAATATTCCAATTTAAAAAACTCTGGAATTTCACTATAAAGAGCATAATAAAAGTTCAAAGTTAAAAAATTCCCAAATATCAACATATAAACCATTACAAAAGTTCAAAGTCTAAAAACTCATCAATTTCTCCCTAATAACCAGTACGAAAGTTCATAGTTAAAAAATTCACTAATTTCACAATAAAGACCATAAAAAAAGAAAAAGTTAAAAAACCTCCCCAATTCACTATAAAAACCATTACAAAATTTCCTACTCAAAAGTTCAACAATTTCACAATAAAAACTGTAACAAAATTTCCATTTGAAAAAACTCACCAATTTTAGTATAAAGACCATGACAAAAGTTAAAAGTTAAAAAAACGCACAAATTGCAATATAAAGACCATCAGAAAAGTTCCAAATGAAAAAAATAACGAATTTCACCACAAAAAACCATTAACAAAATACAATGTTTTAAAAACTCTCCAATTTCACTATCAAAACTATTACAAAAGTTCCTAGTAAAAAACTCAACAATTTCACTATAAAAACCATAACAAAAGTTCCATTTGAAAAATCTCTCAAATATCAGTATAACGACCATTGCAAAAGTTCAAAGTTAATAAAATCACCAATTTCAACATAAAGACCATAGGAAAACTTCCAAGTGAAAAAAATCACCAATTTCACCACCGAAATCATTACAAAAATACAAAGTTTTAAAAACTCTCCAATTTCACTATAAAAACCATTACAAAAGTTACTAGTAAAAAATTCAACAATTTCACTATAAAAACCATAACAAAAGTTCCATTTGAAAAAACTCACCAATTTCAGTATAAAGACCATTACGAAAGTTCAAACTTAAAAATCTCACCAATTTCAACATAAAGACCATTGGAAAAGTTCCATGTGAAAATTATCACCAATTTCACCATAAAAACCATTACTAAAGTTCAAAGTTAAAAAAGTCACCAACTTCACTATATACAAACCATAACAAAAATTCCAATTAAAAAAGCTTTGGAATTTCGCTATAAAGACCATATCAAAAGTTCAAAGTTAAAAAATTCCCAATATCACTATAAAGACCATTATCAAAGTTCCAAGTCAAAAAACTCATAAATTTCACCTTAAAAACAAATACAAAACTTCAAAGTTAAAAAATTCAACAATTTCACTATAAAGACCATAAAAAAGTTCAAAGTTAAAAAATTCACCAATTTCACTATAAAAAACCATTACAAGAGTTCCCTAGTAAAAAATTCAACAACTTCACTATAAAAACCATAACAAAGGTTCCATTTGAAGAAACTCACCAATTTCAGTATAAAGACTTTTACGAAAGTTCAAAGTTAAAAAACTCACCAATTTCAACATAAAGACCATTGGAAAAGTTCCATGTGAAAAAAATCACCAATTTCACCATAAAAACCATTACTAAAGTTCAAAGTTAAAAAAGTAACCAATTTCACTATAAAAACCATAACAAAAATTCCAATTAAAAAAACTTTGGAATTTCGCTATAAAGACCATAACAAAAGTTCAAAGTTAAAAAATTTCCCAATATCACTATATAAACCATTACCAAAGTTCCAAGTCAAAAAACTCATAAATTTCACCTTAAAAACAAATACAAAAGTTCAAAGTTAAAAAATTCAACATTTTCACTATAAAGACCATAAAAAAGATCAAAGTTAAAAAATTCACCAATTTCACTATAAAAAACCATTACAAGAGTTCCTATTAAAAAATTCAACAACTTCACTATAAAAACCAAAACAAAGGTTCCATTTGAAGTAACTCACCAATTTCACTATGACGACGATTACAAAAGTTCAGAGTTAAAAAACTCACCAATTTCAATATATAGACCATAAGAAAAGCTCAAGTGAAAAAAATCACCAATTTAACCATAGAAACCATTACATGAGTAGAAAGTTAAGAAACTCCCTAATTTCACTTTAAAAACCATTAAAAAAAATTCCAATTTAAAAAACTCTGGAATTTCACTATAAAGAGCATAATAAAAGTTCAAAGTTAAAAAATTCCCGAATATCAACATATAAACCATTACAAAAGTTGAAAGTCTAAAAACTCATCAATTTCTCCCTAATAACCAGTACGAAAGTTCATAGTTAAAAAATTCACTAATTTCACAATAAAGACCATAAAAAAAAGAAAAAGTTAAAAAACCTCCCCAATTTCACTATAAAAACCATTACAAAATTTCCTACTCAAAAGTTCAACAATTTCACAATAAAAACTGTAACAAAATTTCCATTTGAAAAAACTCACCAATTTTAGTATAAAGACCATGACAAAAGTTAAAAGTTAAAAAAACGCACAAATTGCAATATAAAGACCATCAGAAAAGTTCCAAATGAAAAAAATAACGAATTTCACCACAAAAAACCATTACAAAAATACAATGTTTTAAAAACTCACCAATTTCACTATCAAAACTATTACAAAAGTTCCTAGTAAAAAACTCAACAATTTCACTATAAAAACCATAGCAAAAGTTCCATTTGAAAAATCTCTCAAATATCAGTATAAAGACCATTGCAAAAGTTCAAAGTTAATAAAATCACCAATTTCAACATAAAGACCATAGGAAAACTTCCAAGTGAAAAAAATCACCAATTTCACCACCGAAACCATTACAAAAATACAAAGTTTTAAAAACTCTCCAATTTCACTATAAAAACCATTACAAAAGTTACTAGTAAAAAATTCAACAATTTCACTATAAAAACCATAACAAAAGTTCCATTTGAAAAAACTCACCAATTTCAGTATAAAGACCATTACGAAAGTTCAAACTTAAAAACCTCACCAATTTCAACATAAAGACCATTGGAAAAGTTCCATGTGAAAATTATCACAAATTTCACCATAAAAACCATTACTAAAGTTCAAAGTTAAAAAAGTCACCAACTTCACTATATACAAACCATAACAAAAATTCCAATTAAAAAAGCTTTGGAATTTCGCTATAAAGACCAAAACAAAAGTTCAAAGTTAAAAAATTTCCCAATATCACTATATAAACCATTACCAAAGTTCCAAGTCAAAAAACTCATAAATTTCACCTTTAAAACAAATACAAAAGTTCAAAGTTAAAAAATTCAACATTTTCACTATAAAGACCATAAAAAAGTTCAAAGTTAAAAAATTCACCAATTTCACTATAAAAAACCATTACAAGAGTTCCTAGTAAAAAATTCAACAACTTCACTATAAAAACCATAACAAAGGTTCCATTTGAAGAAACTCACCAATTTCATTATAAAGACTTTTACGAAAGTTCAAAGTTAAAAAACTCACCAATTTCAACATAAAGACCATTGGAAAAGTTCCATGTTAAAAAAATCACCAATTTCACCATAAAAACCATTACTAAAGTTCAAAGTTAAAAAAGTAACCAATTTCACTATAAAAACCATAACAAAAATTCCAATTAAAAAAACTTTGGAATTTCGCTATAAAGACCATAACAAAAGTTCAAAGTTAAAAAATTTCCCAATATCACTATATAAACCATTACCAAAGTTCCAAGTCAAAAAAACTCATAAATTTCACCTTAAAAACAAATACAAAACTTCAAAGTTAAAAAATTCAACAATTTCACTATAAAGACCATAAAAAAGTTCAAAGTTAAAAAATTCACCAATTTCACTTTAAAAAACCATTACAAGAGTTCCTAGTAAAAAATTCAACAACTTCACTATAAAAACCATAACAAAGGTTCCATTTGAAGAAACTCACCAATTTCAGTATAAAGACTTTTACGAAAGTTCAAAGTTAAAAAACTCACCAATTTCAACATAAAGACCATTGGAAAAGTTCCATGTGAAAAAAATCACCAATTTCACCATAAAAACCATTACTAAAGTTCAAAGTTAAAAAAGTAACCAATTTCACTATAAAAACCATAACAAAAATTCCAATTAAAAAAACATTGGAATTTCGCTATAAAGACCAAAACAAAAGTTCAAAGTTAAAAAATTTCCCAATATCACTATATAAACCATTACCAAAGTTCCAAGTCAAAAAACTCATAAATTTCACCTTAAAAACAAA
Source organism: Lathyrus sativus (assembly GCA_963859935.3). Classification (NCBI taxonomy): domain Eukaryota; kingdom Viridiplantae; phylum Streptophyta; class Magnoliopsida; order Fabales; family Fabaceae; genus Lathyrus; species Lathyrus sativus. The sequence continues at coordinate 179,157 of CAWUDS030002191.1, read as the reverse complement.
TACAAAAGTTCAAAGTTAAAAAATTCAACATTTTCACTATAAAGACCATAAAAAAGTTCAAAGTTAAAAAATTCACCAATTTCACTATAAAAAACCATTACAAGAGTTCCTATTAAAAAATTCAACAACTTCATTATAAAAACCAAAACAAAGGTTCCATTTGAAGTAACTCACCAATTTCACTATGACGACGATTACAAAAGTTCAGAGTTAAAAAACTCACCAATTTCAATATATAGACCATAAGAAAAGTTCAAGTGAAAAAAATCACCAATTTAACCATAGAAACCATTACATGAGTAGAAAGTTAAGAAACTCCCCAATTTCACTTTAAAAACCATAAAAAAAATTCCAATTTAAAAAACTCTGGAATTTCACTATAAAGAGCATAATAAAAGTTCAAAGTTAAAAAATTCCCGAATATCAACATATAAACCATTACAAAAGTTCAAAGTCTAAAAACTCATCAATTTCTCCCTAATAACCAGTACAAAAGTTCATAGTTTTTTCACTAATTTCACAATAAAGACCATAAAAAAAGAAAAAGTTAAAAAACCTCCCCAATTTCACTATAAAAACCATTACAAAATTTCCTACTCAAAAGTTCAACAATTTCACAATAAAAACTGTAACAAAATTTCCATTTGAAAAAACTCACCAATTTTAGTATAAAGATCATGACAAAAGTTAAAAGTTAAAAAAACGCACAAATTGCAATATAAAGACCATCAGAAAAGTTCCAAATGAAAAAAATAACCAATTTCACCCCAAAAAACCATTACAAAAATACAATGTTTTAAAAACTCTCCAATTTCACTATCAAAACTATTACAAAAGTTCCTAGTAAAAAACTCAACAATTTCACTATTAAAACCATAGCAAAAGTTCCATTTGAAAAATCTCTCAAATATCAGTATAACGACCATTGCAAAAGTTCAAAGTTAATAAAATCACCAATTTCAACATAAAGACCATAGGAAAACTTCCAAGTGAAAAAAATCACCAATTTCACCACCGAAACCATTACAAAAATACAAAGTTTTAAAAACTCTCCAATTTCACTATAAAAACCATTACAAAAGTTACTAGTAAAAAATTCAACAATTTCACTATAAAAACCGTAACAAAAGTTCCATTTGAAAAAACTCACCAATTTCAGTATAAAGACGATTACGAAAGTTCAAACTTAAAAAACTCACCAATTTCAACATAAAGACCATTGGAAAGTTCCATGTGAAAATAATCACCAATTTCACCATAAAAACCATTACTAAAGTTCAAAGTTAAAAAAGTAACCAACTTCACTATATACAAACCATAACAAAAATTCCAATTAAAAAAGCTTTGGAATTTCGCTATAAAGACCATATCAAAAGTTCAAAGTTAAAAAATTCCCAATATCACTATAAAGACCCTAAAAAAGTTCAAAGTTAAAAAATTCACCAATTTCACTATAAAAAACCATTACAAGAGTTCCTAGTAAAAAATTCAACAACTTCACTATAAAAACCAAAAAAAAGGTTCCATTTGAAGTAACTCACCAATTTCACTATGACGACGATTACAAAAGTTCAGAGTTAAAAAACTCACCAATTTCAATATATAGACCATAAGAAAAGCTCAAGTGAAAAAAATCACCAATTTAACCATAGAAGCCATTACATGAGTAGAAAGTTAAGAAACTCCCCTATTTCACTTTAAAAACCATAAAAAAAAATTCCAATTTAAAAAACTCTGGAATTTCACTATAAAGAGCATAATAAAAGTTCAAAGTTAAAAAATTCCCGAATATCAACATATAAACCATTACAAAAGTTCAAAGTCTAAAAACTCATCAATTTCTCCCTAATAACCAGTACAAAAGTTCATAGTTTTTTCACTAATTTCACAATAAAGACCATAAAAAAAGAAAAAGTTAAAAAACCTCCCCAATTTCACTATAAAAACCATTACAAAATTTCCTACTCAAAAGTTCAACAATTTCACAATAAAAACTGTAACAAAATTTCCATTTGAAAAAACTCACCAATTTTAGTATAAAGATCATGACAAAAGTTAAAAGTTAAAAAAACGCACAAATTGCAATATAAAGACCATCAGAAAAGTTCCAAATGAAAAAAATAACCAATTTCACCCCAAAAAACCATTACAAAAATACAATGTTTTAAAAACTCTCCAATTTCCCTATCAAAACTATTACAAAAGTTCCTAGTAAAAAACTCAACAATTTCACTATAAAAACCATAGCAAAAGTTCCATTTGAAAAATCTCTCAAATATCAGTATAACGACCATTGCAAAAGTTCAAAGTTAATAAAATCACCAATTTCAACATAAAGACCATAGGAAAACTTCCAAGTGAAAAAAATCACCAATTTCACCACCGAAACCATTACAAAAATACAAAGTTTTAAAAACTCTCCAATTTCACTATAAAAACCATTACAAGAGTTCCTAGTAAAAAATTCAACAACTTCACTATAAAAACCATAACAAAGGCTCCATTTGAAGAAACTCACCAATTTCAGTGTAAAGACAATTACGAAAGTTCAAAGTTAAAAAACTCACCAATTTCAACATAAAGACCATTGGAAAAGTTCCATGTTAAAAAAATCACCAATTTCACCATAAAAACCATTACTAAAGTTCAAAGTTAAAAAAGTAACCAATTTCACTATAAAAACCATAACAAAAATTCCAATTAAAAAAACTTTGGAATTTCGCTATAAAGACCAAAACAAAAGTTCAAAGTTAAAAAATTTCCCAATATCACTATATAAACCATTACCAAAGTTCCAAGTCAAAAAACTCATAAATTTCACCTTTAAAACAAATACAAAAGTTCAAAGTTAAAAAATTCAACATTTTCACTATAAAGACCATAAAAAAGTTCAAAGTTAAAAAATTCACCAATTTCACTATAAAAAACCATTACAAGAGTTCCTAGTAAAAAATTCAACAACTTCACTATAAAAACCATAACAAAGGTTCCATTTGAAGAAACTCACCAATTTCATTATAAAGACTTTTACGAAAGTTCAAAGTTAAAAAACTCACCAATTTCAACATAAAGACCATTGGAAAAGTTCCATGTTAAAAAAATCACCAATTTCACCATAAAAACCATTACTAAAGTTCAAAGTTAAAAAAGTAACCAATTTCACTATAAAAACCATAACAAAAATTCCAATTAAAAAAACTTTGGAATTTCGCTATAAAGACCATAACAAAAGTTCAAAGTTAAAAAATTTCCCAATATCACTATATAAACCATTACCAAAGTTCCAAGTCAAAAAAACTCATAAATTTCACCTTAAAAACAAATACAAAACTTCAAAGTTAAAAAATTCAACAATTTCACTATAAAGACCATAAAAAAGTTCAAAGTTAAAAAATTCACCAATTTCACTTTAAAAAACCATTACAAGAGTTCCTAGTAAAAAATTCAACAACTTCACTATAAAAACCATAACAAAGGTTCCATTTGAAGAAACTCACCAATTTCAGTATAAAGACTTTTACGAAAGTTCAAAGTTAAAAAACTCACCAATTTCAACATAAAGACCATTGGAAAAGTTCCATGTGAAAAAAATCACCAATTTCACCATAAAAACCATTACTAAAGTTCAAAGTTAAAAAAGTAACCAATTTCACTATAAAAACCATAACAAAAATTCCAATTAAAAAAACATTGGAATTTCGCTATAAAGACCAAAACAAAAGTTCAAAGTTAAAAAATTTCCCAATATCACTATATAAACCATTACCAAAGTTCCAAGTCAAAAAACTCATAAATTTCACCTTAAAAACAAATACAAAAGTTCAAAGTTAAAAAATTCAACATTTTCACTATAAAGACCATAAAAAAGTTCAAAGTTAAAAAATTCACCAATTTCACTATAAAAAACCATTACAAGAGTTCCTATTAAAAAATTCAACAACTTCATTATAAAAACCAAAACAAAGGTTCCATTTGAAGTAACTCACCAATTTCACTATGACGACGATTACAAAAGTTCAGAGTTAAAAAACTCACCAATTTCAATATATAGACCATAAGAAAAGTTCAAGTGAAAAAAATCACCAATTTAACCATAGAAACCATTACATGAGTAGAAAGTTAAGAAACTCCCCAATTTCACTTTAAAAACCATAAAAAAAATTCCAATTTAAAAAACTCTGGAATTTCACTATAAAGAGCATAATAAAAGTTCAAAGTTAAAAAATTCCCGAATATCAACATATAAACCATTACAAAAGTTCAAAGTCTAAAAACTCATCAATTTCTCCCTAATAACCAGTACAAAAGTTCATAGTTTTTTCACTAATTTCACAATAAAGACCATAAAAAAAGAAAAAGTTAAAAAACCTCCCCAATTTCACTATAAAAACCATTACAAAATTTCCTACTCAAAAGTTCAACAATTTCACAATAAAAACTGTAACAAAATTTCCATTTGAAAAAACTCACCAATTTTAGTATAAAGATCATGACAAAAGTTAAAAGTTAAAAAAACGCACAAATTGCAATATAAAGACCATCAGAAAAGTTCCAAATGAAAAAAATAACCAATTTCACCCCAAAAAACCATTACAAAAATACAATGTTTTAAAAACTCTCCAATTTCACTATCAAAACTATTACAAAAGTTCCTAGTAAAAAACTCAACAATTTCACTATTAAAACCATAGCAAAAGTTCCATTTGAAAAATCTCTCAAATATCAGTATAACGACCATTGCAAAAGTTCAAAGTTAATAAAATCACCAATTTCAACATAAAGACCATAGGAAAACTTCCAAGTGAAAAAAATCACCAATTTCACCACCGAAACCATTACAAAAATACAAAGTTTTAAAAACTCTCCAATTTCACTATAAAAACCATTACAAAAGTTACTAGTAAAAAATTCAACAATTTCACTATAAAAACCGTAACAAAAGTTCCATTTGAAAAAACTCACCAATTTCAGTATAAAGACGATTACGAAAGTTCAAACTTAAAAAACTCACCAATTTCAACATAAAGACCATTGGAAAGTTCCATGTGAAAATAATCACCAATTTCACCATAAAAACCATTACTAAAGTTCAAAGTTAAAAAAGTAACCAACTTCACTATATACAAACCATAACAAAAATTCCAATTAAAAAAGCTTTGGAATTTCGCTATAAAGACAATAACAAAAGTTCAAAGTTAAAATATTCCTAATATCACTATATAAACCATTATCAAAGTTCCAAGTCAAAAAACTCATAAATTTCACCTTAAAAACAAATACAAAACTTCAAAGTTAAAAAATTCAACAATTTCACTATAAAGACCATAAAAAAGTTCAAAGTTAAAAAATTCACCAATTTCACTATAAAAAACCATTACAAGAGTTCCTAGTAAAAAATTCAACAACTTCACTATAAAAACCATAACAAAGGCTCCATTTGAAGAAACTCACCAATTTCAGTGTAAAGACAATTACGAAAGTTCAAAGTTAAAAAACTCACCAATTTCAACATAAAGACCATTGGAAAAGTTCCATGTGAAAAAAATCACCAATTTCACCATAAAAACCATTACTAAAGTTCAAAGTTAAAAAAGTAACCAATTTCACTATAAAAACCATAACAAAAATTCCAATTAAAAAAACTTTGGAATTTCTTTATAAAGACCAAAACAAAAGTTCAAAGTTAAAAAATTTCCCAATATCACTATATAAACCATTACCAAAGTTCCAAGTCAAAAAACTCGTAAATTTCACCTTAAAAACAAATACAAAAGTTCAAAGTTAAAAAATTCAACATTTTCACTATAAAGACCATAAAAAAGTTCAAAGTTAAAAAATTCACCAATTTCACTATAAAAAACCATTACAAGAGTTCCTAGTAAAAAATTCAACAACTTCACTATAAAAACCATAACAAAGGTTCCATTTGAAGAAACTCACCAATTTCAGTATAAAGACTTTTACGAAAGTTCAAAGTTAAAAAACTCACCAATTTCAACATAAAGACCATTGGAAAAGTTCCATGTTAAAAAAATCACCAATTTCACCATAAAAACCATTACTAAAGTTCAAAGTTAAAAAAGTAACCAATTTCACTATAAAAACCATAACAAAAATTCCAATTAAAATAACTTTGGAATTTCGCTATAAAGACCATAACAAAAGTTCAAAGTTAAAAAATTTCCCAATATCACTATATAAACCATTACCAAAGTTCCAAGTCAAAAAACTCATAAATTTCACCTTAAAAACAAATACAAAACTTCAAAGTTAAAAAATTCAACAATTTCACTATAAAGACCATAAAAAAGTTCAAAGTTAAAAAATTCACCAATTTCACTTTAAAAAACCATTACAAGAGTTCCTAGTAAAAAATTCAACAACTTCACTATAAAAACCATACAAAGGTTCCATTTGAAGAAACTCACCAATTTCAGTATAAAGACTTTTACGAAAGTTCAAAGTTAAAAAACTCACCAATTTCAACATAAAGACCATTGGAAAAGTTCCATGTGAAAAAAATCACCAATTTCACCATAAAAACCATTACTAAAGTTCAAAGTTAAAAAAGTAACCAATTTCACTATAAAAACCATAACAAAAATTCCAATTAAAATAACTTTGGAATTTCGCTATAAAGACCATAACAAAAGTTCAAAGTTAAAAAAATTCCCAATATCACTATATAAACCATTACCAAAGTTCCAAGTCAAAAAACTCATAAATTTCACCTTAAAAACAAATACAAAAGTTCAAAGTTAAAAAATTCAACATTTTCACTATAAAGACCATAAAAAAGTTCAAAGTTAAAAAATTCACCAATTTCACTATAAAAAACCATTACAAGAGTTCCTATTAAAAAATTCAACAACTTCACTATAAAAACCAAAACAAAGGTTCCATTTGAAGTAACTCACCAATTTCACTATGACGACGATTACAAAATTTCAGAGTTAAAAAACTCACCAATTTCAATATATAGACCATAAGAAAAGCCCAAGTGAAAAAAATCACCAATTTACCCATAGAAACCATTACATGAGTAGAAAGTTAAGAAACTCCCCAATTTCACTTTAAAAACCATAAAAAAAAATTCCAATTTAAAAAACTCTGGAATTTCACTATAAAGAGCATAATAAAAGTTCAAAGTTAAAAAATTCTCGAATATCAACATATAAACCATTACAAAAGTTCAAAGTCTAAAAACTCATCAATTTCTCCCTAATAACCAGTACGAAAGTTCATAGTTAAAAAATTCACTAATTTCACAATAAAGACCATAAAAAAAGAAAAAGTTAAAAAACCTCCCCAATTTCACTATAAAAACCATTAAAAAAATTTCCTACTCAAAAGTTCAACAATTTCACAATAAAAACTGTAACAAAATTTCCATTTGAAAAAACTCACCAATTTTAGTATAAAGACCATGACAAAAGTTAAAAGTTAAAAAAACGCACAAATTGCAATATAAAGACCATCAGAAAAGTTCCAAATGAAAAAAATAACCAATTTCACCCCAAAAAACCATTACAAAAATACAATGTTTTAAAAACTCTCCAATTTCACTATCAAAACTATTACAAAAGTTCCTAGTAAAAAACTCAACAATTTCACTATTAAAACCATAGCAAAAGTTCCATTTGAAAAATCTCTCAAATATCAGTATAACGACCATTGCAAAAGTTCAAAGTTAATAAAATCACCAATTTCAACATAAAGACCATAGGAAAACTTCCAAGTGAAAAAAATCACCAATTTCACCACCGAAACCATTACAAAAATACAAAGTTTTAAAAACTCTCCAATTTCACTATAAAAACCATTACAAAAGTTACTAGTAAAAAATTCAACAATTTCACTATAAAAACCGTAACAAAAGTTCCATTTGAAAAAACTCACCAATTTCAGTATAAAGACGATTACGAAAGTTCAAACTTAAAAAACTCACCAATTTCAACATAAAGACCATTGGAAAAGTTCCATGTGAAAATAATCACCAATTTCACCATAAAAACCATTACTAAAGTTCAAAGTTAAAAAAGTAACCAACTTCACTATATACAAACCATAACAAAAATTCCAATTAAAAAAGCTTTGGAATTTCGCTATAAAGACAATGACAAAAGTTCAAAGTTAAAATATTCCTAATATCACTATATAAACCATTATCAAAGTTCCAAGTCAAAAAACTCATAAATTTCACCTTAAAAACAAATACAAAACTTCAAAGTTAAAAAATTCAACAATTTCACTATAAAGACCATAAAAAAGTTCAAAGTTAAAAAATTCACCAATTTCACTATAAAAAACCATTACAAGAGTTCCTAGTAAAAAATTCAACAACTTCACTATAAAAACCATAACAAAGGCTCCATTTGAAGAAACTCACCAATTTCAGTGTAAAGACAATTACGAAAGTTCAAAGTTAAAAAACTCACCAATTTCAACATAAAGACCATTGGAAAAGTTCCATGTGAAAAAAATCACCAATTTCACCATAAAAACCATTACTAAAGTTCAAAGTTAAAAAAGTAACCAATTTCACTATAAAAACCATAACAAAAATTCCAATTAAAAAAACTTTGGAATTTCTTTATAAAGACCAAAACAAAAGTTCAAAGTTAAAAAATTTCCCAATATCACTATATAAACCATTACCAAAGTTCCAAGTCAAAAAACTCATAAATTTCACCTTAAAAACAAATACAAAAGTTCAAAGTTAAAAAATTCAACATTTTCACTATAAAGACCATAAAAAAGTTCAAAGTTAAAAAATTCACCAATTTCACTATAAAAAACCATTACAAGAGTTCCTAGTAAAAAATTCAACAACTTCACTATAAAAACCATAACAAAGGTTCCATTTGAAGAAACTCACCAATTTCAGTATAAAGACTTTTACGAAAGTTCAAAGTTAAAAAACTCACCAATTTCAACATAAAGACCATTGGAAAAGTTCCATGTTAAAAAAATCACCAATTTCACCATAAAAACCATTACTAAAGTTCAAAGTTAAAAAAGTAACCAATTTCACTATAAAAACCATAACAAAAATTCCAATTAAAAAAACTTTGGAATTTCGCTATAAAGACCATAACAAAAGTTCAAAGTTAAAAAATTTCCCAATATCACTATATAAACCATTACCAAAGTTCCAAGTCAAAAAACTCATAAATTTCACCTTAAAAACAAATACAAAACTTCAAAGTTAAAAAATTCAACAATTTCACTATAAAGACCATAAAAAAGTTTAAAGTTAAAAAATTCACCAATTTCACTTTAAAAAACCATTACAAGAGTTCCTAGTAAAAAATTCAACAACTTCACTATAAAAACCATAACAAAGGTTCCATTTGAAGAAACTCACCAATTTCAGTATAAAGACTTTTACGAAAGTTCAAAGTTAAAAAACTCACCAATTTCAACATAAAGACCATGGGAAAAGTTCCATGTGAAAAAAATCACCAATTTCACCATAAAAACCATTACTAAAGTTCAAAGTTAAAAAAGTAACCAATTTCACTATAAAAACCATAACAAAAATTCCAATTAAAAAAACTTTGGAATTTCGCTATAAAGACCATAACAAAAGTTCAAAGTTAAAAAAATTCCCAATATCACTATATAAACCATTACCAAAGTTCCAAGTCAAAAAACTCATAAATTTCACCTTAAAAACAAATACAAAAGTTCAAAGTTAAAAAATTCAACATTTTCACTATAAAGACCATAAAAAAGTTCAAAGTTAAAAAATTCACCAATTTCACTATAAAAAACCATTACAAGAGTTCCTAGTAAAAAATTCAACAACTTCACTATAAAAACCATAACAAAGGTTCCATTTGAAGAAACTCACCAATTTCAGTATAAAGACTTTTACGAAAGTTCAAAGTTAAAAAACTCACCAATTTCAACATAAAGACCATTGGAAAAGTTCCATGTTAAAAAAATCACCAATTTCACCATAAAAACCATTACTAAAGTTCAAAGTTAAAAAAGTAACCAATTTCACTATAAAAACCATAACAAAAATTCCAATTAAAATAACTTTGGAATTTCGCTATAAAGACCATAACAAAAGTTCAAAGTTAAAAAATTTCCCAATATCACTATATAAACCATTACCAAAGTTCCAAGTCAAAAAACTCATAAATTTCACCTTAAAAACAAATACAAAACTTCAAAGTTAAAAAATTCAACAATTTCACTATAAAGACCATAAAAAAGTTCAAAGTTAAAAAATTCACCAATTTCACTTTAAAAAACCATTACAAGAGTTCCTAGTAAAAAATTCAACAACTTCACTATAAAAACCATACAAAGGTTCCATTTGAAGAAACTCACCAATTTCAGTATAAAGACTTTTACGAAAGTTCAAAGTTAAAAAACTCACCAATTTCAACATAAAGACCATTGGAAAAGTTCCATGTGAAAAAAATCACCAATTTCACCATAAAAACCATTACTAAAGTTCAAAGTTAAAAAAGTAACCAATTTCACTATAAAAACCATAACAAAAATTCCAATTAAAATAACTTTGGAATTTCGCTATAAAGACCATAACAAAAGTTCAAAGTTAAAAAAATTCCCAATATCACTATATAAACCATTACCAAAGTTCCAAGTCAAAAAACTCATAAATTTCACCTTAAAAACAAATACAAAAGTTCAAAGTTAAAAAATTCAACATTTTCACTATAAAGACCATAAAAAAGTTCAAAGTTAAAAAATTCACCAATTTCACTATAAAAAACCATTACAAGAGTTCCTATTAAAAAATTCAACAACTTCACTATAAAAACCAAAACAAAGGTTCCATTTGAAGTAACTCACCAATTTCACTATGACGACGATTACAAAATTTCAGAGTTAAAAAACTCACCAATTTCAATATATAGACCATAAGAAAAGCCCAAGTGAAAAAAATCACCAATTTACCCATAGAAACCATTACATGAGTAGAAAGTTAAGAAACTCCCCAATTTCACTTTAAAAACCATAAAAAAAAATTCCAATTTAAAAAACTCTGGAATTTCACTATAAAGAGCATAATAAAAGTTCAAAGTTAAAAAATTCTCGAATATCAACATATAAACCATTACAAAAGTTCAAAGTCTAAAAACTCATCAATTTCTCCCTAATAACCAGTACGAAAGTTCATAGTTAAAAAATTCACTAATTTCACAATAAAGACCATAAAAAAAGAAAAAGTTAAAAAACCTCCCCAATTTCACTATAAAAACCATTAAAAAAATTTCCTACTCAAAAGTTCAACAATTTCACAATAAAAACTGTAACAAAATTTCCATTTGAAAAAACTCACCAATTTTAGTATAAAGACCATGACAAAAGTTAAAAGTTAAAAAAACGCACAAATTGCAATATAAAGACCATCAGAAAAGTTCCAAATGAAAAAAATAACCAATTTCACCCCAAAAAACCATTACAAAAATACAATGTTTTAAAAACTCTCCAATTTCACTATCAAAACTATTACAAAAGTTCCTAGTAAAAAACTCAACAATTTCACTATTAAAACCATAGCAAAAGTTCCATTTGAAAAATCTCTCAAATATCAGTATAACGACCATTGCAAAAGTTCAAAGTTAATAAAATCACCAATTTCAACATAAAGACCATAGGAAAACTTCCAAGTGAAAAAAATCACCAATTTCACCACCGAAACCATTACAAAAATACAAAGTTTTAAAAACTCTCCAATTTCACTATAAAAACCATTACAAAAGTTACTAGTAAAAAATTCAACAATTTCACTATAAAAACCGTAACAAAAGTTCCATTTGAAAAAACTCACCAATTTCAGTATAAAGACGATTACGAAAGTTCAAACTTAAAAAACTCACCAATTTCAACATAAAGACCATTGGAAAAGTTCCATGTGAAAATAATCACCAATTTCACCATAAAAACCATTACTAAAGTTCAAAGTTAAAAAAGTAACCAACTTCACTATATACAAACCATAACAAAAATTCCAATTAAAAAAGCTTTGGAATTTCGCTATAAAGACAATAACAAAAGTTCAAAGTTAAAATATTCCTAATATCACTATATAAACCATTATCAAAGTTCCAAGTCAAAAAACTCATAAATTTCACCTTAAAAACAAATACAAAACTTCAAAGTTAAAAAATTCAACAATTTCACTATAAAGACCATAAAAAAGTTCAAAGTTAAAAAATTCACCAATTTCACTATAAAAAACCATTACAAGAGTTCCTAGTAAAAAATTCAACAACTTCACTATAAAAACCATAACAAAGGCTCCATTTGAAGAAACTCACCAATTTCAGTGTAAAGACAATTACGAAAGTTCAAAGTTAAAAAACTCACCAATTTCAACATAAAGACCATTGGAAAAGTTCCATGTGAAAAAAATCACCAATTTCACCATAAAAACCATTACTAAAGTTCAAAGTTAAAAAAGTAACCAATTTCACTATAAAAACCATAACAAAAATTCCAATTAAAAAAACTTTGGAATTTCTTTATAAAGACCAAAACAAAAGTTCAAAGTTAAAAAATTTCCCAATATCACTATATAAACCATTACCAAAGTTCCAAGTCAAAAAACTCATAAATTTCACCTTAAAAACAAATACAAAAGTTCAAAGTTAAAAAATTCAACATTTTCACTATAAAGACCATAAAAAAGTTCAAAGTTAAAAAATTCACCAATTTCACTATAAAAAACCATTACAAGAGTTCCTAGTAAAAAATTCAACAACTTCACTATAAAAACCATAACAAAGGTTCCATTTGAAGAAACTCACCAATTTCAGTATAAAGACTTTTACGAAAGTTCAAAGTTAAAAAACTCACCAATTTCAACATAAAGACCATTGGAAAAGTTCCATGTTAAAAAAATCACCAATTTCACCATAAAAACCATTACTAAAGTTCAAAGTTAAAAAAGTAACCAATTTCACTATAAAAACCATAACAAAAATTCCAATTAAAAAAACTTTGGAATTTCGCTATAAAGACCATAACAAAAGTTCAAAGTTAAAAAATTTCCCAATATCACTATATAAACCATTACCAAAGTTCCAAGTCAAAAAACTCATAAATTTCACCTTAAAAACAAATACAAAACTTCAAAGTTAAAAAATTCAACAATTTCACTATAAAGACCATAAAAAAGTTCAAAGTTAAAAAATTCACCAATTTCACTTTAAAAAACCATTACAAGAGTTCCTAGTAAAAAATTCAACAACTTCACTATAAAAACCATAACAAAGGTTCCATTTGAAGAAACTCACCAATTTCAGTATAAAGACTTTTACGAAAGTTCAAAGTTAAAAAACTCACCAATTTCAACATAAAGACCATGGGAAAAGTTCCATGTGAAAAAAATCACCAATTTCACCATAAAAACCATTACTAAAGTTCAAAGTTAAAAAAGTAACCAATTTCACTATAAAAACCATAACAAAAATTCCAATTAAAAAAACTTTGGAATTTCGCTATAAAGACCATAACAAAAGTTCAAAGTTAAAAAAATTCCCAATATCACTATATAAACCATTACCAAAGTTCCAAGTCAAAAAACTCATAAATTTCACCTTAAAAACAAATACAAAAGTTCAAAGTTAAAAAATTCAACATTTTCACTATAAAGACCATAAAAAAGTTCAAAGTTAAAAAATTCACCAATTTCACTATAAAAAACCATTACAAGAGTTCCTAGTAAAAAATTCAACAACTTCACTATAAAAACCATAACAAAGGTTCCATTTGAAGAAACTCACCAATTTCAGTATAAAGACTTTTACGAAAGTTCAAAGTTAAAAAACTCACCAATTTCAACATAAAGACCATTGGAAAAGTTCCATGTTAAAAAAATCACCAATTTCACCATAAAAACCATTACTAAAGTTCAAAGTTAAAAAAGTAACCAATTTCACTATAAAAACCATAACAAAAATTCCAATTAAAATAACTTTGGAATTTCGCTATAAAGACCATAACAAAAGTTCAAAGTTAAAAAATTTCCCAATATCACTATATAAACCATTACCAAAGTTCCAAGTCAAAAAACTCATAAATTTCACCTTAAAAACAAATACAAAACTTCAAAGTTAAAAAATTCAACAATTTCACTATAAAGACCATAAAAAAGTTCAAAGTTAAAAAATTCACCAATTTCACTTTAAAAAACCATTACAAGAGTTCCTAGTAAAAAAATCAACAACTTCACTATAAAAACCATAACAAAGGTTCCATTTGAAGAAACTCACCAATTTCAGTATAAAGACTTTTACGAAAGTTCAAAGTTAAAAAACTCACCAATTTCAACATAAAGACCATTGGAAAAGTTCCATGTGAAAAAAATCACCAATTTCACCATAAAAACCATTACTAAAGTTCAAAGTTAAAAAAGTAACCAATTTCACTATAAAAACCATAACAAAAATTCCAATTAAAATAACTTTGGAATTTCGCTATAAAGACCATAACAAAAGTTCAAAGTTAAAAAAATTCCCAATATCACTATATAAACCATTACCAAAGTTCCAAGTCAAAAAACTCATAAATTTCACCTTAAAAACAAATACAAAAGTTCAAAGTTAAAAAATTCAACATTTTCACTATAAAGACCATAAAAAAGTTCAAAGTTAAAAAATTCACCAATTTCACTATAAAAAACCATTACAAGAGTTCCTATTAAAAAATTCAACAACTTCACTATAAAAACCAAAACAAAGGTTCCATTTGAAGTAACTCACCAATTTCACTATGACGACGATTACAAAATTTCAGAGTTAAAAAACTCACCAATTTCAATATATAGACCATAAGAAAAGCCCAAGTGAAAAAAATCACCAATTTACCCATAGAAACCATTACATGAGTAGAAAGTTAAGAAACTCCCCAATTTCACTTTAAAAACCATAAAAAAAAATTCCAATTTAAAAAACTCTGGAATTTCACTATAAAGAGCATAATAAAAGTTCAAAGTTAAAAAATTCTCGAATATCAACATATAAACCATTACAAAAGTTCAAAGTCTAAAAACTCATCAATTTCTCCCTAATAACCAGTACGAAAGTTCATAGTTAAAAAATTCACTAATTTCACAATAAAGACCATAAAAAAAGAAAAAGTTAAAAAACCTCCCCAATTTCACTATAAAAACCATTAAAAAAATTTCCTACTCAAAAGTTCAACAATTTCACAATAAAAACTGTAACAAAATTTCCATTTGAAAAAACTCACCAATTTTAGTATAAAGACCATGACAAAAGTTAAAAGTTAAAAAAACGCACAAATTGCAATATAAAGACCATCAGAAAAGTTCCAAATGAAAAAAATAACCAATTTCACCCCAAAAAACCATTACAAAAATACAATGTTTTAAAAACTCTCCAATTTCACTATCAAAACTATTACAAAAGTTCCTAGTAAAAAACTCAACAATTTCACTATTAAAACCATAGCAAAAGTTCCATTTGAAAAATCTCTCAAATATCAGTATAACGACCATTGCAAAAGTTCAAAGTTAATAAAATCACCAATTTCAACATAAAGACCATAGGAAAACTTCCAAGTGAAAAAAATCACCAATTTCACCACCGAAACCATTACAAAAATACAAAGTTTTAAAAACTCTCCAATTTCACTATAAAAACCATTACAAAAGTTACTAGTAAAAAATTCAACAATTTCACTATAAAAACCGTAACAAAAGTTCCATTTGAAAAAACTCACCAATTTCAGTATAAAGACGATTACGAAAGTTCAAACTTAAAAAACTCACCAATTTCAACATAAAGACCATTGGAAAAGTTCCATGTGAAAATAATCACCAATTTCACCATAAAAACCATTACTAAAGTTCAAAGTTAAAAAAGTAACCAACTTCACTATATACAAACCATAACAAAAATTCCAATTAAAAAAGCTTTGGAATTTCGCTATAAAGACAATAACAAAAGTTCAAAGTTAAAAAATTCCTAATATCACTATATAAACCATTATCAAAGTTCCAAGTCAAAAAACTCATAAATTTCACCTTAAAAACAAATACAAAACTTCAAAGTTAAAAAATTCAACAATTTCACTATAAAGACCATAAAAAAGTTCAAAGTTAAAAAATTCACCAATTTCACTATAAAAAACCATTACAAGAGTTCCTAGTAAAAAATTCAACAACTTCACTATAAAAACCATAACAAAGGCTCCATTTGAAGAAACTCACCAATTTCAGTGTAAAGACAATTACGAAAGTTCAAAGTTAAAAAACTCACCAATTTCAACATAAAGACCATTGGAAAAGTTCCATGTGAAAAAAATCACCAATTTCACCATAAAAACCATTACTAAAGTTCAAAGTTAAAAAAGTAACCAATTTCACTATAAAAACCATAACAAAAATTCCAATTAAAAAAACATTGGAATTTCGCTATAAAGACCAAAACAAAAGTTCAAAGTTAAAAAATTTCCCAATATCACTATATAAACCATTACTAAAGTTCCAAGTCAAAAAACTCATAAATTTCACCTTAAAAACAAATACAAAAGTTCAAAGTTAAAAAATTCAACATTTTCACTATAAAGACCATAAAAAAGTTCAAAGTTAAAAAATTCACCAATTTCACTATAAAAAACCATTACAAGAGTTCCTATTAAAAAATTCAACAACTTCATTATAAAAACCAAAACAAAGGTTCCATTTGAAGTAACTCACCAATTTCACTATGACGACGATTACAAAAGTTCAGAGTTAAAAAACTCACCAATTTCAATATATAGACCATAAGAAAAGCCCAAGTGAAAAAAATCACCAATTTAACCATATAAACCATTACATGAGTAGAAAGTTAAGAAACTCCCCAATTTCACTTTAAAAACCATAAAAAAAAATTCCAATTTAAAAAACTCTGGAATTTCACTATAAAGAGCATAATAAAAGTTCAAAGTTAAAAAATTCTCGAATATCAACATATAAACCATTACAAAAGTTCAAAGTCTAAAAACTCATCAATTTCTCCCTAATAACCAGTACGAAAGTTCATAGTTAAAAAATTCACTAATTTCACAATAAAGACCATAAAAAAAGAAAAAGTTAAAAAACCTCCCCAATTTCACTATAAAAACCATTAAAAAAATTTCCTACTCAAAAGTTCAACAATTTCACAATAAAAACTGTAACAAAATTTCCATTTGAAAAAACTCACCAATTTTAGTATAAAGACCGTGACAAAAGTTAAAAGTTAAAAAAACGCACAAATTGCAATATAAAGACCATCAGAAAAGTTCCAAATGAAAAAAATAACCAATTTCACCCCAAAAAACCATTACAAAAATACAATGTTTTAAAAACTCTCCAATTTCACTATCAAAACTATTACAAAAGTTCCTAGTAAAAAACTCAACAATTTCACTATTAAAACCATAGCAAAAGTTCCATTTGAAAAATCTCTCAAATATCAGTATAACGACCATTGCAAAAGTTCAAAGTTAATAAAATCACCAATTTCAACATAAAGACCATAGGAAAACTTCCAAGTGAAAAAAATCACCAATTTCACCACCGAAACCATTACAAAAATACAAAGTTTTAAAAACTCTCCAATTTCACTATAAAAACCATTACAAAAGTTACTAGTAAAAAATTCAACAATTTCACTATAAAAACCGTAACAAAAGTTCCATTTGAAAAAACTCACCAATTTCAGTATAAAGACGATTACGAAAGTTCAAACTTAAAAAACTCACCAATTTCAACATAAAGACCATTGGAAAAGTTCCATGTGAAAATAATCACCAATTTCACCATAAAAACCATTACTAAAGTTCAAAGTTAAAAAAGTAACCAACTTCACTATATACAAACCATAACAAAAATTCCAATTAAAAAAGCTTTGGAATTTCGCTATAAAGACAATAACAAAAGTTCAAAGTTAAAAAATTCCTAATATCACTATATAAACCATTATCAAAGTTCCAAGTCAAAAAACTCATAAATTTCACCTTAAAAACAAATACAAAACTTCAAAGTTAAAAAATTCAACAATTTCACTATAAAGACCATAAAAAAGTTCAAAGTTAAAAAATTCACCAATTTCACTATAAAAAACCATTACAAGAGTTCCTAGTAAAAAATTCAACAACTTCACTATAAAAACCATAACAAAGGCTCCATTTGAAGAAACTCACCAATTTCAGTGTAAAGACAATTACGAAAGTTCAAAGTTAAAAAACTCACCAATTTCAACATAAAGACCATTGGAAAAGTTCCATGTGAAAAAAATCACCAATTTCACCATAAAAACCATTACTAAAGTTCAAAGTTAAAAAAGTAACCAATTTCACTATAAAAACCATAACAAAAATTCCAATTAAAAAAACATTGGAATTTCGCTATAAAGACCAAAACAAAAGTTCAAAGTTAAAAAATTTCCCAATATCACTATATAAACCATTACTAAAGTTCCAAGTCAAAAAACTCATAAATTTCACCTTAAAAACAAATACAAAAGTTCAAAGTTAAAAAATTCAACATTTTCACTATAAAGACCATAAAAAAGTTCAAAGTTAAAAAATTCACCAATTTCACTATAAAAAACCATTACAAGAGTTCCTATTAAAAAATTCAACAACTTCATTATAAAAACCAAAACAAAGGTTCCATTTGAAGTAACTCACCAATTTCACTATGACGACGATTACAAAAGTTCAGAGTTAAAAAAACTCACCAATTTCAATATATAGACCATAAGAAAAGCTCAAGTGAAAAAAATCACCAATTTAACCATATAAACCATTACATGAGTAGAAAGTTAAGAAACTCCCCAATTTCACTTTAAAAACCATAAAAAAAATTCCAATTTAAAAAACTCTGGAATTTCACTATAAAGAGCATAATAAAAGTTCAAAGTTAAAAAATTCTCGAATATCAACATATAAACCATTACAAAAGTTCAAAGTCTAAAAACTCATCAATTTCTCCCTAATAACCAGTACGAAAGTTCATAGTTAAAAAATTCACTAATTTCACAATAAAGACCATAAAAAAAGAAAAAGTTAAAAAACCTCCCCAATTTCACTATAAAAACCATTAAAAAAATTTCCTACTCAAAAGTTCAACAATTTCACAATAAAAACTGTAACAAAATTTCCATTTGAAAAAACTCACCAATTTTAGTATAAAGACCGTGACAAAAGTTAAAAGTTAAAAAAACGCACAAATTGCATCATAAAGACCATCAGAAAAGTTCCAAATGAAAAAAATAACCAATTTCACCCCAAAAAACCATTACAAAAATACAATGTTTTAAAAACTCTCCAATTTCACTATCAAAACTATTACAAAAGTTCCTAGTAAAAAACTCAACAATTTCACTATTAAAACCATAGCAAAAGTTCCATTTGAAAAATCTCTCAAATATCAGTATAACGACCATTGCAAAAGTTCAAAGTTAATAAAATCACCAATTTCAACATAAAGACCATAGGAAAACTTCCAAGTGAAAAAAATCACCAATTTCACCACCCAAACCATTACAAAAATACAAAGTTTTAAAAACTCTCCAATTTCACTATAAAAACCATTACAAAAGTTACTAGTAAAAAATTCAACAATTTCACTATAAAAACCATAACAAAAGTTCCATTTGAAAAAACTCACCAATTTCAGTATAAAGACGATTACGAAAGTTCAAACTTAAAAAACTCACCAATTTCAACATAAAGACCATTGGAAAAGTTCCATGTGAAAATAATCACCAATTTCACCATAAAAACCATTACTAAAGTTCAAAGTTAAAAAAGTAACCAACTTCACTATATACAAACCATAACAAAAATTCCAATTAAAAAAGCTTTGGAATTTCGCTATAAAGACAATAACAAAAGTTCAAAGTTAAAAAATTCCTAATATCACTATATAAACCATTATCAAAGTTCCAAGTCAAAAAACTCATAAATTTCACCTTAAAAACAAATACAAAACTTCAAAGTTAAAAAATTCAACAATTTCACTATAAAGACCATAAAAAAGTTCAAAGTTAAAAAATTCACCAATTTCACTATAAAAAACCATTACAAGAGTTCCTAGTAAAAAATTCAACAACTTCACTATAAAAACCATAACAAAGGCTCCATTTGAAGAAACTCACCAATTTCAGTGTAAAGACAATTACGAAAGTTCAAAGTTAAAAAACTCACCAATTTCAACATAAAGACCATTGGAAAAGTTCCATGTGAAAAAAATCACCAATTTCACCATAAAAACCATTACTAAAGTTCAAAGTTAAAAAAGTAACCAATTTCACTATAAAAACCATAACAAAAATTCCAATTAAAAAAACATTGGAATTTCGCTATAAAGACCAAAACAAAAGTTCAAAGTTAAAAAATTTCCCAATATCACTATATAAACCATTACCAAAGTTCCAAGTCAAAAAACTCATAAATTTCACCTTAAAAACAAATACAAAAGTTCAAAGTTAAAAAATTCAACATTTTCACTATAAAGACCATAAAAAAGTTCAAAGTTAAAAAATTCACCAATTTCACTATAAAAAACCATTACAAGAGTTCCTATTAAAAAATTCAACAACTTCATTATAAAAACCAAAACAAAGGTTCCATTTGAAGTAACTCACCAATTTCACTATGACGACGATTACAAAAGTTCAGAGTTAAAAAACTCACCAATTTCAATATATAGACCATAAGAAAAGCTCAAGTGAAAAAAATCACCAATTTAACCATATAAACCATTACATGAGTAGAAAGTTAAGAAACTACCCAATTTCACTTTAAAAACCATAAAAAAAATTCCAATTTAAAAAACTCTGGAATTTCACTATAAAGAGCATAATAAAAGGTCAAAGTTAAAAAAATTCCCAAATATCAACATATAAACCATTACAAAAGTTCCAAGTCTAAACACTCATCAATTTCTCCCCAATAACCAGTACGAAAGTTCATAGTTAAAAAATTCACTAATTTCACAATAAAGACCATAAAAAAAGAAAAACTTAAAAAACCTCCCCAATTTCACTATAAAAACCATTACAAAATTTCCTACTCAAAAGTTCAACAATTTCACAATAAAAACTGCAACAAAATTTCCATTTGAAAAAACTCACCAATTTTAGTATAAAGACCATGACAAAAGTTAAAAGTTAAAAAAACGCACAAATTGCAATATAAAGACCATCAGAAAAGTTCCAAATGAAAAAAATAACCAATTTCACTCCAAAAAACCATTACAAAAATACAATGTTTTAAAAACTCTCCAATTTCACTATCAAAACTATTACAAAAGTTCCTAGTAAAAAACTCAACAATTTCACTATAAAAACCATAGCAAAAGTTCCATTTGAAAAATCTCTCAAATATCAGTATAATAACCATTGCAAAAGTTCAAAGTTAATAAAATCACCAATTTCAACATAAAGACCATAGGAAAACTTCCAAGTGAAAAAAATCACCAATTTCACCACCGAAACCATTACAAAAATACAAAGTTTTAAAAACTCTCCAATTTCACTATAAAAACCATTACAAAAGTTACTAGTAAAAAATTCAACAATTTCACTATAAAAACCATAACAAAAGTTCCATTTGAAAAAACTCACCAATTTCAGTATAAAGACCATTACGAAAGTTCAAACTTAAAAAATTCACCAATTTCAACATAAAGACCATTGGAAAAGTTCCATGTGAAAATAATCACCAAATTCACCATAAAAACCATTACTAAAGTTCAAAGTTATAAAAGTAACCAACTTCACTAAATACAAACCATAACAAAAATTCCAATTAAAAAAGCTTTGGAATTTCGCTATAAAGGCCATAACAAAAGTTCAAAGTTAAAAAATTCCCAATGTAACATCCTAATTTTTCCATACACTAAATAATATATCTAGTTAGATTTGAGATTTTAACAATGCTAGTTATTAAAAATTAAATGTTGAAACTAACACTTATAATAATTAATTTATTAATTAATTACTTTTTATATTTATTACTTTTATTCTTCAATTTGAATATCATCGTTTCATTTTATAAACTAAACTTTGAAATTTAAATTGGTACTTAAAACCCTTAACTTTAAGTTAATTAATTATTCATATTATTATTATCATTATTGTTGTTCTTGTTTTGTTATTATTAATTGATTTTATTTTATTTGAATATTATCATTTTACTCTATAAACCAATTAATAAATAAAATAATCTTAAGACAATAAAAATATCAAATAACTATCCTTTTTACTATTTTTATTATTATTAATATTATTAACATTTTACTTTTTATAAAAGAAATATATATCTCATTTTCTATTAATATCCTACATAATATTATGTCATGAAATCAAGCTCCCATACCTTTGTCATAAATTATTTTCACAAAGTCATACTAGAACACCTAAAGCACTATTGATGAAAGATTAGTAAATATTTGATAGAGACATATTTACTAGCAAGAGTTGAAAAGTTGGAAGGTATGGGCAAAAGATGATAAATTATGTTATTTTAATATTTTACAACTAGTATAAATAGGGGTCTCTTCCACCCCATTTTCATTCATTCAATCACAAATCATCTTTCTTACTTCTTTACTTCTTTCCTTCTCTAATTTCTTCATATAGCAATATTAGTTTTAGTTATCGAAGTTCCCACGATATCGGTTCGTAACCTTTAGAGTATTTTGTGGTAAAAGTTCTTCTAAAGTTTCAAGGGAGTTTTATACGTCAAAGTTCTGCCCAAATCATTTTCATAAGTAATCGGTTCTTGGCAAAGATCGAAGACAACACTTGTGGACTTTCAACAACACTCAACAAAAGGTGGGGGCAAGATTTCGTATACGATTGGGACGGTTAGCGTAAAATAACTTAATATATATGTGTGTAGTGGTGACCTAAGCCCTACTAGCGATAAATAATTAAGGAGAGCCTATTCTCAAATAATGATTTTCACAAATCACTAGGCGAGGTTACGCCGGCCTTAATTAATTATCATAGGAATAATCTTTGACAATTTGGTATTGTATTGTGCTTGCATTATTCGGTTAATTTTATAATTGTTTATTTTATTTATACTTGAATGATTGTGATTGATAGATTAAGGAAATAATCGGTTAATGAGAGAAAAACATTGCTAGATATTAAGTAATTGATCCCCATTAACATAAGGAAAGTTGGATACAATGAGTAGTTATATTTGGTTGGGTTCTGGCTAAGGAAAGACTTGGTCGACTATGCCGTTTACAGTCCACCTCTCTTACCTGGGAAGTTAACCATACAATTACCCATTATACAAACTGAACTTATTATGTAAGGACAAAGATCAAATATGGCAAGACATTGGATGGATTTGGTACTCAACCTAAGTATCTAGATAATAAGTATAACTTGAAAAGTTGATACGATAATTCCCCATTATTAACTTAATACTTATGGCTAAGAGTTGCCACAAGATGAGTGAGTGATCATATAGACTTGCATTAAGGAATGTGTAAGTCCACCGCCGTGCGGTATGGGACGCACGAGGTTGATCAGTCGCCTGCAATCCCGACGGGGATTATTATCTATGCATGCTAGGCAAGACAAGGTTCTTGGCCTGAATTCTCAGGGACGATCGACTTATAACACCTAGGCTCCATGTGAAGTTAGGTGGCGTAGCTCTTGGTAATTGGGAGTACGTTGGTGGCATGTGGTCTAGTGATATCTGATCTTGGTAAATGGGATAGATATCATTGACAGCGTTTAGTGGCCTGAGTCAGCATATAGTTCAGGGATGCATTAGAATAAATAAAGTATATGTAATTGTGGGTATAAGATACGCTTGTTTGTATAAATATGGTTTCCATATATATTATTATTTTACACATTCATTCCCACTTTTAAACTTGTACATGAATCTTAGCCCTGTGTCATTTTTGTTTTGCATTTTGGATTATTTTATGACGATCAGACGATGAGCTCGAATCTTGCGTACTTCCCGACAACTCAGAAGGAAAGGATATGAAGTGACGTGGAGATGTGTTACTATAACATCTAGATTGGGAGCTGTTAGTGTTTTGTCAAACGCTAATCACATCCCTACTACTACAGTCAGTATAAGTGTCAGTCTTGTTGGACTTAGGAGGTCCCTTTTGGTATGCTTTCTTTTTGGTTTCCTTTCTGTACTTTTATTTTATGTTTTATCTATGTGGCAAGGCCGCTAGTCTTAACGGTGTCAAACTCTGTAAAATATATTTGAAGCATATGTATGTGAAACAGTATGTTTTTAAATAATTAAGTATTGTCCTTTAAAAATTTCAAATTTTTCTGTATTTTTATAAGGTTTCATTAGAATTCCACTAATGGGACATAGGCTGTCTCATTTAATGGTATCAGAGCTGGTCGATTCAGCTCGGACCGTAAGTGTCTAGAATTATACTGACTGTATCAAGTTGGATTCCAAACTGGATGATAACTTTTCTTCTGTGCATTGAGTCTTCATCTTGAGAGCCTTCTAGTATAATGGTCTAGGAAACTTATTTAGCACACTTTATTTTTCCTCCCCAACGGTCACAAACCCAACGGTAACGTAACGGACACTTCACAAAATTCACTTTATAAATACTTCACACCCATCCATTATTTTCATATCAATTCCTAAATATTTATCTATACCTTTCAAATGGCTAAATCCTTTCTTTTATTCATCACTCTTCTTGTCATTATTTTGTTTGTTATTGGTATCATCAAGCATGAAGAATTAGGTAAAGATTTCGTAGCAATAATGATAATTATAGTTTTACCACTATTAGTCTTAGCTTGGTTTACAAGTAGAGGTTTTTGAATGAGACATGGTCACGATTTTTGTAATCGTTGTTATTAAATAAATTGATACATTTTTGTTTATACATTAAATGTTGATTATGTTTTCCTGAATTCTAGTTATATTTAAGATATTAATTCAACATTTTAGACACAATTATCCCTTGCCTGTGGGAGACTTGATAAAAATCCTTATCGATGAATCATTCATTGGGATATAAATATACATAATTGTTATGTTCTTTATGTCTTGTGAATGATTGAACCTAATAACTATTCCTTTTCAGGAAGTTATGGTTCAGAACGTCAGAGGTGCGAGGCGTGGTAGGAGTGCTGCTAGAGGCACTACTAGAGGTATACGTAGGAATGCGAGTGATGAAATTACTCCTGAAGGAGCACCTACCATTCCCATTGGACGAGAAGATCATTCCCAAACTGGAACGAACTCTCAAGCTGACACTCGAGATGTTCGTGAACTTGCTGCAGCTGTGTTAGTTCAAACACAACAAAATGCTCAAATCCTGCAAATCACTCGAGATCATCAACTCTTTCAGCAACAACAAAGGGAAATGGTGCATGAGGATACAGGATTGAACTCGTTTCTGAAAGGAAAACCACCACAGTTTGGTGGTGACTTTAATCCGGAGGGTGCTGAGAAATGGTTGCAAGAAATGGAGAAGATATTTTCTTTCACTCACTGTAGAGAGAATAGAAGGGTTGGTTATGCAACATTCATGCTGACAGGCGATGCTGAAGCTTGGTGGAGAGGAAAGTATAGATTATTGGAAGAGGAAGGAAGAGAAATCAATTGGACCTTGTTCAAAGAAGAATTTTTGGGGAAGTATTTTCCAAAGTTATGTAGGAAAGAGAAGGAGAGAGAATTTCAGAATCTACGTCAAGGTGTGATGACGGTGGGAGAATATACTAGGAAGTTTGAATCCTTGCTAAAGTATTCTGAGTTTTACCGCTTGCATCCAAGGGAAGAATGGATGTGTGAAAAGTATCAAGATGGATTGAAATATGATATCCAGAGGGCAGTTTTACCTCTGCATATTATGCGCTTTGGTGAGCTAGTAGAAAGGTGTCTGGAGTTGGAAGGGATTGACAATAGGAAGAATCAATATGGATCAGGAGGATCAACCCAAAACAACAATCACAAGGGCCACTTTAACCGAGGCCACGGAGGAAGAATCCAACGAGGGGGTAGGCCATATCAAAGGCCTACACCTTATCATAACCAGGATTCTAGAAGGTTAATGTTCAAGTGTTACAGCTGTGGAGGGGCACATCTTAACAAAGATTGTCCAAATAGAAATATTGGAACTTGTTTTCGCTGTGGTCAGAAAGGCCACTTTCTCAAAGATTGTCCCCAAGGACAAAGTCAACCAACAGGCCAGAGGAGCGGCCTAATAAACAATAACAACATAGGGAGAGCAAGAAATGGAGGCCCAAGTGTTGGTCAGAGACCTCAGAATCAAAATAAGCCAACCACAGGAAGAGTATTTACAATTAGAGGAGCTGAGATCTCAAAGTCAGCTGGGTTAATTCAAGGTATGTGTTTAATTGGAGATAAGTTGGTATCAGTTTTATTCGATTCAGGAGCTACACATTCTTTTATATCTACCTCTTGTGCTGAATTTTTGGGATTCGAAATTGTTGATCACGATTATAAGTTGACTATCACAACTCCCTCGGGAGAAAGAATGGTAACTTATTCAGTCTGTGTAGACTGTCCAATAATCTTAGAAAATAGAAGATTCTTAGTAGATCTTGTGGTACTCCCGCTACAAGACCTAGATGTCATCTTAGGAATGGATTGGTTATCAGCCAACGATGTCAACTTGAGATGCAAGGAGAAAATTTTTACATTTGGAGAAGATAGTGGAGAAATCAGCAAAGCTGAAACCCTCACTCAAAGTTTTATGATGCTATTCTCCATGTCAGTAGGAGAAACCCCTAGTGTGGAAAATTTTCCCGTAGTCTGTGAATTCCCGGAAGTCTTTCCAGAAGAAGTTCCAGGTTTACCACCGGTTAGGGAAGTGGAATTTTCTATAGACTTGGTTCCAGGAACTGGACCAATTTCTATATCTCCTTATCGAATGTCACCCTCAGAGCTTGCGGAGTTAAAGAAACAATTAGACGAGATGTTAGAGAAAGAATTTATTAGACCAAGTGTATCGCCATGGGGAGCTCCAATCTTGTTTGTGAAGAAGAAGGATGGTTCTTCTAGACTTTGTGTGGATTACAGACAACTCAATAAAGCCACTGTGAAAAACAAGTATCCTTTGCCTAGAATCGACGACTTGATGGATCAGTTAAAAGGAGCATCAGTATTCTCAAAGATTGACTTGAAGTCTGGATATCATCAGATCAGGGTGAAGGAAGATGATATTCCAAAAACAGCTTTTAGATCCCGTTATGGACACTATGAGTACTTAGTTATGCCATTTGGTTTGACTAATGCTCCAGCAGTATTCATGGATTACATGAATAGGATCTTTAGGTCATACTTAGATCAATTTGTTGTAGTTTTCATTGATGACATTCTGATTTATTCCAAGAATGAGGTAGAGCACAGAGAACATTTGAGAATTGTGCTACAGATATTAAAGGACCTTCAATTGTACGCGAAATTCTCGAAATGTGAATTTTGGTTGAAGGAGGTACAATTTCTTGGTCATGTAATTAGTAAAGAAGGTATTGCAGTAGACCCAAGTAAAGTCGAAGCAATAACAAAGTGGGAGAGTCCAAAGAATGTTGGCGAGATTCGAAGTTTTCTTGGACTAGCTGGATATTATCGGAGGTTCATTGAAGGATTTTCAAAGATCGCTTTGCCCATGACTCAGTTAACGAGGAAAGGTAAAAACTTTGAATGGACTAAAGAGTGTGAAGAAAGTTTTCAGAAGCTAAAGGAAAGATTGACTTCATCACCAATACTCATCTTACCAGACCCATTAGGAAATTTTGATGTGTATTGTGATGCGTCATATCAAGGTCTTGGGTGTGTGTTGATGCAAGAAAGGAAAGTGATAGCTTATGCATCAAGACAATTGAAGGTGCATGAGAGGAACTACCCAACTCACGACCTAGAGTTAGCGGCAATTGTGTTTGCCTTAAAGATTTGGAGGCATTATCTTTATGGATCAAAGTTCACTGTGTTAAGTGATCACAAAAGCCTGAAGCATTTATTTGATCAGAAAGAT
This sequence comes from Lathyrus sativus, assembly GCA_963859935.3. Taxonomy (NCBI): domain Eukaryota; kingdom Viridiplantae; phylum Streptophyta; class Magnoliopsida; order Fabales; family Fabaceae; genus Lathyrus; species Lathyrus sativus. The sequence goes on along the minus strand of CAWUDS030002191.1, from coordinate 151,148 downwards.
TTAAACATGAGACAAAGGCGCTGGATGGAATTCTTGAAGGACTATGATTTTGAGTTGCAATATCATCCCGGAAAGGCCAATGTTGTAGCAGACGCTTTGAGTCGAAAGAAACTTCATGTATCTGCAATGATGTTGAAGGAAGAAGAGTTGATTGACAAATTCGTGGATTTAAACTTAGGAGTACATCACAATGAAGGAAGTATATTCATAGGCGCTATTGTCGTGTCTAATGAATTTCTGAAATGGATCAAAGATGAACAACAACTTGATGACCGTCTAGTGAGCATAAAGGAAAATATAAGAAATGGTCAAAATGGAGAGTTTAACATAAGGAGTGATGGAATCCTAAGGTTTAAAGAAAGGTTGTGTGTACCTCAAAATCAGGATATTCAAAAGTTGATTTTGGAAGAGGGCCACAAAAGTAAGTTGAGTTTTCATCCAGGAGCCACAAAGATGTATCAAGACTTGAAGAAAATGTTTTGGTGGGTTGGAATGAAGAGACATATAGCAGAATATGTTCAAAGTTGCTTGGTATGTCAGAAGGCAAAGATTGAACATCAGAAGCCAGCCGGATTGCTACAACCTTTAGATATTCCAGAGTGGAAGTGGGACGGAATAGCCATGGATTTTGTAACCGCTTTGCCTAAGACTCAGAAACAACATGATGCAATTTGGGTGATCATTGATAGGTTGACAAAGAGTGCACATTTCATTCCCATCAACCAGACGTTTAAATTAGAGAGACTAGCTCAGGTATATGTAAAGGAGATTGTTAGATTGCATGGAATACCTTCAAGTATAGTCAGTGATAGAGATCCCAGATTCACATCAAATTTTTGGCATCAGTTGCATTTAGAGTTAGGAACAAAACTGAGGTTAAGTTCAGCTTATCATCCCCAAACGGATGGCCAGTCTGAGAGGACGATTCAATCGTTAGAGGATTTGTTGAGAGCTTGTGCTCTTGAACACAAAGGAAGTTGGGACGAGTTCTTACCATTGATTGAGTTTACTTACAACAATAGTTTTCACTCAAGTATCGGCATGGCTCCATATGAAGCATTATACGGAAGAAAGTGTCGTACACCTTTATGTTGGTATGAGGTTGGAGAAAATAAAATATTGGGTTCAGAATTCGTGCAACAAACGACAGATCAGGTTAAACTTATTAGAGAAAAAATGAAGGCAGCACAGGACCGTCAAAAGAGTTATAATGATAAGAGGAGAAGACCTTTGGAGTTCGAGGCAGGAGATCACGTGTTCATTAGGGTAACTCCTAGGGCGGGAATTGCACGAGCAATCAAAACTAGGAAGTTAACACCAAGGTTTATCGGGCCTTTTCAAATTCTACGGCGGATTGGACCTGTAGCGTATCACATTGCTTTGCCGCCAAACTTGTCTAATCTTCATGATGTATTTCATGTATCACAACTGAGGAAGTATTATCCGGACCCTTCACATGTCATTGAGCCTGAAACTGTGGAACTTAGAGATAATTTGGAATATGAGGCTATACCTGTCAAGATCTTAGATCATCGTATTAAAGAACTTCGTGGAAAGCAAATACCATTGGTTAGAGTCGTGTGGGATGATGTAACTGGTGATTCTACTTGGGAAAGAGAAGAAGACATGCGTCAGAAGTATCCACATATGTTTTAGGTACGCTAAATTTCGAGGACGAAATTTCTTTTAAGGGGGGTGGTAATGTAACATCCTAATTTTTCCATACACTAAATAATATATCTAGTTAGATTTGAGATTTTAACAATGCTAGTTATTAAAAATTAAATGTTGAAACTAACACTTATAATAATTAATTTATTAATTAATTACTTTTTATATTTATTACTTTTATTCTTCAATTTGAATATCATCGTTTCATTTTATAAACTAAACTTTGAAATTTAAATTGGTACTTAAAACCCTTAACTTTAAGTTAATTAATTATTCATATTATTATTATCATTATTGTTGTTCTTGTTTTGTTATTATTAATTGATTTTATTTTATTTGAATATTATCATTTTACTCTATAAACCAATTAATAAATAAAATAATCTTAAGACAATAAAAATATCAAATAACTATCCTTTTTACTATTTTTATTATTATTAATATTATTAACATTTTACTTTTTATAAAAGAAATATATATCTCATTTTCTATTAATATCCTACATAATATTATGTCATGAAATCAAGCTCCCATACCTTTGTCATAAATTATTTTCACAAAGTCATACTAGAACACCTAAAGCACTATTGATGAAAGATTAGTAAATATTTGATAGAGACATATTTACTAGCAAGAGTTGAAAAGTTGGAAGGTATGGGCAAAAGATGATAAATTATGTTATTTTAATATTTTACAACTAGTATAAATAGGGGTCTCTTCCACCCCATTTTCATTCATTCAATCACAAATCATCTTTCTTACTTCTTTACTTCTTTCCTTCTCTAATTTCTTCATATAGCAATATTAGTTTTAGTTATCGAAGTTCCCACGATATCGGTTCGTAACCTTTAGAGTATTTTGTGGTAAAAGTTCTTCTAAAGTTTCAAGGGAGTTTTATACGTCAAAGTTCTGCCCAAATCATTTTCATAAGTAATCGGTTCTTGGCAAAGATCGAAGACAACACTTGTGGACTTTCAACAACACTCAACAAAAGGTGGGGGCAAGATTTCGTATACGATTGGGACGGTTAGCGTAAAATAACTTAATATATATGTGTGTAGTGGTGACCTAAGCCCTACTAGCGATAAATAATTAAGGAGAGCCTATTCTCAAATAATGATTTTCACAAATCACTAGGCGAGGTTACGCCGGCCTTAATTAATTATCATAGGAATAATCTTTGACAATTTGGTATTGTATTGTGCTTGCATTATTCGGTTAATTTTATAATTGTTTATTTTATTTATACTTGAATGATTGTGATTGATAGATTAAGGAAATAATCGGTTAATGAGAGAAAAACATTGCTAGATATTAAGTAATTGATCCCCATTAACATAAGGAAAGTTGGATACAATGAGTAGTTATATTTGGTTGGGTTCTGGCTAAGGAAAGACTTGGTCGACTATGCCGTTTACAGTCCACCTCTCTTACCTGGGAAGTTAACCATACAATTACCCATTATACAAACTGAACTTATTATGTAAGGACAAAGATCAAATATGGCAAGACATTGGATGGATTTGGTACTCAACCTAAGTATCTAGATAATAAGTATAACTTGAAAAGTTGATACGATAATTCCCCATTATTAACTTAATACTTATGGCTAAGAGTTGCCACAAGATGAGTGAGTGATCATATAGACTTGCATTAAGGAATGTGTAAGTCCACCGCCGTGCGGTATGGGACGCACGAGGTTGATCAGTCGCCTGCAATCCCGACGGGGATTATTATCTATGCATGCTAGGCAAGACAAGGTTCTTGGCCTGAATTCTCAGGGACGATCGACTTATAACACCTAGGCTCCATGTGAAGTTAGGTGGCGTAGCTCTTGGTAATTGGGAGTACGTTGGTGGCATGTGGTCTAGTGATATCTGATCTTGGTAAATGGGATAGATATCATTGACAGCGTTTAGTGGCCTGAGTCAGCATATAGTTCAGGGATGCATTAGAATAAATAAAGTATATGTAATTGTGGGTATAAGATACGCTTGTTTGTATAAATATGGTTTCCATATATATTATTATTTTACACATTCATTCCCACTTTTAAACTTGTACATGAATCTTAGCCCTGTGTCATTTTTGTTTTGCATTTTGGATTATTTTATGACGATCAGACGATGAGCTCGAATCTTGCGTACTTCCCGACAACTCAGAAGGAAAGGATATGAAGTGACGTGGAGATGTGTTACTATAACATCTAGATTGGGAGCTGTTAGTGTTTTGTCAAACGCTAATCACATCCCTACTACTACAGTCAGTATAAGTGTCAGTCTTGTTGGACTTAGGAGGTCCCTTTTGGTATGCTTTCTTTTTGGTTTCCTTTCTGTACTTTTATTTTATGTTTTATCTATGTGGCAAGGCCGCTAGTCTTAACGGTGTCAAACTCTGTAAAATATATTTGAAGCATATGTATGTGAAACAGTATGTTTTTAAATAATTAAGTATTGTCCTTTAAAAATTTCAAATTTTTCTGTATTTTTATAAGGTTTCATTAGAATTCCACTAATGGGACATAGGCTGTCTCACCCAATATCACTATATAAACCATTATCAAAGTTCCAAGTCAAAAAACTCATAAATTTCACCTTAAAAACAAATACAAAACTTCAAAGCTAAAAAATTCAACAATTTCACTATAAAGACCATAAAAAAGTTCAAAGTTAAAAAATTCACCAATTTCACTATAAAAAACCATTACAAGAGTTCCTAGTAAAAAATTCAACAACTTCACTATAAAAACCATAACAAAGGCTCCATTTGAAGAAACTCACCAATTTCAGTGTAAAGACAATTACGAAAGTTCAAAGTTAAAAAACTCACCAATTTCAACATAAAGACCATTGAAAAAGTTCCATGTGAAAAAAATCACCAATTTCACCATAAAAACCATTACTAAAGTTCAAAGTTAAAAAAGTAACCAATTTCACTATAAAAACCATAACAAAAATTCCAATTAAAAAAACTTTGGAATTTCGCTATAAAGACCATAACAAAAGTTCAAAGTTAAAAAATTTCCCAATATCACTATATAAACCATTACCAAAGTTCCAAGTCAAAAAACTCATAAATTTCACCTTAAAAACAAATACAAAAGTTCAAAGTTAAAAAATTCAACATTTTCACTATAAAGACCATAAAAAAGTTCAAAGTTAAAAAATTCACCAATTTCACTATAAAAAACCATTACAAGAGTTCCTAGTAAAAAATTCAACAACTTCACTATAAAAACCAAAACAAAGGTTCCATTTGAAGTAACTCACCAATTTCACTATGACGACGATTAGAAAAGTTCAGAGTTAAAAAACCCACCAATTTCAATATATAGACCATAAGAAAAGCTCAAGTGAAAAAAATCACCAATTTAACCATAGAAACCATTACATGAGTAGAAAGTTACGAAACTCCCCAATTTCACTTTAAAAACCATAAAAAAATTCCAATTTAAAAAACTCTGGAATTTCACTATAAAGAGCATAATAAAAGTTCAAAGTTAAAAAATTCCCAAATATCAACATATAAACCATTACAAAAGTTCCAAGTCTAAAAACTCATCAATTTCTCCCTAATAACCAGTACGAAAGGTCATAGTTAAAAATATTCACTAATTTCACAATAAAGACCATAAAAAAAGTAATAGTTAAAAAACCTCCCCAATTTCACTATAAAAACCATTACAAAATTTCCTACTCAAACGTTCAACAATTTCACAATAAAAACTGTAACAAAATTTCCATTTGAAAAAACTCACCAATTTTAGTATGAAGACCATGACAAAAGTTAAAAGTTAAAAAAACGCACAAATTGCAATATAAAGACCATCAGAAAAGTTCCAAATGAAAAAAATAACCAATTTCACCCCCAAAAACCATTACAAAAATACAATGTTTTAAAAACTCTCCAATTTCACTATCAAAACTATTACAAAAATTCCTAGTAAAAAACTCAACAATTTCACTATAAAAACCATAGCAAAAGTTCCATTTGAAAAATCTCTCAAATATCAGTATAACGACCATTGCAAAAGTTCAAAGTTAATAAAATCACCAATTTCAACATAAAGACCATAGGAAAACTTCCAAGTGAAAAAAATCACCAATTTCACCACCGAAACCATTACAAAAATACAAAGTTTTAAAAACTCTCCAATTTCACTATAAAAACCATTACAAAAGTTACTAGTAAAAAATTCAACAATTTCACTATAAAAACCATAACAAAAGTTCCATTTGAAAAAACTCACCATTTTCAGTATAAAGACCATTACGAAAGTTCAAACTTAAAAAACTCACCAATTTCAACATAAAGACCATTGGAAAAGTTCCATGTGAAAATAATCACCAATTTCACCATAAAAACCATTACTAAAGTTCAAAGTTAAAAAAGTAACCAACTTCACTATATACAAACCATAACAAAAATTCCAATTAAAAAAGCTTTGGAATTTCGCTATAAAGACCATAACAAAAGTTCAAAGTTAAAAAATTCCTAATATCACTATATAAACCATTATCAAAGTTCCAAGTCAAAAAACTCATAAATTTCACCTTAAAAACAAATACAAAACTTCAAAGTTAAAAAATTCAACAATTTCACTATAAAGACCATAAAAAAGTTCAAAGTTAAAAAATTCACCAATTTCACTATAAAAAACCATTACAAGAGTTCCTAGTAAAAAATTCAACAACTTCACTATAAAAACCATAACAAAGGCTCCATTTGAAGAAACTCACCAATTTCAGTGTAAAGACAATTACGAAAGTTCAAAGTTAAAAAACTCACCAATTTCAACATAAAGACCATTGGAAAAATTCCATGTGAAAATAATCACCAATTTCACCATAAAAAACATTACTAAAGTTCAAAGTTAAAAAAGTAACCAATTTCACTATAAAAACCATAACAAAAATTCCAATTAAAAAAACTTTGGAATTTCGCTATAAAGACCATAACAAAAGTTCAAAGTTAAAAAATTTCCCAATATCACTATATAAACCATTACCAAAGTTCCAAGTCAAAAAACTCATAAATTTCACCTTAAAAACAAATACAAAAGTTCAAAGTTAAAAAATTCAACATTTTCACTATAAAGACCATAAAAAAGTTCAAAGTTAAAAAATTCACCAATTTCACTATAAAAAACCATTACAAGAGTTCCTAGTAAAAAATTCAACAACTTCACTATAAAAACCAAAACAAAGGTTCCATTTGAAGTAACTCACCAATTTCACTATGACGACGATTAGAAAAGTTCAGAGTTAAAAAACCCACCAATTTCAATATATAGACCATAAGAAAAGCTCAAGTGAAAAAAATCACCAATTTAACCATAGAAACCATTACATGAGTAGAAAGTTACGAAACTCCCCAATTTCACTTTAAAAACCATAAAAAAATTCCAATTTAAAAAACTCTGGAATTTCACTATAAAGAGCATAATAAAAGTTCAAAGTTAAAAAATTCCCAAATATCAACATATAAACCATTACAAAAGTTCCAAGTCTAAAAACTCATCAATTTCTCCCTAATAACCAGTACGAAAGGTCATAGTTAAAAATATTCACTAATTTCACAATAAAGACCATAAAAAAAGTAATAGTTAAAAAACCTCCCCAATTTCACTATAAAAACCATTACAAAATTTCCTACTCAAACGTTCAACAATTTCACAATAAAAACTGTAACAAAATTTCCATTTGAAAAAACTCACCAATTTTAGTATGAAGACCATGACAAAAGTTAAAAGTTAAAAAAACGCACAAATTGCAATATAAAGACCATCAGAAAAGTTCCAAATGAAAAAAATAACCAATTTCACCCCCAAAAACCATTACAAAAATACAATGTTTTAAAAACTCTCCAATTTCACTATCAAAACTATTACAAAAATTCCTAGTAAAAAACTCAACAATTTCACTATAAAAACCATAGCAAAAGTTCCATTTGAAAAATCTCTCAAATATCAGTATAACGACCATTGCAAAAGTTCAAAGTTAATAAAATCACCAATTTCAACATAAAGACCATAGGAAAACTTCCAAGTGAAAAAAATCACCAATTTCACCACCGAAACCATTACAAAAATACAAAGTTTTAAAAACTCTCCAATTTCACTATAAAAACCATTACAAAAGTTACTAGTAAAAAATTCAACAATTTCACTATAAAAACCATAACAAAAGTTCCATTTGAAAAAACTCACCATTTTCAGTATAAAGACCATTACGAAAGTTCAAACTTAAAAAACTCACCAATTTCAACATAAAGACCATTGGAAAAGTTCCATGTGAAAATAATCACCAATTTCACCATAAAAACCATTACTAAAGTTCAAAGTTAAAAAAGTAACCAACTTCACTATATACAAACCATAACAAAAATTCCAATTAAAAAAGCTTTGGAATTTCGCTATAAAGACCATAACAAAAGTTCAAAGTTAAAAAATTCCTAATATCACTATATAAACCATTATCAAAGTTCCAAGTCAAAAAACTCATAAATTTCACCTTAAAAACAAATACAAAACTTCAAAGTTAAAAAATTCAACAATTTCACTATAAAGACCATAAAAAAGTTCAAAGTTAAAAAATTCACCAATTTCACTATAAAAAACCATTACAAGAGTTCCTAGTAAAAAATTCAACAACTTCACTATAAAAACCATAACAAAGGCTCCATTTGAAGAAACTCACCAATTTCAGTGTAAAGACAATTACGAAAGTTCAAAGTTAAAAAACTCACCAATTTCAACATAAAGACCATTGGAAAAATTCCATGTGAAAATAATCACCAATTTCACCATAAAAAACATTACTAAAGTTCAAAGTTAAAAAAGTAACCAATTTCACTATAAAAACCATAACAAAAATTCCAATTAAAAAAACTTTGGAATTTCGCTATAAAGACCATAACAAAAGTTCAAAGTTAAAAAATTTCCCAATATCACTATATAAACCATTACCAAAGTTCCAAGTCAAAAAACTTATAAATTTCACCTTAAAAACAAATACAAAAGTTCAAAGTTAAAAAATTCAACATTTTCACTATAAAGACCATAAAAAAGTTCAAAGTTAAAAAATTCACCAATTTCACTATAAAAAACCATTACAAGAGTTCCTAGTAAAAAATTCAACAACTTCACTATAAAAACCAAAACAAAGGTTCCATTTGAAGTAACTCACCAATTTCACTATGACGACGATTACAAAAGTTCAGAGTTAAAAAACTCACCAATTTCAATATATAGACCATAAGAAAAGTTCAAGTGAAAAAAATCACCAATTTAACCATAGAAACCATTACATGAGTAGAAAGTTAAGAAACTCCCCAATTTCACTTTAAAAACCATAAAAAAAATTCCAATTTAAAAAACTCTGGAATTTCACTATAAAGAGCATAATAAAAGTTCAAAGTTAAAAAATTCCCAAATATCAACATATAAACCATTACAAAAGTTCCAAGTCTAAAAACTCATCAATTTCTCCCTAATAACCAGTACGAAAGTTCATAGTTAAAAATATTCACTAATTTCACAATAAAGACCATAAAAAAAAGTAAAAGTTAAAAAACCTCCCCAATTTCACTATAAAAACCATTACAAAATTTCCTACTCAAACGTTCAACAATTTCACAATAAAAACTGTAACAAAATTTCCATTGGAAAAAACTCACCAATTTTAGTATAAAGACCATGACAAAAGTTAAAAGTTAAAAAAAACACATAAATTTCAATATAAAGACCATTAGAAAAGTTCCAAATGAAAAAAATAACCAATTTCACCCCAAAAAACCATTACAAAAATACAATGTTTTAAAAACTCTCCAATTTCACTATCAAAACTATTAGAAAAGTTCTTAGTAAAAAAACTCAACAATTTCACTATAAAAACCATAGCAAAAGTTCCATTTGAAAAATCTCTCAAATATCAGTATAACGACCATTGCAAAAGTTCAAAGTTAATAAAATCACCAATTTCAACATAAAGACCATAGGAAAACTTCCAAGTGAAAAAAATCACCAATTTCACCACCGAAACCATTACAAAAATAAAAAGTTTTAAAAACTCTCTAATTTCACTATAAAAACCATTACAAAAGTTACTAGTAAAAAATTCAACAATTTCACTATAAAAACCATAACAAAAGTTCCATTTGAAAAAACTCACCATTTTCAGTATAAAGACCATTACGAAAGTTCAAACTTAAAAAACTCACCAATTTCAACATAAAGACCATTGGAAAAGTTCCATGTGAAAATAATCACCAATTTCACCATAAAAACCATTACTAAAGTTCAAAGTTAAAAAAGTAACCAACTTCACTATATACAAACCATAACAAAAATTCAATTTAAAAAAGCTTTGGAATTTCGCTATAAAGACCATAACAAAAGTTCAAAGTTAAAAAATTCCCAATATCACTATATAAACCATTATCAAAGTTCCAGGTCAAAAAACTCATAAATTTCACCTTAAAAACAAATACAAAACTTCAAAGTTAAAAAATTCAACAATTTCACTATAAAGACCATAAAAAAGTTCAAAGTTAAAAAATTCACCAATTTCACTATAAAAAACCATTACAAGAGTTCCTAGTAAAAAATTTAACAACTTCACTATAAAAACCAAAACAAAGGTTCCCTTTGAAGTAACTCACCAATTTCACTAAGACGACGATTACAAAAGTTCAGAGTTAAAAAACTCACCAATTTCAATATATAGACCATAAGAAAAGTTCAAGTGAAAAAAAATCACCAATTTAACCATAGAAACCATTACATGAGTAGAAAGTTAAGAAACTCCCCAATTTCACTTTAAAAATCATTAAAAAAATTCCAATTTAAAAAACTCTGGAATTTCACTATAAAGAGCATAATAAAAGTTCAAAGTTAAAAAATTCCCAAATATCAACATATAAACCATTACAAAAGTTCCAAGTCTAAAAACTCATCAATTTCTCCCTAATAACCAGTACGAAAGTTCATAGTTAAAAAATTCACTAATTTCACAATAAAGACCATAAAAAAAGAAAAAGTTAAAAAACCTCCCCAATTTCACTATAAAACCCATTACAAAATTTCCTACTCAAAAGTTCAACAATTTCACAATAAAAACTGTAACAAAATTTCCATTTGAAAAAACTCACCAATTTTAGTATAAAGACCATGACAAAAGTTAAAAGTTAAAAAAACGCACAAATTGCAATATAAAGACCATCAGAAAAGTTCCAAATGAAAAAAATAACCAATTTCACCCCAAAAAACCATTACAAAAATACAATGTTTTAAAAACTCTCCAATTTCACTATCAAAACTATTACAAAAATTCCTAGTAAAAAACTCAACAATTTCACTATAAAAACCATAGCAAAAGTTCCATTTGAAAAATCTCTCAAATATCAGTATAACGACCATTGCAAAAGTTCAAAGTTAATAAAATCACCAATTTCAACATAAAGAACATAGGAAAACTTCCAAGTGAAAAAAATCACCAATTTAACCACCGAAACCATTACAAAAATACAAAGTTTTAAAAACTCTCCAATTTCACTATAAAAACCATTACAAAAGTTACTAGTAAAAAATTCAACAATTTCACTATAAAAACCATAACAAAGGTTCCATTTGAAAAAACTCACCAATTTCAGTATAAAGACCATCACGAAAGTTCAAACTTAAAAAACTCACCAATTTCAACATAAAGACCATTGGAAAAGTTCCATGTGAAAATAATCACCAATTTCACCATAAAAACCATTACTAAAGTTCAAAGTTAAAAAAGTAACCAACTTCACTATATACAAACCATAACAAAAATTCCAATTAAAAAAGCTTTGGAATTTCGCTATAAAGACCATAACAAAAGTTCAAAGTTAAAAAATTCCTAATATCACTATATAAACCATTATCAAAGTTCCAAGTCAAAAAACTCATAAATTTCACCTTAAAAACAAATACAAAACTTCAAAGTTAAAAAATTCAACAATTTCACTATAAAGACCATAAAAAAGTTCAAAGTTCAAAAATTCACCAATTTCACTATAAAAAACCATTACAAGAGTTCCTAGTAAAAAAATTCAACAACTTCACTATAAAAACCATAACAAAGGCTCCATTTGAAGAAACTCACCAATTTCAGTGTAAAGACAATTACCAAAGTTCAAAGTTAAAAAACTCACCAATTTCAACATAAAGACCATTGGAAAAGTTCCATGTGAAAATAATCACCAATTTCACCATAAAAACCATTACTAAAGTTCAAAGTTAAAAAAGTAACCAATTTCACTATAAAAACCATAACAAAAATTCCAATTAAAAAAACTTTGGAATTTCGCTATAAAGACCATAACAAAAGTTCAAAGTTAAAAAATTTCCCAATATCACTATATAAACCATTACCAAAGTTCCAAGTCAAAAAACTTATAAATTTCACCTTAAAAACAAATACAAAAGTTCAAAGTTAAAAAATTCAACATTTTCACTATAAAGACCATAAAAAAGTTCAAAGTTAAAAAATTCACCAATTTCACTATAAAAAACCATTACAAGAGTTCCTAGTAAAAAATTCAACAACTTCACTATAAAAACCAAAACAAAGGTTCCATTTGAAGTAACTCACCAATTTCACTATGACGACGACTACAAAAGTTCAGAGTTAAAAAACTCACCAATTTCAATATATAGACCATAAGAAAAGTTCAAGTGAAAAAAATCACCAATTTAACCATAGAAACCATTACATGAGTAGAAAGTTAAGAAACTCCCCAATTTCACTTTAAAAACCATAAAAAAAATTCCAATTTAAAAAACTCTGGAATTTCACTATAAAAAGCATAATAAAAGTTCAAAGTTAAAAAATTCCCAAATATCAACATATAAACCATTACAAAAGTTCCAAGTCTAAAAACTCATCAATTTCTCCCTAATAACCAGTACGAAAGTTCATAGTTAAAAATATTCACTAATTTCACAATAAAGACCATAAAAAAAAAGTAAAAGTTAAAAAACCTCCCCAATTTCACTATAAAAACCATTACAAAATTTCCTACTCAAACGTTCAACAATTTCACAATAAAAACTGTAACAAAATTTCCATTGGAGAAAACTCACCAATTTTAGTATAAAGACCATGACAAAAGTTAAAAGTTAAAAAAACGCATAAATTGCAATATAAAGACCATTAGAAAAGTTCCAAATGAAAAAAATAACCAATTTCACCCCAAAAAACCATTACAAAAATACAATGTTTTAAAAACTCTCCAATTTCACTATCAAAACTATTAGAAAAGTTCCTAGTAAAAAACTCAACAATTTCACTATAAAAACCATAGCAAAAGTTCCATTTGAAAAATCTCTCAAATATCAGTATAACGACCATTGCAAAAGTTCAAAGTTAATAAAATCACCAATTTCAACATAAAGACAATAGGAAAACTTCCAAGTGAAAAAAATCACCAATTTCACCACCGAAACCATTACAAAAATACAAAGTTTTAAAAACTCTCCAATTTCACTATAAAAACCATTACAAAAGTTACTAGTAAAAAATTCAACAATTTCACTATAAAAACCATAACAAAGGTTCCATTTGAAAAAACTCACCATTTTCAGTATAAAGACCATTACGAAAGTTCAAACTTAAAAAACTCACCAATTTCAACATAAAGACCATTGGAAAAGTTCCATGTGAAAATAATCACCAATTTCACCATAAAAACCATTACTAAAGTTCAAAGTTAAAAAAGTAACCAACTTCACTATATACAAACCATAACAAAAATTCCAATTAAAAAAGCTTTGGTATTTCGCTATAAAGACCATAACAAAAGTTCAAAGTTAAAAAATTCCCAATATCACTATATAAACCATTATCAAAGTTCCAAGTCAAAAAACTCATAAATTTCACCTTAAAAACAAATACAAAACTTCAAAGTTAAAAAATTCAACAATTTCACTATAAAGACCATAAAAAAGTTCAAAGTTAAAAAATTCACCAATTTCACTATAAAAAACCATTACAAGAGTTCCTAGTAAAAAATTCAACAACTTCACTATAAAAACCATAACAAAGGCTCCATTTGAAGAAACTCACCAATTTCAGTGTAAAGACAATTACCAAAGTTCAAAGTTAAAAAACTCACCAATTTCAATATAAAGACCATTGGAAAAGTTCCATGTGAAAATAATCACCAATTTCACCATAAAAACCATTACTAAAGTTCAAAGTTAAAAAAGTAACCAATTTCACTATAAAAACCATAACAAAAATTCCAATTAAAAAAACTTTGGAATTTCGCTATAAATACCATAACAAATGTTCAAAGTTAAAAAATTTCCCAATATCACTATATAAACCATTACCAAAGTTCCAAGTCAAAAAACTTATAAATTTCACCTTAAAAACAAATACAAAAGTTCAAAGTTAAAAAATTCAACATTTTCACTATAAAGACCATAAAAAAGTTCAAAGTTAAAAAATTCACCAATTTCACTATAAAAAACCATTACAAGAGTTCCTAGTAAAAAATTCAACAACTTCACTATAAAAACCAAAACAAAGGTTCCATTTGAAGTAACTCACCAATTTCACTATGACGACGATTACAAAAGTTCAGAGTTAAAAAACTCACCAATTTCAATATATAGACCATAAGAAAAGTTCAAGTGAAAAAAATCACCAATTTAACCATAGAAACCATTACATGAGTAGAAAGTTAAGAAACTCCCCAATTTCACTTTAAAAACCATAAAAAAAATTCCAATTTAAAAAACTCTGGAATTTCACTATAAAGAGCATAATAAAAGTTCAAAGTTAAAAAATTCCCAAATATCAACATATAAACCATTACAAAAGTTCCAAGTCTAAAAACTCATCAATTTCTCCCTAATAACCAGTACGAAAGTCCATAGTTAAAAATATTCACTAATTTCACAATAAAGACCATAAAAAAAAGTAAAAGTTAAAAAATCTCCCCAATTTCACTATAAAAACCATTACAAAATTTCCTACTCAAACGTTCAACAATTTCACAATAAAAACTGTAACAAAATTTCCATTGGAAAAAAGTCACCAATTTTAGTATAAAGACCATGACAAAAGTTAAAAGTTAAAAAAACGCACAAATTGCAATATAAAGACCATCAGAAAAGTTCCAAATGAAAAAAATAACCAATTTCACCCCAAAAAACCATTACAAAAATACAATGTTTTAAAAACTCTCCAATTTCACTATCAAAACTATTAGAAAAGTTCCTAGTAAAAAACTCAACAATTTCACTATAAAAACCATAGCAAAAGTTCCATTTGAAAAATCTCTCAAATATCAGTATAACGACCATTGCAAAAGTTCAAAGTTAATAAAATCACCAATTTCAACATAAAGAACATAGGAAAACTTCCAAGTGAAAAAAATCACCAATTTCACCACCGAAACCATTACAAAAATACAAAGTTTTAAAAACTCTCCAATTTCACTATAAAAACCATTACAAAAGTTACTAGTAAAAAATTCAACAATTTCACTATAAAAACCATAACAAAGGTTCCATTTGAAAAAACTCACCAATTTCAGTATAAAGACCATCACGAAAGTTCAAACTTAAAAAACTCACCAATTTCAACATAAAGACCATTGGAAAAGTTCCATGTGAAAATAATCACCAATTTCACCATAAAAACCATTACTAAAGTTCAAAGTTAAAAAAGTAACCAACTTCACTATATACAAACCATAACAAAAATTCCAATTAAAAAAGCTTTGGAATTTCGCTATAAAGACCATAACGAAAGTTCAAAGTTAAAAAATTCCTAATATCACTATATAAACCATTATCAAAGTTCCAAGTCAAAAAACTCATAAATTTCACCTTAAAAACAAATACAAAACTTCAAAGTTAAAAAATTCAACAATTTCACTATAAAGACCATAAAAAAGTTCAAAGTTAAAAAATTCACCAATTTCACTATAAAAAACCATTACAAGAGTTCCTAGTAAAAAATTCAACAACTTCACTATAAAAACCATAACAAAGGCTCCATTTGAAGAAACTCACCAATTTCAGTGTAAAGACAATTACCAAAGTTCAAAGTTAAAAAACTCACCAATTTCAACATAAAGACCATTGGAAAAGTTCCATGTGAAAATAATCACCAATTTCACCATAAAAACCATTACTAAAGTTCAAAGTTAAAAAAGTAACCAATTTCACTATAAAAACCATAACAAAAATTCCAATTAAAAAAACTTTGGAATTTCGCTATAAAGACCATAACAAAAGTTCAAAGTTAAAAAATTTCCCAATATCACTATATAAACCATTACCAAAGTTCCAAGTCAAAAAACTTATAAATTTCACCTTAAAAACAAATACAAAAGTTCAAAGTTAAAAAATTCAACATTTTCACTATAAAGACCATAAAAAAGTTCAAAGTTAAAAAATTCACCAATTTCACTATAAAAAAACCATTACAAGAGTTCCTAGTAAAAAATTCAACAACTTCACTATAAAAACCAAAACAAAGGTTCCATTTGAAGTAACTCACCAATTTCACTATGACGACGATTACAAAAGTTCAGAGTTAAAAAACTCACCAATTTCAATATATAGACCATAAGAAAAGTTCAAGTGAAAAAAATCACCAATTTAACCATAGAAACCATTACATGAGTAGAAAGTTAAGAAACTCCCCAATTTCACTTTAAAAACCATAAAAAAAATTCCAATTTAAAAAACTCTGGAATTTCACTATAAAGAGCATAATAAAAGTTCAAAGTTAAAAAATTCCCAAATATCAACATATAAACCATTACAAAAGTTCCAAGTCTAAAAACTCATCAATTTCTCCCTAATAACCAGTAGGAAAGTTATTAGTTAAAAATATTCACTAATTTCACAATAAAGACCATAAAAAAAAGTAAAAGTTAAAAAACCTCCCCAATTTCACTATAAAAACCATTACAAAATTTCCTACTCAAACGTTCACCAATTTTAGTATAAAGACCATGACAAAAGTTAAAAGTTAAAAAAATGCATAAATTGCAATATAAAGACCATTAGAAAAGTTCCAAATGAAAAAAATAACCAATTTCACCCCAAAAAACCATTACAAAAATACAATGTTTTAAAAACTGTAACATCCTAATTTTTCCATACACTAAATAATATATCTAGTTAGATTTGAGATTTTAACAATGCTAGTTATTAAAAATTAAATGTTGAAACTAACACTTATAATAATTAATTTATTAATTAATTACTTTTTATATTTATTACTTTTATTCTTCAATTTGAATATCATCGTTTCATTTTATAAACTAAACTTTGAAATTTAAATTGGTACTTAAAACCCTTAACTTTAAGTTAATTAATTATTCATATTATTATTATCATTATTGTTGTTCTTGTTTTGTTATTATTAATTGATTTTATTTTATTTGAATATTATCATTTTACTCTATAAACCAATTAATAAATAAAATAATCTTAAGACAATAAAAATATCAAATAACTATCCTTTTTACTATTTTTATTATTATTAATATTATTAACATTTTACTTTTTATAAAAGAAATATATATCTCATTTTCTATTAATATCCTACATAATATTATGTCATGAAATCAAGCTCCCATACCTTTGTCATAAATTATTTTCACAAAGTCATACTAGAACACCTAAAGCACTATTGATGAAAGATTAGTAAATATTTGATAGAGACATATTTACTAGCAAGAGTTGAAAAGTTGGAAGGTATGGGCAAAAGATGATAAATTATGTTATTTTAATATTTTACAACTAGTATAAATAGGGGTCTCTTCCACCCCATTTTCATTCATTCATTCACAAATCATCTTTCTTACTTCTTTACTTCTTTCCTTCTCTAATTTCTTCATATAGCAATATTAGTTTTAGTTATCGAAGTTCCCACGATATCGGTTCGTAACCTTTAGAGTATTTTGTGGTAAAAGTTCTTCTAAAGTTTCAAGGGAGTTTTATACGTCAAAGTTCTGCCCAAATCATTTTCATAAGTAATCGGTAAGCCGTTATAATGTCCATTTTATTTTAATTATATTATTTTAATTATGTTATTTATATAAAGGTTATTTTAAATTTTCTATGCAAATTCCGTTCAGACGTCGATATATTGAACTTATAAAGTCCAAAATAAATTTTACCATTTTAAGTCGTTATAATGCCCAAATTTTATTATAATTTAAATGTTATTAGAAATATACTCTTGACAATTTTCTAAAACAAACAAATTCAAAAGGAGGTATAATATAATTTATATTTGAATTTAATAATTATTTTGGAGGTTATTATGATATATTTAAATAAATAAATATTTCAAGTTATAACGGGATTATGTTCAATTAACCATAAATTATATTCTAATTATTTCATAAATTTCGTACAATCCAACGGTTATCGTAAATTAGGTTCTTGGCAAAGATCGAAGACAACACTTGTGGACTTTCAACAACACTCAACAAAAGGTGGGGGCAAGATTTCGTATACGATTGGGACGGTTAGCGTAAAATAACTTAATATATATGTGTGTAGTGGTGACCTAAGCCCTACTAGCGATAAATAATTAAGGAGAGCCTATTCTCAAATAATGATTTTCACAAATCACTAGGCGAGGTTACGCCGGCCTTAATTAATTATCATAGGAATAATCTTTGACAATTTGGTATTGTATTGTGCTTGCATTATTCGGTTAATTTTATAATTGTTTATTTTATTTATACTTGAATGATTGTGATTGATAGATTAAGGAAATAATCGGTTAATGAGAGAAAAACATTGCTAGATATTAAGTAATTGATCCCCATTAACATAAGGAAAGTTGGATACAATGAGTAGTTATATTTGGTTGGGTTCTGGCTAAGGAAAGACTTGGTCGACTATGCCGTTTACAGTCCACCTCTCTTACCTGGGAAGTTAACCATACAATTACCCATTATACAAACTGAACTTATTATGTAAGGACAAAGATCAAATATGGCAAGACATTGGATGGATTTGGTACTCAACCTAAGTATCTAGATAATAAGTATAACTTGAAAAGTTGATACGATAATTCCCCATTATTAACTTAATACTTATGGCTAAGAGTTGCCACAAGATGAGTGAGTGATCATATAGACTTGCATTAAGGAATGTGTAAGTCCACCGCCGTGCGGTATGGGACGCACGAGGTTGATCAGTCGCCTGCAATCCCGACGGGGATTATTATCTATGCATGCTAGGCAAGACAAGGTTCTTGGCCTGAATTCTCAGGGACGATCGACTTATAACACCTAGGCTCCATGTGAAGTTAGGTGGCGTAGCTCTTGGTAATTGGGAGTACGTTGGTGGCATGTGGTCTAGTGATATCTGATCTTGGTAAATGGGATAGATATCATTGACAGCGTTTAGTGGCCTGAGTCAGCATATAGTTCAGGGATGCATTAGAATAAATAAAGTATATGTAATTGTGGGTATAAGATACGCTTGTTTGTATAAATATGGTTTCCATATATATTATTATTTTACACATTCATTCCCACTTTTAAACTTGTACATGAATCTTAGCCCTGTGTCATTTTTGTTTTGCATTTTGGATTATTTTATGACGATCAGACGATGAGCTCGAATCTTGCGTACTTCCCGACAACTCAGAAGGAAAGGATATGAAGTGACGTGGAGATGTGTTACTATAACATCTAGATTGGGAGCTGTTAGTGTTTTGTCAAACGCTAATCACATCCCTACTACTACAGTCAGTATAAGTGTCAGTCTTGTTGGACTTAGGAGGTCCCTTTTGGTATGCTTTCTTTTTGGTTTCCTTTCTGTACTTTTATTTTATGTTTTATCTATGTGGCAAGGCCGCTAGTCTTAACGGTGTCAAACTCTGTAAAATATATTTGAAGCATATGTATGTGAAACAGTATGTTTTTAAATAATTAAGTATTGTCCTTTAAAAATTTCAAATTTTTCTGTATTTTTATAAGGTTTCATTAGAATTCCACTAATGGGACATAGGCTGTCTCATTTAATGGTATCAGAGCTGGTCGATTCAGCTCGGACCGTAAGTGTCTAGAATTATACTGACTGTATCAAGTTGGATTCCAAACTGGATGATAACTTTTCTTCTGTGCATTGAGTCTTCATCTTGAGAGCCTTCTAGTATAATGGTCTAGGAAACTTATTTAGCACACTTTATTTTTCCTCCCCAACGGTCACAAACCCAACGGTAACGTAACGGACACTTCACAAAATTCACTTTATAAATACTTCACACCCATCCATTATTTTCATATCAATTCCTAAATATTTATCTATACCTTTCAAATGGCTAAATCCTTTCTTTTATTCATCACTCTTCTTGTCATTATTTTGTTTGTTATTGGTATCATCAAGCATGAAGAATTAGGTAAAGATTTCGTAGCAATAATGATAATTATAGTTTTACCACTATTAGTCTTAGCTTGGTTTACAAGTAGAGGTTTTTGAATGAGACATGGTCACGATTTTTGTAATCGTTGTTATTAAATAAATTGATACATTTTTGTTTATACATTAAATGTTGATTATGTTTTCCTGAATTCTAGTTATATTTAAGATATTAATTCAACATTTTAGACACAATTATCCCTTGCCTGTGGGAGACTTGATAAAAATCCTTATCGATGAATCATTCATTGGGATATAAATATACATAATTGTTATGTTCTTTATGTCTTGTGAATGATTGAACCTAATAACTATTCCTTTTCAGGAAGTTATGGTTCAGAACGTCAGAGGTGCGAGGCGTGGTAGGAGTGCTGCTAGAGGCACTACTAGAGGTATACGTAGGAATGCGAGTGATGAAGTTACTCCTGAAGGAGCACCTACCATTCCCATTGGACGAGAAGATCATTCCCAAACTGGAACGAACTCTCAAGCTGACACTCGAGATGTTCGTGAACTTGCTGCAGCTGTGTTAGTTCAAACACAACAAAATGCTCAAATCCTGCAAATCACTCGAGATCATCAACTCTTTCAGCAACAACAAAGGGAAATGGTGCATGAGGATACAGGATTGAACTCGTTTCTGAAAGGAAAACCACCACAGTTTGGTGGTGACTTTAATCCGGAGGGTGCTGAGAAATGGTTGCAAGAAATGGAGAAGATATTTTCTTTCACTCACTGTAGAGAGAATAGAAGGGTTGGTTATGCAACATTCATGCTGACAGGCGATGCTGAAGCTTGGTGGAGAGGAAAGTATAGATTATTGGAAGAGGAAGGAAGAGAAATCAATTGGACCTTGTTCAAAGAAGAATTTTTGGGGAAGTATTTTCCAAAGTTATGTAGGAAAGAGAAGGAGAGAGAATTTCAGAATCTACGTCAAGGTGTGATGACGGTGGGAGAATATACTAGGAAGTTTGAATCCTTGCTAAAGTATTCTGAGTTTTACCGCTTGCATCCAAGGGAAGAATGGATGTGTGAAAAGTATCAAGATGGATTGAAATATGATATCCAGAGGGCAGTTTTACCTCTGCATATTATGCGCTTTGGTGAGCTAGTAGAAAGGTGTCTGGAGTTGGAAGGGATTGACAATAGGAAGAATCAATATGGATCAGGAGGATCAACCCAAAACAACAATCACAAGGGCCACTTTAACCGAGGCCACGGAGGAAGAATCCAACGAGGGGGTAGGCCATATCAAAGGCCTACACCTTATCATAACCAGGATTCTAGAAGGTTAATGTTCAAGTGTTACAGCTGTGGAGGGGCACATCTTAACAAAGATTGTCCAAATAGAAATATTGGAACTTGTTTTCGCTGTGGTCAGAAAGGCCACTTTCTCAAAGATTGTCCCCAAGGACAAAGTCAACCAACAGGCCAGAGGAGCGGCCTAATAAACAATAACAACATAGGGAGAGCAAGAAATGGAGGCCCAAGTGTTGGTCAGAGACCTCAGAATCAAAATAAGCCAACCACAGGAAGAGTATTTACAATTAGAGGAGCTGAGATCTCAAAGTCAGCTGGGTTAATTCAAGGTATGTGTTTAATTGGAGATAAGTTGGTATCAGTTTTATTCGATTCAGGAGCTACACATTCTTTTATATCTACCTCTTGTGCTGAATTTTTGGGATTCGAAATTGTTGATCACGATTATAAGTTGACTATCACAACTCCCTCGGGAGAAAGAATGGTAACTTATTCAGTCTGTGTAGACTGTCCAATAATCTTAGAAAATAGAAGATTCTTAGTAGATCTTGTGGTACTCCCGCTACAAGACCTAGATGTCATCTTAGGAATGGATTGGTTATCAGCCAACGATGTCAACTTGAGATGCAAGGAGAAAATTTTTACATTTGGAGAAGATAGTGGAGAAATCAGCAAAGCTGAAACCCTCACTCAAAGTTTTATGATGCTATTCTCCATGTCAGTAGGAGAAACCCCTAGTGTGGAAAATTTTCCCGTAGTCTGTGAATTCCCGGAAGTCTTTCCAGAAGAAGTTCCAGGTTTACCACCGGTTAGGGAAGTGGAATTTTCTATAGACTTGGTTCCAGGAACTGGACCAATTTCTATATCTCCTTATCGAATGTCACCCTCAGAGCTTGCGGAGTTAAAGAAACAATTAGACGAGATGTTAGAGAAAGAATTTATTAGACCAAGTGTATCGCCATGGGGAGCTCCAATCTTGTTTATGAAGAAGAAGGATGGTTCTTCTAGACTTTGTGTGGATTACAGACAACTCAATAAAGCCACTGTGAAAAACAAGTATCCTTTGCCTAGAATCGACGACTTGATGGATCAGTTAAAAGGAGCATCAGTATTCTCAAAGATTGACTTGAAGTCTGGATATCATCAGATCAGGGTGAAGGAAGATGATATTCCAAAAACAGCTTTTAGATCCCGTTATGGACACTATGAGTACTTAGTTATGCCATTTGGTTTGACTAATGCTCCAGCAGTATTCATGGATTACATGAATAGGATCTTTAGGTCATACTTAGATCAATTTGTTGTAGTTTTCATTGATGACATTCTGATTTATTCCAAGAATGAGGTAGAGCACAGAGAACATTTGAGAATTGTGCTACAGATATTAAAGGACCTTCAATTGTACGCGAAATTCTCGAAATGTGAATTTTGGTTGAAGGAGGTACAATTTCTTGGTCATGTAATTAGTAAAGAAGGTATTGCAGTAGACCCAAGTAAAGTCGAAGCAATAACAAAGTGGGAGAGTCCAAAGAATGTTGGCGAGATTCGAAGTTTTCTTGGACTAGCTGGATATTATCGGAGGTTCATTGAAGGATTTTCAAAGATCGCTTTGCCCATGACTCAGTTAACGAGGAAAGGTAAAAACTTTGAATGGACTAAAGAGTGTGAAGAAAGTTTTCAGAAGCTAAAGGAAAGATTGACTTCATCACCAATACTCATCTTACCAGACCCATTAGGAAATTTTGATGTGTATTGTGATGCGTCATATCAAGGTCTTGGGTGTGTGTTGATGCAAGAAAGGAAAGTGATAGCTTATGCATCAAGACAATTGAAGGTGCATGAGAGGAACTACCCAACTCACGACCTAGAGTTAGCGGCAATTGTGTTTGCCTTAAAGATTTGGAGGCATTATCTTTATGGATCAAAGTTCACTGTGTTAAGTGATCACAAAAGCCTGAAGCATTTATTTGATCAGAAAGATTTAAACATGAGACAAAGGCGCTGGATGGAATTCTTGAAGGACTATGATTTTGAGTTGCAATATCATCCCGGAAAGGCCAATGTTGTAGCAGACGCTTTGAGTCGAAAGAAACTTCATGTATCTGCAATGATGTTGAAGGAAGAAGAGTTGATTGACAAATTCGTGGATTTAAACTTAGGAGTACATCACAATGAAGGAAGTATATTCATAGGCGCTATTGTCGTGTCTAATGAATTTCTGAAATGGATCAAAGATGAACAACAACTTGATGACCGTCTAGTGAGCATAAAGGAAAATATAAGAAATGGTCAAAATGGAGAGTTTAACATAAGGAGTGATGGAATCCTAAGGTTTAAAGAAAGGTTGTGTGTACCTCAAAATCAGGATATTCAAAAGTTGATTTTGGAAGAGGGCCACAAAAGTAAGTTGAGTTTTCATCCAGGAGCCACAAAGATGTATCAAGACTTGAAGAAAATGTTTTGGTGGGTTGGAATGAAGAGACATATAGCAGAATATGTTCAAAGTTGCTTGGTATGTCAGAAGGCAAAGATTGAACATCAGAAGCCAGCCGGATTGCTACAACCTTTAGATATTCCAGAGTGGAAGTGGGACGGAATAGCCATGGATTTTGTAACCGCTTTGCCTAAGACTCAGAAACAACATGATGCAATTTGGGTGATCATTGATAGGTTGACAAAGAGTGCACATTTCATTCCCATCAACCAGACGTTTAAATTAGAGAGACTAGCTCAGGTATATGTAAAGGAGATTGTTAGATTGCATGGAATACCTTCAAGTATAGTCAGTGATAGAGATCCCAGATTCACATCAAATTTTTGGCATCAGTTGCATTTAGAGTTAGGAACAAAACTGAGGTTAAGTTCAGCTTATCATCCCCAAACGGATGGCCAGTCTGAGAGGACGATTCAATCGTTAGAGGATTTGTTGAGAGCTTGTGCTCTTGAACACAAAGGAAGTTGGGACGAGTTCTTACCATTGATTGAGTTTACTTACAACAATAGTTTTCACTCAAGTATCGGCATGGCTCCATATGAAGCATTATACGGAAGAAAGTGTCGTACACCTTTATGTTGGTATGAGGTTGGAGAAAATAAAATATTGGGTTCAGAATTCGTGCAACAAACGACAGATCAGGTTAAACTTATTAGAGAAAAAATGAAGGCAGCACAGGACCGTCAAAAGAGTTATAATGATAAGAGGAGAAGACCTTTGGAGTTCGAGGCAGGAGATCACGTGTTCATTAGGGTAACTCCTAGGGCGGGAATTGCACGAGCAATCAAAACTAGGAAGTTAACACCAAGGTTTATCGGGCCTTTTCAAATTCTACGGCGGATTGGACCTGTAGCGTATCACATTGCTTTGCCGCCAAACTTGTCTAATCTTCATGATGTATTTCATGTATCACAACTGAGGAAGTATTATCCGGACCCTTCACATGTCATTGAGCCTGAAACTGTGGAACTTAGAGATAATTTGGAATATGAGGCTATACCTGTCAAGATCTTAGATCATCGTATTAAAGAACTTCGTGGAAAGCAAATACCATTGGTTAGAGTCGTGTGGGATGATGTAACTGGTGATTCTACTTGGGAAAGAGAAGAAGACATGCGTCAGAAGTATCCACATATGTTTTAGGTACGCTAAATTTCGAGGACGAAATTTCTTTTAAGGGGGGTGGTAATGTAACATCCTAATTTTTCCATACACTAAATAATATATCTAGTTAGATTTGAGATTTTAACAATGCTAGTTATTAAAAATTAAATGTTGAAACTAACACTTATAATAATTAATTTATTAATTAATTACTTTTTATATTTATTACTTTTATTCTTCAATTTGAATATCATCGTTTCATTTTATAAACTAAACTTTGAAATTTAAATTGGTACTTAAAACCCTTAACTTTAAGTTAATTAATTATTCATATTATTATTATCATTATTGTTGTTCTTGTTTTGTTATTATTAATTGATTTTATTTTATTTGAATATTATCATTTTACTCTATAAACCAATTAATAAATAAAATAATCTTAAGACAATAAAAATATCAAATAACTATCCTTTTTACTATTTTTATTATTATTAATATTATTAACATTTTACTTTTTATAAAAGAAATATATATCTCATTTTCTATTAATATCCTACATAATATTATGTCATGAAATCAAGCTCCCATACCTTTGTCATAAATTATTTTCACAAAGTCATACTAGAACACCTAAAGCACTATTGATGAAAGATTAGTAAATATTTGATAGAGACATATTTACTAGCAAGAGTTGAAAAGTTGGAAGGTATGGGCAAAAGATGATAAATTATGTTATTTTAATATTTTACAACTAGTATAAATAGGGGTCTCTTCCACCCCATTTTCATTCATTCATTCACAAATCATCTTTCTTACTTCTTTACTTCTTTCCTTCTCTAATTTCTTCATATAGCAATATTAGTTTTAGTTATCGAAGTTCCCACGATATCGGTTCGTAACCTTTAGAGTATTTTGTGGTAAAAGTTCTTCTAAAGTTTCAAGGGAGTTTTATACGTCAAAGTTCTGCCCAAATCATTTTCATAAGTAATCGGTAAGCCGTTATAATGTCCATTTTATTTTAATTATATTATTTTAATTATGTTATTTATATAAAGGTTATTTTAAATTTTCTATGCAAATTCCGTTCAGACGTCGATATATTGAACTTATAAAGTCCAAAATAAATTTTACCATTTTAAGTCGTTATAATGCCCAAATTTTATTATAATTTAAATGTTATTAGAAATATACTCTTGACAATTTTCTAAAACAAACAAATTCAAAAGGAGGTATAATATAATTTATATTTGAATTTAATAATTATTTTGGAGGTTATTATGATATATTTAAATAAATAAATATTTCAAGTTATAACGGGATTATGTTCAATTAACCATAAATTATATTCTAATTATTTCATAAATTTCGTACAATCCAACGGTTATCGTAAATTAGGTTCTTGGCAAAGATCGAAGACAACACTTGTGGACTTTCAACAACACTCAACAAAAGGTGGGGGCAAGATTTCGTATACGATTGGGACGGTTAGCGTAAAATAACTTAATATATATGTGTGTAGTGGTGACCTAAGCCCTACTAGCGATAAATAATTAAGGAGAGCCTATTCTCAAATAATGATTTTCACAAATCACTAGGCGAGGTTACGCCGGCCTTAATTAATTATCATAGGAATAATCTTTGACAATTTGGTATTGTATTGTGCTTGCATTATTCGGTTAATTTTATAATTGTTTATTTTATTTATACTTGAATGATTGTGATTGATAGATTAAGGAAATAATCGGTTAATGAGAGAAAAACATTGCTAGATATTAAGTAATTGATCCCCATTAACATAAGGAAAGTTGGATACAATGAGTAGTTATATTTGGTTGGGTTCTGGCTAAGGAAAGACTTGGTCGACTATGCCGTTTACAGTCCACCTCTCTTACCTGGGAAGTTAACCATACAATTACCCATTATACAAACTGAACTTATTATGTAAGGACAAAGATCAAATATGGCAAGACATTGGATGGATTTGGTACTCAACCTAAGTATCTAGATAATAAGTATAACTTGAAAAGTTGATACGATAATTCCCCATTATTAACTTAATACTTATGGCTAAGAGTTGCCACAAGATGAGTGAGTGATCATATAGACTTGCATTAAGGAATGTGTAAGTCCACCGCCGTGCGGTATGGGACGCACGAGGTTGATCAGTCGCCTGCAATCCCGACGGGGATTATTATCTATGCATGCTAGGCAAGACAAGGTTCTTGGCCTGAATTCTCAGGGACGATCGACTTATAACACCTAGGCTCCATGTGAAGTTAGGTGGCGTAGCTCTTGGTAATTGGGAGTACGTTGGTGGCATGTGGTCTAGTGATATCTGATCTTGGTAAATGGGATAGATATCATTGACAGCGTTTAGTGGCCTGAGTCAGCATATAGTTCAGGGATGCATTAGAATAAATAAAGTATATGTAATTGTGGGTATAAGATACGCTTGTTTGTATAAATATGGTTTCCATATATATTATTATTTTACACATTCATTCCCACTTTTAAACTTGTACATGAATCTTAGCCCTGTGTCATTTTTGTTTTGCATTTTGGATTATTTTATGACGATCAGACGATGAGCTCGAATCTTGCGTACTTCCCGACAACTCAGAAGGAAAGGATATGAAGTGACGTGGAGATGTGTTACTATAACATCTAGATTGGGAGCTGTTAGTGTTTTGTCAAACGCTAATCACATCCCTACTACTACAGTCAGTATAAGTGTCAGTCTTGTTGGACTTAGGAGGTCCCTTTTGGTATGCTTTCTTTTTGGTTTCCTTTCTGTACTTTTATTTTATGTTTTATCTATGTGGCAAGGCCGCTAGTCTTAACGGTGTCAAACTCTGTAAAATATATTTGAAGCATATGTATGTGAAACAGTATGTTTTTAAATAATTAAGTATTGTCCTTTAAAAATTTCAAATTTTTCTGTATTTTTATAAGGTTTCATTAGAATTCCACTAATGGGACATAGGCTGTCTCAAAAACTCTCCAATTTCACTATCAAAACTATTAGAAAAGTTCCTAGTAAAAAACTCAACAATTTCACTATAAAAACCATAGCAAAAGTTCCATTTGAAAAATCTCTCAAATATCAGTATAACGACCATTGCAAAAGTTCAAAGTTAATAAAATCACCAATTTCAACATAAAGACAATAGGAAAACTTCCAAGTGAAAAAAATCACCAATTTCACCACCGAAACCATTACAAAAATACAAAGTTTTAAAAACTCTCCAATTTCACTATAAAAACCATTACAAAAGTTACTAGTAAAAAATTCAACAATTTCACTATAAAAACCATAACAAAGGTTCCATTTGAAAAAACTCACCATTTTCAGTATAAAGACCATTACGAAAGTTCAAACTTAAAAAACTCACCAATTTCAACATAAAGACCATTGGAAAAGTTCCATGTGAAAATAATCACCAATTTCACCATAAAAACCATTACTAAAGTTCAAAGTTAAAAAAGTAACCAACTTCACTATATACAAACCATAACAAAAATTCCAATTAAAAAAGCTTTGGTATTTCGCTATAAAGACCATAACAAAAGTTCAAAGTTAAAAAATTCCCAATATCACTATATAAACCATTATCAAAGTTCCAAGTCAAAAAACTCATAAATTTCACCTTAAAAACAAATACAAAACTTCAAAGTTAAAAAATTCAACAATTTCACTATAAAGACCATAAAAAAGTTCAAAGTTAAAAAATTCACCAATTTCACTATAAAAAACCATTACAAGAGTTCCTTGTAAAAAATTCAACAACTTCACTATAAAA
Source organism: Lathyrus sativus (assembly GCA_963859935.3). Classification (NCBI taxonomy): domain Eukaryota; kingdom Viridiplantae; phylum Streptophyta; class Magnoliopsida; order Fabales; family Fabaceae; genus Lathyrus; species Lathyrus sativus. The sequence continues at coordinate 122,377 of CAWUDS030002191.1, read as the reverse complement.
TCCAAAACAAAGGTTCCATTTGAAGTAACTCACCAATTTCACTATGACGACGATTACAAAAGTTCAGAGTTAAAAAAACTCACCAATTTCAATATATAGACCATAAGAAAAGTTCAAGTGAAAAAAAATCACCAATTTAACCATAGAAACCATTACATGAGTAGAAAGTTAAGAAACTCCCCAATTTCACTTTAAAAATCATTAAAAAAATTCCAATTTAAAAAACTCTGGAATTTCACTATAAAGAGCATAATAAAAGTTCAAAGTTAAAAAATTTCCAAATATCAACATATAAACCATTACAAAAGTTCCAAGTCTAAAAACTCATCAATTTCTCCCTAATAACCAGTACGAAAGTTCATAGTTAAAAAATTCACTAATTTCACAATAAAGACCATAAAAAAAGAAAAAGTTAAAAAACCACCCCAATTTCACTATAAAACCCATTACAAAATTTCCTACTCAAAAGTTCAACAATTTCACAATAAAAACTGTAACAAAGTTTCCATTTGAAAAAACTCACCAATTTTAGTATAAAGACCATGACAAAAGTTAAAAGTTACAAAAACGCACAAATTGCAATATAAAGACCATCAGAAAAGTTCCAAATGAAAAAAATAACCAATTTCACCCCAAAAAAACATTACAAAAATACAATGTTTTAAAAACTCTCCAATTTCACTATCAAAACTATTACAAAAGTTCCTAGTAAAAAACTCAACAATTTCACTATAAAAACCATAGCAAAAGTTCCATTTGAAAAATCTCTCAAATATCAGTATAACGACAATTGCAAAAGTTCAAAGTTAATAAAATCACCAATTTCAACATAAAGAACATAGGAAAACTTCCAAGTGAAAAAAATCACCAATTTCACCACCGAAACCATTACAATAATACAAAGTTTTAAAAACTCTCCAATTTCACTATAAAAACCATTACAAAAGTTACTAGTAAAAAATTCAACAATTTCACTATAAAAACCATAACAAAGGTTCCATTTGAAAAAACTCACCAATTTCAGTATAAAGACCATCACGAAAGTTCAAACTTAAAAAACTCACCAATTTCAACATAAAGACCATTGGAAAAGTTCCATGTGAAAATAATCACAAATTTCACCATAAAAACCATTACTAAAGTTCAAAGTTAAAAAAGTAACCAACTTCACTATATACAAACCATAACAAAAATTCCAATTAAAAAAGCTTTGGAATTTCGCTATAAAGACCATAACGAAAGTTCAAAGTTAAAAAATTCCTAATATCACTATATAAACCATTATCAAAGTTCCAAGTCAAAAAAACTCATAAATTTCACCTTAAAAACAAATACAAAACTTCAAAGTTAAAAAATTCAACAATTTCACTATAAAGACCATAAAAAAGTTCAAAGTTAAAAAATTCAACAATTTCACTATAAAAAACCATTACAAGAGTTCCTAGTAAAAAATTCAACAACTTCACTATAAAAACCATAACAAAGGCTCCATTTGAAGAAACTCACCAATTTCAGTGTAAAGACAATTACCAAAGTTCAAAGTTAAAAAACTCACCAATTTCAACATAAAGACCATTGGAAAACTTCCATGTGAAAATAATCACCAATTTCACAATAAAAACCATTACTAAAGTTCAAAGTTAAAAAAGTAACCAATTTCACTATAAAAACCATAACAAAAATTCCAATTAAAAAAACTTTGGAATTTCGCTATAAAGACCATAACAAAAGTTCAAAGTTAAAAAATTTCCCAATATCACTATATAAACCATTACCAAAGTTCCAAGTCAAAAAACTTATAAATTTCACCTTAAAAACAAATACAAAAGTTCAAAGTTAAAAAATTCAACATTTTCACTATAAAGACCATAAAAAAGTTCAAAGTTAAAAAATTCACCAATTTCACTATAAAAAACCATTACAAGAGTTCCTAGTAAAAAATTCAACAACTTCACTATAAAAACCAAAACAAAGGTTCCATTTGAAGTAACTCACCAATTTCACTATGACGACGATTACAAAAGTTCAGAGTTAAAAAACTCACCAATTTCAATATATAGACCATAAGAAAAGTTCAAGTGAAAAAAATCACCAATTTAACCATAGAAACCATTACATGAGTAGAAAGTTAAGAAACTCCCCAATTTCACTTTAAAAACCATAAAAAAAATTCCAATTTAAAAAACTCTGGAATTTCACTATAAAGAGCATAATAAAAGTTCAAAGTTAAAAAATTCCCAAATATCAACATATAAACCATTACAAAAGTTCCAAGTCTAAAAACTCATCAATTTCTCCCTAATAACCAGTACGAAAGTTCATAGTTAAAAATATTCACTAATTTCACAATAAAGACCATAAAAAAAAGTAAAAGTTAAAAAACCTCCCGAATTTCACTATAAAAACCATTACAAAATTTCCTACTCAAACGTTCAACAATTTCACAATAAAAACTGTAACAAAATTTCCATTGGAAAAAACTCACCAATTTTAGTATAAAGACCATGACAAAAGTTAAAAGTTAAAAAAACGCATAAATTGCAATATAAAGACCATTAGAAAAGTTCCAAATGAAAAAAATAACCAATTTCACCCCAAAAAACCATTACAAAAATACAATGTTTTAAAAACTCTCCAATTTCACTATCAAAACTATTAGAAAAGTTCCTAGTAAAAAACTCAACAATTTCACTATAAAAACCATAGCAAAAGTTCCATTTGAAAAATCTCTCAAATATCAGTATAACGACCATTGCAAAATTTCAAAGTTAATAAAATCACCAATTTCAACATAAAGACCATAGGAAAACTTCCAAGTGAAAAAAATCACCAATTTCACCATCGAAACCATTACAAAAATACAAAGTTTTAAAAACTCTCCATTTCACTATAAAAACCATTACAAAAGTTACTAGTAAAAAATTCAACAATTTCACTATAAAAACCATAACAAAAGTTCCATTTGAAAAAACTCACCATTTTCAGTATAAAGACCATTACGAAAGTTCAAACTTAAAAAACTCACCAATTTCAACATAAAGACCATTGGAAAAGTTCCATGTGAAAATAATCACCAATTTCACCATAAAAACCATTACTAAAGTTCAAAGTTAAAAAAGTAACCAACTTCACTATATACAAACCATAACAAAAATTCCAATTAAAAAAGCTTTGGAATTTCGCTATAAAGACCATAACAAAAGTTCAAAGTTAAAAAATTCCCAATATCACTATATAAACCATTATCAAAGTTCCAAGTCAAAAAACTCATAAATTTCACCTTAAAAACAAATACGAAAGTTCAAAGTTAAAAAATTCAACATTTTCACTATAAAGACCATAAAAAAGTTCAAAGTTAAAAAATTCACCAATTTCACTATAAAAAACCATTACAAGAGTTCCTAGTAAAAAATTCAACAACTTCACTATAAAAACCAAAACAAAGGTTCCATTTGAAGTAACTCACCAATTTCACTATGACGACGATTACAAAAGTTCAGAGTTAAAAAACTCACCAATTTCAATATATAGACCATAAGAAAAGTTCAAGTGAAAAAAATCACCAATTTAACCATAGAAACCATTACATGAGTAGAAAGTTAAGAAACTTCCCAATTTCACTTTAAAAACCATAAAAAAAATTCCAATTTAAAAAACTCTGAAATTTCACTATAAAGAGCATAATAAAAGTTCAAAGTTAAAAAATTCCCAAATATCAACATATAAACCATTACAAAAGTTCCAAGTCTAAAAACTCATCAATTTCTCCCTAATAACCAGTACGAAAGTTCATAGTTAAAAATATTCACTAATTTCACAATAAAGACCATAAAAAAAAGTAAAAGTTAAAAAACCTCCCAAATTTCACTATAAAAACCATTACAAAATTTCCTACTCAAACGTTCAACAATTTCACAATAAAAACTGTAACAAAATTTCCATTGGAAAAAAGTCACCAATTTTAGTATAAAGACCATGACAAAAGTTAAAAGTTAAAAAAAAATGCACAAATTGCAATATAAAGACCATCAGAAAAGTTCCAAATGAAAAAAATAACCAATTTCACCCCAAAAAACCATTACAAAAATACAATGTTTTAAAAAACTCTCCAATTTCACTATCAAAACTATTACAAAATTCCTAGTAAAAAACTCAACAATTTCACTATAAAAACCATAGCAAAAGTTCCATTTGAAAAATCTCTCAAATATCAGTATAACGACCATTGCAAAAGTTCAAAGTTAATAAAATCACCAATTTCAACATAAAGACCATAGGAAAACTTCCAAGTGAAAAAAATCACCAATTTCACCACCGAAACCATTACAAAAATACAAAGTTTTAAAAACTCTCCAATTTCACTATAAAAACCATTACAAAAGTTACTAGTAAAAAATTCAACAATTTCACTATAAAAACCATAACTAAAGTTCCATTTGAAAAAACTCACCAATTTCAGTATAAAGACCATTACGAAAGTTCAAACTTAAAAAACTCACCAATTTCAACATAAAGACCATTGGAAAAGTTCCATGTGAAAATAATCACCAATTTCACCATAAAAACCATTACTAAAGTTCAAAGTTAAAAAATAACCAACTTCACTATATACAAACCATAACAAAAATTCCAATTAAAAAAGCTTTGGAATTTTGCTATAAAGACCATAACAAAAGTTCAAAGTTAAAAAATTCCTAATATCACTATATAAACCATTATCAAAGTTCCAAGTCAAAAAACTCATAAATTTCACCTTAAAAACAAATACAAAACTTCAAAGTTAAAAAATTCAACAATTTCACTATAAAGACCATAAAAAAGTTCAAAGTTAAAAAATTCACCAATTTCACTATAAAAAACCATTACAAGAGTTCCTAGTAAAAAATTCAACAACTTCACTATAAAAACCATAACAAAGGCTCCATTTGAAGAAACTCACCAATTTCAGTGTAAAGACAATTACGAAAGTTCAGAGTTAAAAAACTCACCAATTTCAACATAAAGACCAATGGAAAAGTTCCATGTGAAAATAAATCACCAATTTAACCATAGAAACCATTACATGAGTAGAAAGTTAAGAAACTCCCCAATTTCACTTTAAAAACCATAAAAAAAATTCCAATTTAAAAAACTCTGGAATTTCACTATAAAGAGCATAATAAAAGTTCAAAGTTAAAAAATTCCCAAATATCAACATATAAACCATTACAAAAGTTCCAATCTAAAAACTCATCAATTTCTCCCTAATAACCAGTACAAAAGTTCATAGTTAAAAAATTCACTAATTTCACAATAAAGACCATAAAAAAAGAAAAAGTTAAAAAACCTCCCCAATTTCACTATAAAAACCATTACAAAATTTCCTAGTCAAAAGTTCAACAATTTCACAATAAAAACTGAAACAAAATTTCCATTTGAAAAAACTCACCAATTTTAGTATAAAGACCATGACAAAAGTTAAAAGTTAAAAAAACGCACAAATTGCAATATAAAGACCATCAGAAAAGTTCCAAATGAAAAAAATAACCAATTTCACCACAAAAAACCATTACAAAAATACAATGTTTTAAAAACTCTCCAATTTCACTATCAAAACTATTACAAAAGTTCCTAGTAAAAAACTCAACAATTTCACTATAAAAACCATAGCAAAAGTTCCATTTCAAAAATCTCTCAAATATCAGTATAACGACCATTGCAAAAGTTCAAAGTTATTAAAATCACCAATTTCAACATAAAGACCATAGGAAAACTTCCAAGTGAAAAAAATCACCAATTTCACCACCGAAACCATTACAAAAATACAAAGTTTTAAAAACTCTCCAATTTCACTATAAAAACCATTACAAAAGTTACTAGTAAAAAATTCAACAATTTCACTATAAAAACCATAACAAAAGTTCCATTTGAAAAAACTCACCAATCATTACGAAAGTTCAAACTTAAAAAACTCACCAATTTCAACATAAAGACCATTGGAAAAGTTCCATGTGAAAATAATCACCAATTTCACCATAAAAACCATTACTAAAGTTCAAAGTTAAAAAATAACCAACTTCACTATATACAAACCATAACAAAAATTCCAATTAAAAAAGCTTTGGAATTTTGCTATAAAGACCATAACAAAAGTTCAAAGTTAAAAAATTCCTAATATCACTATATAAACCATTATCAAAGTTCCAAGTCTAAAAACTCATAAATTTCACCTTAAAAACAAATACAAAACTTCAAAGTTAAAAAATTCAACAATTTCACTATAAAGACCATAAAAAAGTTCAAAGTTAAAAAATTCACCAATTTCACTATAAAAAACCATTACAAGAGTTCCTAGTAAAAAATTCAACAACTTCACTATAAAAACCATAACAAAGGCTCCATTTGAAGAAACTCACTAACTTCAGTATAAAGACAATTACGAAAGTTCAAAGTTAAAAAACTCACCAATTTCAACATAAAGACCATTGGAAAAGTTCCATGTGAAAAAAATCACCAATTTCACCATAAAAATCATTACTAAAGTTCAAAGTTAAAAAAGTAACCAATTTCACTATAAAAACCATAACAAAAATTCCAATTAAAAAAACTTTGGAATTTCGCTATAAAGACCATAACAAAAGTTCAATGTTAAAAAATTTCCCAATATCACTATATAAACCATTACCAAAGTTCCAAGTCAAAAAACTCCAAAGTTTCACCTTAAAAACAAACACAAAAGTTCAAAGTTAAAAAATTCAACATTTTCACTATAAAGGCCATAAAAAAGTTCAAAGTTAAAAAATTCACCAATTTCACTATAAAAAACCATTACAAGAGTTCCTAGTAAAAAAATTCAACAACTTCACTATAAAAACCAAAACAAAGGTTCCATTTGAAGTAACTCACCAATTTCACTATGACGACGATTACAAAAGTTCAGAGTTAAAAAACTCACCAATTTCAATATATAGACCATAAGAAAAGTTCAAGTGAAAAAAAAATCACCAATTTAACAATAGAAACCATTACATGAGTAGAAAGTTAAGAAACTCCCCAATTTCACTTTAAAAACCATAAAGAAAAATTCCAATTTAAAAAACTCTGGAATTTCACTATTAAGAGCATAATAAAAGTTCAAAGTTAAAAAATTCCCAAATATCAACATATAAACCATTACAAAAGTTCCAAGTCTAAAAACTCATCAATTTCTACCTAATAACCAGTACGAAAGTTCATAGTTAAAAAATTTACTATTTTCACAATAAAGACCATAAAAAAAGTAAAAGTTAAAAAACCTCCCCAATTTCACTATAAAAACCATTACAAAATTTCCTAGTCAAAAGTTCAACAATTTTACAATAAAAACTGTAACAAAATTTCCATTTGAAAAAACTCACCAATTTTAGTATAAAGACCATGACAAAAGTTAAAAGTTAAAAAAACGCACAAATTGCAATATAAAGACCATCAGAAAAGTTCCAAATGAAAAAAATAACCAATTTCACCACAAAAAACCATTACAAAAATACAATGTTTTAAAAACTCTCCAATTTCACTATCAAAACTATTACAAAAGTTCCTAGTAAAAAACTCAACAATTTCACCATAAAAACCATAACAAAAGTTCCATTTGAAAAATCTCTCAAATATCAGTATAACGACCATTGCAAAAGTTCAAAGTTAATAAAATCACCAATTTAAACATAAAGACCATAGGAAAACTTCCAAGTGAAAAAAATCACCAATTTCACCACCGAAACCATTACAAAAATACAAAGTTTTAAAAACTCTCCAATTTCACTATAAAAACCATTACAAAAGTTACTAGTAAAAAATTCAACAATTTCACTATAAAAACCATAACAAAAGTTCCATTTGAAAAAACTCACCATTTTCAGTATAAAGACCATTACGAAAGTTCAAACTTAAAAAACTCACCAATTTCAACATAAAGACCATTGGAAAAGTTCCATGTGAAAATAATCACCAATTTCACCATAAAAACCATTACTAAAGTTCAAAGTTAAAAAAATAACCAACTTCACTATATACAACCATAACAAAAATTCCAATTAAAAAAGCTTTGGAATTTCGCTATAAAGACCATAACAAAAGTTCAAAGTTAAAAAATTCCCAATATCACTATATAAACCATTATCAAAGTTCCAAGTCAAAAAACTCATAAATTTCACCGTAAAAACAAATACAAAACTTCAAAGTTAAAAAATTCAACAATTTCACTATAAAGACCATAAAAAAGTTCAAAGTTAAAAAATTCACCAATTTCAATATAAAAAACCATTACAAGAGTTTCTATTAAAAAATTCAACAACTTCACTATAAAAACCAAAACAAAGGTTCAATTTAAAGTAACTCACCAATTTCACTATGACGACGATTACAAAAGTTCAGAGTTAAAAATCTCACCAATTTCAATATATAGACCATAAGAAAAGCTCAAGTGAAAAAAATCACCAATTTAACCATAGAAACCATTACATGAGTAGAAAGTTACGAAACTCCCCAATTTCACTTTAAAAACCATAAAAAAAATTCCAATTTAAAACACTCTGGAATTTCACTATAAAGAGCATAATAAAAGTTCAAAGTTAAAAAAATCCCAAATATCAACATATAAACCATTACAAAAGTTCCAGGTCTAAAAACTCATCAATTTCTCCCTAATAACCAGTACGAAAGTTCATAGTTAAAAAATTCAGTAATTTCACAATAAAGACCATAAAAAAAGTAAAAGTTAAAAAACCTCCCCAATTTCACTATAAAAACCATTACAAAATTTCTTACTCAAAAGTTCAACAATTTCACAATAAAAACTGTAACAAAATTTCCATTTGAAAAATCTCACCAATTTTAGTATAAAGATCATGACAAAAGTTAAAAGTTAAAAAAACGCACAAATTGCAATATAAAAACCATCAGAAAAGTTCCAAATGAAAAAAATAACCAATTTCACCCCAAAAAACCATTACAAAAATACAATGTTTTAAAAAACTCTCCAATTTCACTATCAAAACTATTACGAAAATTCCTAGTAAAAAACTCAACAATTTCACTATAAAAACCATAGCAAAAGTTCCATTTGAAAAATCTCTCAAATATCAGTATAACGACCATTGCAAAAGTTCAAAGTTAATAAAATCACCAATTTCAACATAAAGACCATAGGAAAACTTCCAAGTGAAAAAAATCACCAATTTCACCACCGAAACCATTACAAAAATACAAAGTTTTAAAAACTCTCCAATTTCACTATAAAAACCATTACAAAAGTTACTAGTAAAAAATTCAACAATTTCACTATAAAAACCATAACAAAAGTTCCATTTGAAAAAACTCACCAATTTCAGTATAAAGACCATTACGAGAGTTCAAACTTAAAAAACTCACCAATTTCAACATAAAGACCATTGGAAAAGTTCCATGTGAAAATAATCACCAATTTCACCATAAAAACCATTACTAAAGTTCAAAGTTAAAAAAGTAACCAACTTCACTATATACAAACCATAACAAAAATTCCAATTAAAAAAGCTTTGGAATTTCGCTATAAAGACCATAACAAAATTTCAAAGTTAAAAAATTCCTAATATCACTATATAAACCATTATCAAAGTTCCAAGTCAAAAAACTCATAAATTTCACCTTAAAAACAAATACAAAACTTCAAAGTTAAAAAATTCAACAATTTCACTATAAAGACCATAAAAAAGTTCAAAGTTAAAAAATTCACCAATTTCACTATAAAAAACCATTACAAGAGTTCCTAGTAAAAAATTCAACAACTTCACTATAAAAACCATAACAAAGGCTCCATTTGAAGAAACTCACCAATTTCAGTGTAAAGACAATTACGAAAGTTCAAAGTTAAAAAACTCACCAATTTCAACATAAAGACCATTGGAAAAGTTCCATGTGAAAAAAATCACCAATTTAACCATAGAAACCATTACATGAGTAGAAAGTTAAGAAACTCCCCAATTTCACTTTAAAAACCATAAAAAAAATTCCAACTTAAAAAACTCTGGAATTTCACTATAAAGAGCATAATAAAAGTTCAAAGTTAAAAAATTCCCAAATATCAACATATAAACCATTACAAAAGTTCCAATCTAAAAACTCATCAATTTCTCCCTAATAACCAGTACGAAAGTTCATAGTTAAAAAATTCACTAATTTCACAATAAAGACCATAAAAAAAGAAAAAGTTAAAAAACCTCCCCAATTTCACTATAAAAACCATTACAGAATTTCCTACTTAAAAGTTCAACAATTTCACAATAAAAACTGAAACAAAATTTCCATTTGAAAAAACTCACCAATTTTAGTATAAAGACCATGACAAAAGTTAAAAGTTAAAAAAACGCACAAATTGCAATATAAAGACCATCAGAAAAGTTCCAAATGAAAAAAATAACCAATTTCACCCTAAAAAACCATTACAAAAATACAATGTTCTAAAAACTCTCCAATTTCACTATCAAAACTATTACAAAAATTCCTAGTAAAAAACTCAACAATTTCACTATAAAAACCATAGCAAAAGTTCCATTTCAAAAATCTCTCAAATATCAGTATAACGACCATTGCAAAAGTTCAAAGTTAATAAAATCACCAATTTAAACATAAAGACCATAGGAAAACTTCCAAGTGAAAAAAATCACCAATTTCACCACCGAAACCATTACAAAAATACAAAGTTTTAAAAACTCTCCAATTTCACTATAAAAACCATTACAAAAGTTACTAGTAAAAAATTCAACAATTTCACTATAAAAACCATAACAAAAGTTCCATTTGAAAAAACTCACCATTTTCAGTATAAAGACCATTACGAAAGTTCAAACTTAAAAAACTCACCAATTTCAACATAAAGACCATTGGAAAAGTTCCATGTGAAAATAATCACCAATTTCACCATAAAAACCATTACTAAAGTTCAAAGTTAAAAAAATAACCAACTTCACTATATACAACCATAACAAAAATTCCAATTAAAAAAGCTTTGGAATTTCGCTATAAAGACCATAACAAAAGTTCAAAGTTAAAAAATTCCCAATATCACTATATAAACCATTATCAAAGTTCCAAGTCAAAAAACTCATAAATTTCACCTTAAAAACAAATACAAAACTTCAAAGTTAAAAAATTCAACAATTTCACTATAAAGACCATAAAAAAGTTCAAAGTTAAAAAATTCACCAATTTCAATATAAAAAACCATTACAAGAGTTTCTATTAAAAAATTCAACAACTTCACTATAAAAACCAAAACAAAGGTTCAATTTGAAGTAACTCACCAATTTCACTATGACGACGATTACAAAAGTTCAGAGTTAAAAATCTCACCAATTTCAATATATAGACCATAAGAAAAGCTCAAGTGAAAAAAATCACCAATTTAACCATAGAAACCATTACATGAGTAGAAAGTTACGAAACTCCCCAATTTCACTTTAAAAACCATAAAAAAAATTCCAATTTAAAACACTCTGGAATTTCACTATAAAGCGCATAATAAAAGTTCAAAGTTAAAAAAATCCCAAATATCAACATATAAACCATTACAAAAGTTCCAGGTCTAAAAACTCATCAATTTCTCCCTAATAACCAGTACGAAAGTTCATAGTTAAAAAATTCAGTAATTTCACAATAAAGACCCTAAAAAAAGTAAAAGTTAAAAAACCTCCCCAATTTCACTATAAAAACCATTACAAAATTTCTTACTCAAAAGTTCAACAATTTCACAATAAAAACTGTAACAAAATTTCCATTTGAAAAAACTCACCAATTTTAGTATAAAGATCATGACAAAAGTTAAAAGTTAAAAAAACGCACAAATTGCAATATAAAAACCATCAGAAAAGTTCCAAATGAAAAAAATAACCAATTTCACCCCAAAAAACCATTACAAAAATACAATGTTTTAAAAAACTCTCCAATTTCACTATCAAAACTATTACGAAAATTCCTAGTAAAAAACTCAACAATTTCACTATAAAAACCATAGCAAAAGTTCCATTTGAAAAATCTCTCAAATATTAGTATAACGACCATTGCAAAAGTTCAAAGTTAATAAAATCACCAATTTCAACATAAAGACCATAGGAAAACTTCCAAGTGAAAAAAATCACCAATTTCACCACCGAAACCATTACAAAAATACAAAGTTTTAAAAACTCTCCAATTTCACTATAAAAACCATTACAAAAGTTACTAGTAAAAAATTCAACAATTTCACTATAAAAACCATAACAAAAGTTCCATTTGAAAAAACTCACCAATTTCAGTATAAAGACCATTACGAAAGTTCAAACTTAAAAAACTCACCAATTTCAACATAAAAACCATTGGAAAAGTTCCATGTGAAAATAATCACCAATTTCACCATAAAAACCATTACTAAAGTTCAAAGTTAAAAAAGTAACCAACTTCACTATATACAAACCATAACAAAAATTCCAATTAAAAAAGCTTTGGAATTTCGCTATAAAGACCATAACAAAAGTTCAAAGTTAAAAAATTCCTAATATCACTATATAAACCATTATCAAAGTTCCAAGTCAAAAAACTCATAAATTTCACCTTAAAAACAAATACAAAACTTCAAAGTTAAAAAATTCAACAATTTCACTATAAAGACCATAAAAAAGTTCAAAGTTAAAAAATTCACCAATTTCACTATAAAAAACCATTACAAGAGTTCCTAGTAAAAAATTCAACAACTTCACTATAAAAACCATAACAAAGGCTCCATTTGAAGAAACTCACCAATTTCAGTGTAAAGACAATTACGAAAGTTCAAAGTTAAAAAACTCACCAATTTCAACATAAAGACCATTGGAAAAGTTCCATGTGAAAAAAATCACCAATTTAACCATAGAAACCATTACATGAGTAGAAAGTTAAGAAACTCCCCAATTTCACTTTAAAAACCATAAAAAAAATTCCAACTTAAAAAACTCTGGAATTTCACTATAAAGAGCATAATAAAAGTTCAAAGTTAAAAAATTCCCAAATATCAACATATAAACCATTACAAAAGTTCCAATCTAAAAACTCATCAATTTCTCCCTAATAACCAGTACGAAAGTTCATAGTTAAAAAATTCACTAATTTCACAATAAAGACCATAAAAAAAGAAAAAGTTAAAAAACCTCCCCAATTTCACTATAAAAACCATTACAGAATTTCCTACTTAAAAGTTCAACAATTTCACAATAAAAACTGAAACAAAATTTCCATTTGAAAAAACTCACCAATTTTAGTATAAAGACCATGACAAAAGTTAAAAGTTAAAAAAACGCACAAATTGCAATATAAAGACCATCAGAAAAGTTCCAAATGAAAAAAATAACCAATTTCACCCCAAAAAACCATTACAAAAATACAATGTTCTAAAAACTCTCCAATTTCACTATCAAAACTATTACAAAAATTCCTAGTAAAAAACTCAACAATTTCACTATAAAAACCATAGCAAAAGTTCCATTTCAAAAATCTCTCAAATATCAGTATAACGACCATTGCAAAAGTTCAAAGTTAATAAAATCACCAATTTCAACATAAAGACCATAGGAAAACTTCCAAGTGAAAAAAATCACCAATTTCACCACCGAAACCATTACAAAAATACAAAGTTTTAAAAACTCTCCAATTTCACTATAAAAACCATTACAAAAGTTACTAGTAAAAAATTCAACAATTTCACTATAAAAACAATAACAAAAGTTCCATTTGAAAAAACTCACCAATTTCAGTATAAAGACCATTACGAAAGTTCAAACTTAAAAAACTCACCAATTTCAACATAAAGACCATTGGAAAAGTTCCATGTGAAAATAATCACCAATTTCACCATAAAAACGATTACTAAAGTTCAAAGTTAAAAAAGTAACCAACTTCACTATATACAAACCATAACAAAAATTCCAATTAAAAAAGCTTTGGAATTTCGCTATAAAGACCATAACAAAAGTTCAAAGTTAAAAAATTCCCAATATCACTATATAAACCATTATAAAAGTTCCAAGTCAAAAAACTCATAAATTTCACCTTAAAAACAAATACAAAACTTCAAAGTTAAAAAATTCAACAATTTCACTATAAAGAACATAAAAAAGTTCAAAGTTAAAAAATTCACCAATTTCACTATAAAAAACCATTACAAGAGTTCCTAGTAAAAAATTCAACAACTTCACTATAAAAACCATAACAAAGGCTCCATTTGAAGAAACTCACCAATTTCAGTATAAAGACAATTACGAAAGTTCAAAGTTAAAAAACTCACCAATTTCAACATAAAGACCATTGGAAAAGTTCCATGTGAAAAAAATCACCAATTTCACCATAAAAATCATTACTAAAGTTCAAAGTTAAAAAAGTAACCAATTTCACTATAAAAACCATAACAAAAATTCCAATTAAAAAAACTTTGGAATTTCGCTATAAAGACCATAACAAAAGTTCAATGTTAAAAAATTTCCCAATATCACTATATAAACCATTACCAAAGTTCCAAGTTAAAAAACTCATAAGTTTCACCTTAAAAACAAACACAAAAGTTCAAAGTTAAAAAATTCAGCATTTTCACTATAAAGGCCATAAAAAAGTTCAAAGTTAAAAAATTCACCAATTTCACTATAAAAAACCATTACAAGAGTTCCTAGTAAAAAATTCAACAACTTCACTATAAAAACCAAAACAAAGGTTCCATTTGAAGTAACTCACCAATTTCACTATGACGACGATTACAAAAGTTCAGAGTTAAAAAACTCACCAATTTTAATATATAGACCATAAGAAAAGTTCAAGTGAAAAAAAATCACCAATTTCACAATAGAAACCATTACATGAGTAGAAAGTTAAGAAACTCCCCAATTTCACTTTAAAAACCATAAAGAAAAATTCCAATTTAAAAAACTCTGGAATTTCACTATTAAGAGCATAATAAAAGTTCAAAGTTAAAAAATTCCCAAATATCAACATATAAACCATTACAAAAGTTCCAAGTCTAAAAACTCATCAATTTCTACCTAATAACCAGTACGAAAGTTCATAGTTAAAAAATTCACTATTTTCACAATAAAGACCATAAAAAAAGTAAAAGTTTAAAAACCTCCCCAATTTCACTATAAAAACCATTACAAAATTTCCTAGTCAAAAGTTCAACAATTTCACAATAAAAACTGTAACAAAATTTCCATTTGAAAAAACTCACCAATTTTAGTATAAAGACCATGACAAAAGTTAAAAGTTAAAAAAACGCACAAATTGCAATATAAAGACCATCAGAAGAGTTCCAAATGAAAAAAATAACCAATTTCACCCCAAAAAACCATTACAAAAATACAATGTTTTAAAAACTCTCCAATTTCACTATCAAAACTATTACAAAAGTTCCTAGTAAAAAACTCAGCAATTTCACTATAAAAACCATAACAAAAGTTCCATTTGAAAAATCTCTCAAATATCAGTATAACGACCATTGCAAAAGTTCAAAGTTAATAAAATCACCAATTTCAACATAAAGACCATAGGAAAACTTCCAAGTGAAAAAAATCACCAATTTCACCACCGAAACCATTACAAAAATACAAAGTTTTAAAAACTCTCCAATTTCACTATAAAAACCATTACAAAAGTTACTAGTAAAAAATTCAACAATTTCACTATAAAAACCATAACAAAGGTTCCA
Organism: Lathyrus sativus; assembly: GCA_963859935.3. NCBI lineage: Eukaryota > Viridiplantae > Streptophyta > Magnoliopsida > Fabales > Fabaceae > Lathyrus > Lathyrus sativus. The sequence goes on along the minus strand of CAWUDS030002191.1, from coordinate 106,683 downwards.
TTTGAAAAAACTCACCATTTTCAGTATAAAGACCATTACGAAAGTTCAAAGTTAAAAAACTCACCAATTTCAACATAAAGACCATTGGAAAAGTTTCATGTGGAAAAAATCACCAATTTCACCATAAAAACCATTACTAAAGTTCAAAGTTAAAAAAGTAACCAATTTCACTATAAAAACCATAACAAAAATTCCAATTAAAAAAACTTTGGAATTTCGCCATAAAGACCATAAAAAAAGCTCAAAGTTAAAAATATCCCAATATAACTATATAAACCATTACCAAAGTTCCAAGTCAAAAAACTCATAAATTTCACCTTAAAAACAAATACAAAAGTTCAAAGTTAAAAAATTCAACATTTTCACTATAAAGACCATAAAAAAGATCAAATTTAAGAAATTCACCAATTTCACTATAAAAAACCATTACAACAGTTCCTAGCAAAAAATTCAACAACTTCACTATAAAAACCAAAACAAAGGTTCCATTTGAAGAAACTCACCAATTTCACTATGACGACGATTACAAAAGTTCAGAGTTATAAAACTCACCAATTTCAATATATAGACCATAAGAAAAGTTCAAGTGAAAAAAATCACCAATTTAACCATAGAAACCATTACATGAGTAGAAAGTTAAGAAACTCCCCAATTTCACTTTAAAAACCAAAAAAAAAAAATCCAATTTAAAAAACTATGGAATTTCACTATAAAGAGCATAATAAAAGTTCAAAGTTAAAAAATTCCCAAATATCAACATATAAACCATTACAAAAGTTCCAAGTCTAAAAACTCATCAATTTCTACCTAATAACCAGTACGAAAGTTCATAGTTAAAAAATTCACTAATTTCACAATAAAGACCATAAAAAAAGTAAAAGTTAAAAAACCTCCCCAATTTCACTATAAAAACCATTACAAAATTTCCTAGTCAAAAGTTCAAGAATTTCACAATAAAAACTGTAACAAAATTTCCATTTGAAAAAACTCACCAATTTTAATATAAAGACCATGACAAAAGTTAAAAGTTAAAAAAACGCACAAATAGCAATATAAAGACCATCAGAAAAGTTCCAAATGAAAAAAATAACCAATTTCACCCCAAAAAACCATTACAAAAATACAATGCTTTAAAAACTCTCCAATTTCACTATCAAAACTATTACAAAAGTTCCTAGTAAAAAACTCAACAATTTCACTATAAAAACCATAGCAAAAGTTCCATTTGAAAAATCTCTCAAATATCAATATAACGACCATTGCAAAAGTTCAAAGTTAATAAAATCACCAATTTCAACATAAAGACCATAGGAAAACTTCCAAGTGAAAAAAATCACCAATTTCACCACCGTAACCATTACAAAAATACAAAGTTTTAAAAACTCTCCAATTTCACTATAAAAACCATTACAAAAGTTACTAGTAAAAAATTCAACAATTTCACTATAAAAACCATAACAAAAGTTCCATTTGAAAAAACTCACCATTTTCAGTATAAAGACCATTACGAAAGTTCAAATTTAAAAAACTCACCAATTTCAACATAAAGACCATTGGAAAAGTTCCATGTGAAAATAATCACCAATTTCACCATAAAAACCATTACTAAAGTTCAAAGTTAAAAAAGTAACCAACTTCACTATATACAAACCATCACAAAAATTCCAATTAAAAAAGCTTTGGAATTTCGCTATGAAGACCATAACAAAAGTTCAAAGTTAAAAAATTCCCAATATCACTATATAAACCATTATCAAAGTTCCATGTCAAAAAACTCATAAATTTCACCTTAAAAACAAATACAAAACTTCAAAGTTAAAAAATTCAACAATTTCACTATAAAGACCATAAAAAAGTTCAAAGTTAAAAAATTCACCAATTTCACTATAAAAAACCATTACAAGAGTTCCTAGTAAAAAATTCAACAACTTCACTATAAAAACCATAACAAAGGTTCCATTTGAAGAAACTCACCAATTTCAGTATAAAGACAACTACGAAAGTTCAAAGTTAAAAAACTCACCAATTTCAACATAAAGACCATTGGAAAAGTTCCATGTGAAAATAATCACCAATTTCACCATAAAAACCATTACTAAAGTTCAAAGTTAAAAAAGTAACCAATTTCACTATAAAAACCATAACAAAAGTTCCAATTAAAAAAACTTTGGAATTTCGCTATAAAGACCATAACAAAAGTTCAAAGTTAAAAAATTTCCCAATATCACTATATAAACCATTACCAAAGTTCCAAGTCAAAAAACTCATAAATTTCACCTTAAAAACAAATACAAAAGTTCAAAGTTAAAAAATTCAACATTTTCACTATAAAGACCATCAAAAAGTTCAAAGTTAAAAAATTCACCAATTTTACTATAAAAAACCATTACAAGAGTTCCTAGTAAAAAATTCAACAACTTCACTATAAAAACCAAAACAAAGGTTCCATTTGAAGAAACTCACCAATTTCACTATGACGACGATTACAAAAGTTCAGATATAAAAAACTCACCAATTTCAATATATAGACCATAAGAAAAGTTCAAGTGAAAAAATCCACCAATTTAACCATAGAAACCATTACATGAGTAGAAAGTTAAGAAACTCACCAATTTCACTTTAAAAACCAAAAAAAAAAATTCCAATTTAAAAAACTCTAGAATTTCACTATAAAGAGCATAATAAAAGTTCAAAGTTAAAAAATTCCCAAATATCACCATATAAACCATTACAAAAGTTCCAAGTCTAAAAACTCATCAATTTCTCCCTAATAACCAGTACGAAAATTCATAGTTAAAAAATTCACTAATATCACAATAAAGACCATAAAAAAGTAAAACTTAAAAAACCTCCCCAATTTCACTATAAAAACCATTACAAAATTTCCTACTCAAAAGTTCAACAATTTCACAATAAAAACTATAACAAAATTTCCATTTGAAAAAAATTTTAGTATAAAGACCATGACAAAAGTTAAAAGTTAAAAAAACGCACAAATTGCAATATAAAGACCATCAGAAAAGTTCCAAATGAAAAAAATAACCAATTTCACCCCAAAAAACCATTACAAAAATACAATGTTTTAAAAACTCTCCAATTTCACTATCAAAACTATTACAAAAGTTCCTAGTAAAAAACTCAGCAATTTCACTATAAAAACCATAACAAAAGTTCCATTTGAAAAATCTCTCAAATATCAGTATAACGACCATTGCAAAAGTTCAACCTTAATAAAATCACCAATTTCAACATAAAGACCATAGGAAAACTTCCAAGTGAAAAAAATCACCAATTTCACCACCGAAACCATTACAAAAATACAATGTTTTAAAAACTCTCCAATTTCACTATAAAAAACCATTATAAGAGTTCCTAGTAAAAAATTCAACAACTTCACTATAAAAACCATAACAAAGGTTCCATTTGAAGAAACTCACCAATTTCAGTATAAAGACAATTACGAAAGTTCAAAGTTAAAAAACTCACCAATTTCAACATAAAGACCATTGGAAAAGTTTCATGTGGAAAAAATCACCAATTTCACCATAAAAACCATTACTAAAGTTCAAAGTTAAAAAAGTAACCAATTTCACTATAAAAACCATAAAAAAAATTCCAATTAAAAAAACTTTGGAATTTCGCCATAAAGACCATAAAAAAAGTTTAAAGTTAAAAATATCCCAATATAACTATATAAAACATTACCAAAGTTCCAAGTCAAAAAACTCATAAATTTCACCTTAAAAACAAATACAAAAGTTCAAAGTTAAAAAATTCAACATTTTCACTATAAAGACCATAAAAAAGTTCAAATTTAAAAAATTCACCAATTTCACTATAAAAAAAACATTACAAGAGTTCCTAGCAAAAAATTCAACAACTTCACTATAAAAACCAAAACAAAGGTTCCATTTGAAGAAACTCACCAATTTCACTATGACGACGATTACAAAAGTTCAGAGTTATAAAACTCACCAATTTCAATATATAGACCATAAGTAACGTTAAAGTGAAAAAAATCACCAATTTAACCATAGAAACCATTACATGAGTAGAAAGTTAAGAAACTCCCCAATTTCATTTTAAAAACCAAAAAAAAAATTCCAATTTAAAAAACTATGGAATTTCACTATAAAGAGCATAATAAAAGTTCAAAGTTAAAAAATTCCCAAATATCAACATATAAACCATTACAAAAGTTCCAAGTCTAAAAACTCATCAATTTCTCCCTAATAACCAGTACGAAAGTTCATAGTTAAAAAATTCACTAATTTCACAATAAAGACCATAAAAAAAGTAAAAGTTAAAAAACCTCCCCAATTTCACTATAAAAACCATTACAAAATTTCCTAGTCAAAAGTTCAAGAATTTCACAATAAAAACTGTAACAAAATTTCCATTTGAAAAAACTCACCAATTTTAATATAAAGACCATGACAAAAGTTAAAAGTTAAAAAAACGCACAAATAGCAATATAAAGACCATAAAAAAAGTTCCAAATGAAAAAAATAACCAATTTCACCCCAAAAAACCATTACAAAAATACAATGTTTTAAAAACTCTCCAATTTCACTATCAAAACTATTACAAAAGTTCCTAGTAAAAAACTCAACAATTTCACTATAAAAACCATAGCAAAAGTTCCATTTGAAAAATCTCTCAAATATCAGTATAACGACCATTGCAAAAGTTCAAAGTTAATAAAATCACCAATTTCAACATAAAGACCATAGGAAAACTTCCAAGTGAAAAAAATCACCAATTTCACCACCGTAACCATTACAAAAATACAAAGTTTTAAAAACTCTCCAATTTCACTATAAAACCATTACAAAAGTTACTAGTAAAAAATTCAACAATTTAACAATAAAAACCATAACAAAAGTTCCATTTGAAAAAACTCACCAATTTCAGTATAAAGACCATTACGAAAGTTCAAACTTAAAAAACTCACCAATTTCAACATAAAGACCATTGGAAAAGTTGCATGTGAAAATAATCACCAATTTCACCATAAAAACCATTACTAAAGTTCAAAGTTAAAAAAGTAACCAATTTCACTATATACAAACCATAACAAAATTTCCAATTAAAAAAACTTTGGAATTTCGCTATAAAGACCATAACAAAAGTTCAAAGTTAAAAAATTTCCCAATATCACTATATAAACCATTATCAAAGTTCCAAGTCAAAAAACTCATAAATTTCACCTTAAAAACAAATACAAAACTTCAAAGTTAAAAAATTCAACAATTTCACTATAAAGACCATAAAAAGGTTCAAAGTTAAAAAATTCACCAATTTCACTATAAAAAACCATTACAAGAGTTCCTAGTAAAAAATTCACCAAACTTCACTATAAAAACCATAACAAAGGTTCCACTTGAAGAAACTCACCAATTTCAGTATAAAGATAATTATGAAAGTTCAAAGTTAAAAAACTCAGCAATTTCAACATAAAGACCATTGGAAAAGGTCCATGTGAAAAAAATCACCAATTTCACCATAAAAACCATTACATGAGTAGAAAGTTAAGAAACTCACCAATTTCACTTTAAAAACCATAAAAAAAAATTCCAATTTAAAAAACTCTGGAATTTCACTATAAAGAGCATAATAAAAGTTCAAAGTTAAAAAATTCCCAAATATCAACATATAAACCATTACAAAAGTTCCAAGTCTAAAAACTCATCAATTTCTCCCTAATAACCAGTACGAAAGTTCATAGTTAAAAAATTCACTAATTTCACTATAAAGACCATAAAAAAAGTAAAAGTTAAAAAACCTCCTCAATTTCACTATAAAAACCATTACAACATTTCTTAGTCAAAAGTTCAACAATTTCACAATAAAAACTGTAACAAAATTTCCATTTGAAAAAACTCACCAATTTTAGTATAAAGACCATGACAAAAGTTAAAAGTTAAAAAAACGCACAAATTGCAATATAAAGACCATCAGAAAAGTTCCAAATGAAAAAAATAACCAATTTCACCCCAAAAAACCATTACAAAAATACAATGTTTTAAAAACTCTCCAATTTCACTATCAAAACTATTACAAAAGTTCCTAGTAAAAAACTCAACAATTTCACTATAAAAACCATAGCAAAAGTACCATTTGAAAAATCTCTAGAATATCAGTATAACGACCATTACAAAAGTTCAAAGTTAATAAAATCACCAATTTCAACATAAAGACCATAGGAAAACATCCAAGTGAATAAAATCACCAATTTCACCACCGAAAACATTACAAAAATACAAAGTTTAAAAAATTCACCAATTTTACTATACAAAACCATTACAAGAGTTCCTAGTAAAAAATTCAACAACTTCACTATAAAAACCATAACAAAGGTTCCATTTGAAGAAACTCAACAATTTCAGTATAAAGACAATTACGAAAGTTCAAAGTTAAAAAACTCACAAATTTCAACATAAAGACCATTGGAAAAGTTCCATGTGAAAAAAATCTCCAATTTCACCATAAAAACCATTACTAAAGTTCAAAGTCAAAAAAGTAAACAATTTCACTATAAAAACCATAACAAAAATTCCAATTAAAAACACTTTGGAATTTCGCTATAAAGACCATAACAAAAGTTCAAAGTTAAAAAATCTCCCAATATCACTATATAAACCATTACCAAAGTTCCAAGTCAAAAAACTCATAAATTTCACCTTAAAAACAAATACAAAAGTTCAAAGTTAAAAAATTCAACATTTTCACTATAAAGACCATAAAAAAGATCAAACTTAAAAATTTCACCAATTTCACTATAAAAAACCATTACAAGAGTTCCTAGTGAAAAATTCAACAACTTCTTGTTCCTAGTGAAAAATTCAACAACTTCACTATAAAAAGCAAAACAAAGGTTCCATTTGAAGAAACTCATCAATTTCACTATGACGACGATTACAAAGGCCAGAGTTAAAAAACTCACCAATTTCAATATATCTCAAGACGTTCTTCGAACCAATCATAGACTTTATTGAGATAGGTAAACCAAGGAACCCCCCTTCGAACCGTATATGAAAATTTCATCTCGTACGGCTCAAACAAAAAGACTCAAATACTGGTTATTTGGAAAACAGATATGTGTAATAGAAAGTTTGAAACTTCTGAAGTTAATCCTATGATTCCAGTCTTTTTTGAAGATCCAAAAAATAGAAATCTACAAGATATTCTTAGTGTTTATAATGCCAAAATTTCAAGTCGGCTCACTCGTCTTTTCTCTTGATCCTTACAGGCCTCTTGAATATTCTATTATTTACTTCATTTTTTTTGTATTGTGTATGTAATAAGATTTGACTTCTCTTTTTTTTTTTATTGATAAGAATTTTCTTGTTAAGACCCTATAGAATCAATGGAAAACCTGAGATTCATACCAGAACCACAATGATTTCCAAAAAAACCTTTAATCGAAGTCCAAGAATTCCCTGAGTAAGAACTGCTAGATCATCACTTATTCAATTTCAATAAATAGATATATAAGAAAAGTTCAAGTGAAAAAATCACCAATTTAACCATAGAAACAATTACACGTGTAGAAAGTTAAGAAACTCACCAATTTAACTTTAAAAACCAGGAAAAAAAATTCCAATTTAATAAACACTGGAATTTCACTATAAAGAGCTTAATAAAAGTTCAAAGTTAAAAAATTCCCAAATATCACCATATAAACCATTACAAAAGTTCCAATTCTAAAAACTCATCAATTTCTCCCTAAAAACTAGTACGAAAGTTCATAGTTAAAAAATTCACTAATTTCACTATAAAGACCATAAAAAAAGTAAAAGTTAAAAAACCTCCCCAATTTCACTATAAAAACCATTACAAAATTTCCTAGTCAAAAGTTCAACAATTTCACTATAAAAACTGTATCAAAATTTCCATTTAAAAAAACTCACCAATTTTAGTATAAAGACCATGACAAAAGTTAAAAGTTAAAAAACGCACAAATTGCAATATAAAGACCATCAGAAAAGTTCCAAATGAAAAAAATAACCAATTTCACCCCAAAAAACCATTACAAAAATACAATGTTTTAAAACCTCTCCAATTTCACTATCAAAACTATTACGAAAGTTCCTAGTAAAAAATTCAACAATTTCACTATAAAAACCATAGCAAAAGTTCCATTTGAAAAACCTCTCAAATATCAGTATAACGACCATTACAAAAGTTCAAAGTTAATAAAATCACCAATTTCAACATAAAGACCATAGGAAAACTTCCAAGTGTAAAAATCACCAATTTCATAACCGAAAACATTACGAAAATACAAAGTTTTAAAAACTCTCCAATTTCACTATAAAAACCATTACAAAAGTTACAAGTAAAAAATTGAACTATTTCACTATAAAAACCATAACAAAAGTTCCAATTGAAAAAACTCACCAATTTCAGTATAAAGACCATTACGAAAGTTCAAACTTAAAAAACTCACCAATTTCAACATAAAGACCATTGGAAAAGTTCCATGTGAAAATAATCACCAATTTCACCATAAAAACCATTACTAAACTTCAAAGTTAAAAAAGTAACCAATTACACTATACAAACCATAACAAAAATTCCAACTAAAAAAACTTTGGAATTTCGCTATAAAGACCATAACAAAAGTTCAAAGTTAAAAAATTTCCCAATATCACTATATAAACCATTATCAAAGGTCCAAGTCAAAAAAACCCATAAATTTAGCCTTAAAAACAAATACAAAACTTCAAAGTTAAAAAATCCAACAATTTCACTATAAAGACCATACAAAAGTTCAAAGTTAAAAAATTCACCAATTTCACTATAAAAAACCATTACAAGAGTTCCTAGTAAAAAATTCAAGAACTTCACTATAAAAACCATAACAAAGGTTCCATTTGAAGAAACTCACCAATTTCAGTATAAAGACAATTACGAAAGTTCAAAGTTAAAAAACTCACCAATTTCAACATAAAGACCATTGGAAAAGTTCCATGTGAAAAAAATTACCAATTTCACCATAAAAACCATTACTAAAGTTCAAAGTTAAAAAGTAACCAATTTCACTATAAAAACCATAACAAAAATTCCAATTAAAAAAACTTTGGAATTTCGCTATACAGACCATAACAAAAGTTCAAAGTTAAAAAATTTCCCAATATCACTATATAAACCATTATCAAAGTTCCAAGTCAAAAAACTCATAAATTTCACCTTAAAAACAAATACAAAAGTTCAAAGTTAAAAAATTCAACATTTTCACTATAAAGACCATAAAAAAGTTCAAAATTAAAAATTTCACAAATTTCACTATAAAAAACCATTACATGAGTTCCTAGTAAAAAATTTAACAACTTCACTATAAAAAGCAAAACAAAGGTTTCATTTGAAGAAACTCATCAATTTCACTATGACGACGATTACAAAAGCCAGAATTAAAAAACTCACCAATTTCAATATATAGACCATAAGAAAAGTTCAAGTGAAAAAAATATCCAAATTAACCATAGAAACCAATACATGAGTAGAAAGTTAAGAAACTCACCAATTTCACTTTAAAAACCGGAAAAAAAATTCCAATTTAAAAACCTCTGGAATTTCACTATAAAGAGCATAATAAAAGTTCAAAGTTAAAAATTCCCAAATATCACCATATAAAACATTAAAAAAGTTCCAAGTCTAAAAACTCAACAATTTCTCCCTAATAACCAGTACGAAAGTTCATAGTTAAAAAATTCACTAATTTCACTATAAAGACCACAAAAAAAGTAATAGTTTAAAAACCTCCCCAATTTCACTATAAAAACCATTACAAAATTTCCTAGTCAAAAGTTCAACAATTTCACTATAAAAACTGTAACAAAATTTCCATTTGAAAAAACTCACCAATTTTAGTATAAAGACCATGACAAAAGTTAAGAGTTAAAAAAACGCACAAATTGCAATATAAAGACCATCAGAAAAGTTCCAAATGAAAAAAATAACCAATTTCACCCCAAAAAGCCATTACAAAAATACAATGTTTTAAAAACTCTCCAATTTCACTATCAAAACTATTACGAAAGTTCCTAGTAAAACACTTAACAATTTCACTATAAAAACCATAGCAAAAGTTCCATTTGAAAAACCTCTCAAATATCAGTATAACGACCATTACAAAAGTTCAAAGTTAATAAAATCACCAATTTCAACATAAAGACCATAGGAAAACTTCCAAGTGTAAAAATCACCAATTTCACCACCGAAAACATTACGAAAATACAAAGTTTTAAAAACACTCCAATTTCACTATAAAAACCATTACAAAATTTCCTAGTCAAAAGTTCAACAATTTCACTATAAAAACTGTAACAAAATTTCCATTTGAAAAAACTCACCAATTTTAGTATAAAGACCATGACAAAAGTTAAAAGTTAAAAAAAACGCACAAATTGCGATATAAAGACCATCAGAAAAGTTCCAAATGAAAAAAATAACAAATTTCACCACAAAAAACCATTACAAAAATACAATGTTTTAAAAACTCTCCAATTTCACTATCAAAACTATTACGAAAGTTCCTGGTAAAAAACTCAACAATTTCACTATAAAAACCATAACAAAAGTTTCATTTGAAAAATCTCTCAAATATCAGTATAACGACCATTACAAAAGTTCAAAGTTAATAAAATCACCAATTTCAACATAAAGACCATAGGAAAACTTCCAAGTGAAAAAAATCACCAATTTCACCACCGAAAACATTACAAAAATACAAAGTTTTAAAAACTCTCCAATTTCACTATAAAAACTCACCAATTTCAGTATAAATACCATTACGAAAGGTCAAACTTAAAAAACTCACCAATTTCAACATAAAGACCATTGGAAAAGTTCCATGTGAAAATAATCACCAATTTCACCATAAAAACCATTACTAAAGTTCAAAGTTAAAAAAGTAAACAATTTCACTATAAAAACCATAACAAAAATTCCAATTAAAAAAACTTTGGATTTTCGCTATAAAGACCATAACAAAAGTTCAAAGTTAAAAAATTTCCCAATATCACTATATAAACCATTACCAAAGTTCCAAGTCAAAAAACTCATAAATTCACCTTAAAAACAAATACAAAAGTTCAAAGTTAAAAAATTCAACATTTTCACTATAAAGACCATAAAAAAGTACAAACTTAAAAATTTCACCAATTTCACTATAAAAAACCATTACAAGAGTTCCTAGTGAAAAATTCAACAACTTCACTATAAAAACCATAACAAAGGTTCCATTTGAAGAAACTCACCAATTTCAGTATAAAGACAATTACGAAAGTTCAAAGTTAAAAAACTCACCAATTTCAACATAAAGAACATTGGAAAAGTTCCATGTGAAAAAAAATCACCAATTTCACCATAAAAACCATTACTAAAGTTCAAAGTTAAAAAAGTAACCAATTTCACTATAAAAACCATAACAAAAATTCCAATTAAAAAAACATTGGAATTTCGCTATAAAGACCATAACAAAAGTTCAAAGTTAAAAAATTTCCCAATATCACTATATAAACCATTACCAAAGTTCCAAGTCAAAAAACTCATAAATTTCACCTTAAAAACAAATACAAAAGTTCAAAGTTAAAAAATTCAACAATTTCAGTATAATAACAAAAATTCCAATTAAAAAAACATTGGAATTTCGCTATAAAGACCATAACAAAAGTTCAAAGTTAAAAAATTTCCCAATATCACTATATAAACCATTACCAAAGTTCCAAGTCAAAAAACTCATAAATTTCACCTTAAAAACAAATACAAAAGTTCAAAGTTAAAAAATTCAACAATTTCAGTATAAAGACCATAAAAAAGTTCAAAGTTAAAAAATTCACCAATTTCACTATAAAAAACCATTACAAGAGTTCCTAGTAAAAAAATTAAACAAATTCACTATAAAAACCATAACAAAGGTTCCATTTGAAGAAACTCACCAATTTCAGTATAAAGACAATTACGAAAGTTCAAACTTAAAAAACTCACCAATTTATCATAAAGAACATTGAAAAAGTTCCATGTGAAAATAATCACCAATTTCACCATAAAAACCATTACTAATGTTCAAAGTTAAAAAAGTAACCAATTTCACTATAAAAACCATAACAAAAATTCCAATTAAAAAAAACTTTGGAATTTCGCTATAAAGACCATAACAAAAGTTCAAAGTTAAAAAAATTCCCAATATCACTATATAAACCATTATTTAAGGTCCAAGTCAAAAAACTCATAAATTTCACCTTAAAAACAAATACAAAACTTCAAAGATAAAAAATTCAACAATTTCACTATAAAGACCATAAAAAAGTTCAAAGTTAAAAAATTCAGCAGTTTCACTATAAAAAACCATTACAATAGTTCCTAGTAAAAAATTCAACAACTTCACTATAAAAACCACAAAAAAGGTTCCATTTGAAGAAACTCACCAATTTCAGTATAAAGACAATTACGAAAGTTCAAAGTTCAAAAACTCACCAATTTCAACATAAAGACCATTGGAAAAGTTCCATGTGAAAAAAATCACCAATTTCACCATAAAAACCATTACTAAAGTTCAAAGTTAAAAAAGTTACCTATTTCACTATAAAAACCATAAGAAAAAATCCAATTAAAAAAATTTGGAATTTCGCTATAAAGACCATAACAAAAGTTCAAAGTTAAAAAATTTCCCAATATCACTATATAAACCATTACCTAAGGTCCATGTCAAAAAACTCATAAATTTCACCTTAAAAACAAATACAAAACTTTAAAGATAAAAAATTCAACAATTTCACTATAAAGACCAGAAAAAAGTTCAAAATTAAAAAATTCACCAATTTCACAATAAAAAACCATTACAAGAGTTCCTAGTAAAAAAATTCAACAACTTCACTATAAAAACCATAACAAAGGTTCCATTTGAAGAAACTCACCAATTTCAGTATAAAGACAATTAAGAAAGTTCAAAGTTAAAAAACTCACCAATTTCAACAAAAAGACCATTGGAAAAGTTCCATGTGAAAATAATCACCAATTTCACCATAAAAACCATTACTAAAGTTCAAAGTTAAAAAAGTAACCTATTTCACTATAAAAACCATAAGAAAAATTCCAATTAAAAAAACTTTGGAATTTCGCTATAAAGACCATAACAAAAGTTCAAAGTTAAAAAATTTCCCAATTTCGCTATAAACCATTATCTAAGGTCCTAGTAAAAAAAACTCATAAATTTCACCTTAAAAACAAATACATAACTTCAAAGATAAAAAATTCAACAATTTCACTATAAAGACCATAAAAAGGTTCAAAGTTAAAAAAATTCACCTATTTCTCTATAAAAAAACCATTACAAGAGTTCCTAGTAAAAAATTCAACTTCTTCACTATAAAAACCATAACAAAGGTTCCATTTGAAGAAACTCACCAATTTCAGTATAAAGACAATTACGAAAGTTCAAAGTTAAAAAACTCACCAATTTCAACATAAAGACCATTGGAAAAGTTCCATGTGAAAAAAATCACCAATTTCACCATAAAAACCATTACTAAAGTTCAAAGTTAAAAAAGTAACCAATTTCACTATAAAAACCATAACAAAAATTCCAATTAAAAAAATTTGGAATTTCGCTATAAAGACCATAACAAAAGTTCAAAGTTAAAAAATTTCCCAATATCACTATATAAACCATTACCAAAGTTCCAAGTCAAAAAACTCATAAATTTCACCTTAAAAACAAATACAAAAGTTCAAAGTTAAAAAATTCAACAATTTCAGTATAAAGACCATAAAAAAGTTCAAAGTTAAAAAATTCACCAATTTCACTATAAAAAACCATTACAAGAGTTCCGAGTAAAAAATTAAACAACTTCACTATAAAAACCATAACAAAGGTTCCATTTGAAGAAACTCATCAATTTTCACTATGACGACGATTACAAAAGCCAGAGTTAAAAAACTCACCAATTTCAATATATAGACCATAAGAAAAGTTCAAGTGAAAAAAATCACCAATTTAACCATAGAAACCATTACATGAGTAGAAAGTTAAGAAACTCACCAATTTCACTTTAAAAACCAGAAAAAAACATTCCAATTTAAAAAACTCTGGAATTTCACTATAAAGAGAATAATAGAAGTTCAAAGTTAAAAAATTCCCAAATATCACCATATAAACCATTACAAAAGTTCCAAGTCTAAAAACTCATTAATTTCTGCCTAATAACCAGTACGAAAGTTCATAGTTAAAATATTCACTAATTTCACTATAAAGACCGTAAAAAAAGTAATAGTTAAAAAACCTCCCCAATTTCACTATAAAAACCATTACAAAATTTCCTAGTCAAAAGTTCAACAATTTCACTATAAAAACTGTAACAAAATTTCCATTTGAAAAAACTCACCAAATTTAGTATAAAGACCATGACAAAGGTTAAAAGTTTAAAAAACGCACAAATTGCAATATAAAGACCATCAGAAAAGTTCCAAATGAAAAAAATAACCAATTTCACACCAAAAAACCATCACAAAAATACAATGTTTTAAAAAACTCAACAATTACGAAAGTTCCTAGTAAAAAACTCAACAATTTCACTATAAAAACCATAGCAAAAGTTCCATTTGAAAAATCTCTCAAATATCAGTATAACGACCAATACAAAAGTTCAAAGTTAATAAAATTACCAATTTCAACATAAAGACCATAGGAAAACTTCCAAGTGAAAAAAATCACCAATTTCACCACCGAAAACATTATAAAAACACAAAGTTTTAAAAACTCTCCAATTTCACTATAAAAACCATTACAAAAATTACTAGTAAAAAATTCAACAATTTCACTATAAAAACCATAACAAAAGTTCCATTTGAAAAAACTGACCAATTTCAGTATAAAGACCATTACGAAAGTTCAAACTTAAAAAACTCACCAATTTCAACATAAAGACCATTGGAAAAGTTCCATGTGAAAATAATAACCAATTTCACCATAAAAACCATTACTAAAGTTCAAAGTTAAAAAAGTAACCAATTTCACTATACAAACCATAACAAAAATTCCAATTAAAAAAACTTTGGAATTTCGCTATAAAGACCATAACAAAATTTCGAAGTTAAAAAATTTCCCAATATCACTATATAAACCATTATCAAAGGTCCAAGTCAAAAAAACTCATAAATTTCACCTTAAAAACATATACAAAACTACAATGTTAAAAAATTCAACAATTCCACTATAAAAAACCATTAGAAGAGTTCCTAGTAAAAAATTCAACAACTTCACTATAAAAACCATAACAAAGGTTCCATTTGAAGAAACTCACCAATTTCAGTATAAAGACAATTACGAAAGTTCAAAGTTAAAAAACTCACCAATTTCAACATAAAGACCATTGGAAAAGTTCCAAGTGAAAAAAATCACCAATTTCACCATAAAAACCATTACTAAAGTTCAAAGTTAAAAAAGTAACCTATTTCACTATAAAAACCATAACAAAAATTTCAATTAAAAAAACTTTGGAATTTCGCTATAAAGACCATAACAAAAGTTCAAAGTTAAAAAATTTCCCAATATCCCTATATAAAGCAATACCAAAGTTCCAAGTCAAAAAACTCATAAATTTCACCTTAAAAACAAATACAAAAGTTCAAAGTTAAAAAATTCTACATTTAAACTATAAAGACCATAAAAAAGTTCAAAGTTAAAAATTTCACCAATTTCACTATAAAAACCATTACAAGAGTTCCTAGTAAAAAATTCAACAACTTCACTATAAAAACCATAACAAAGGTTCCATTTGAAGAAACTCACCAATTTCAGTATAAAGACAATTACGAAAGTTCAAAGTTAAAAAACTCACCAATTTCAACATAAAGAACATTGGAAAAATTCCATGTGAAAAAAATCACCAATATCACCATAAAAACCATTAATAAAGTTCAAAGTTAAAAAAGTAACCTATTTCACTATAAAAACCATAACAAAAATTCCAATTAAAAAAACTTTGGAATTTCGCTATAAAGACCATAACAAAAGTTCAAAGTTAAAAAATTTCCCAATATCACTATATAAACCATTATCTAAGGTCCAAGTCAAAAAAACTCATAAATTTCACCTTAAAAACAAATACAAAACTTCAAAGATAAAACATTCAACAATTTCACTATAAAGACCATAAAAAAGTTCAAAGTTAAAAAACTCACCAAATTCACTATAAAAAACCATTACAAGAGTTCCTAGTAAAAAATTCAACAACTTCACTATAAAAACCATAACAAAGGTTCCATGTGAAGAAACTCACCAATTTCAGTATAAAGACAATTACGAAAGTTCAAAGTTAAAAAACTCACCAATTTATCATAAAGAACATTGGAAAAGTTCCATGTGAAAATAATCACCAATTTCACCATAAAAACCATTACTAAAGTTCAAAGTTAAAAAAGTAACCAATTTCACTATAAAAACCATAACAAAAATTCCAATTAAAAAAAACTTTGGAATTTCGCTATAAAGACCATAACAAAAGTTCAAAGTTAAAAAATTTCCCAATATCACTATATAAACCATTATCAGAGTTCCATGTCAAAAAACTCATAAATTTCACCTTAAAAACAAATACAACAGTTCAAAGTTAAAAAATTCAACAATTTCACTATAAAGACCATAAAAAAGTTCAAAGTTAAAAATTTCACCAATTTCACTATAAAAAAACATTACAAGAGTTCCTAGTAAAAAATTCAACAACTTCACTATAAAAACCATAACAAAGGTTCCATTTGAAGAAACTCACCAATTTCAGTATAAAGACAATTACGAAAGTTCAAAGTTAAAAAACTCACCAATTTCAACATAAAGACCATTGGAAAAGTTCCATGTGAAAAAAATCACCAATTTCACCATAAAAACCATTACTAAAGTTCAAAGTTAAAAAAGTAACCTATTTCACTATAAAAACCATAACAAAAATTCCAATTAAAAAAACTTTGGAATTTCGCTATAAAGACCATAACAAAAGTTCAAAGTTACAAAATTTCCCAATATCACTATATAAACCATTATCTAAGGTCCAAGTCAAAAAAACTCATAAATTTCACCTTAAAAACAAATACAAAACTTCAAAGATAAAACATTCAACAATTTCACTATAAA
Organism: Lathyrus sativus; assembly: GCA_963859935.3. Classification (NCBI taxonomy): domain Eukaryota; kingdom Viridiplantae; phylum Streptophyta; class Magnoliopsida; order Fabales; family Fabaceae; genus Lathyrus; species Lathyrus sativus. The sequence goes on along the minus strand of CAWUDS030002191.1, from coordinate 89,549 downwards.
GACCATAAAAAAGTTCAAAGTTAAAAAACTCACCAAATTCACTATAAAAAACCATTATAAGAGTTCCTAGTAAAAAATTCAACAACTTCACTATAAAAACCATAACAAAGGTTCCATGTGAAGAAACTCACCAATTTCAGTATAAAGACAATTAACAAAGTTCAAAGTTAAAAAACTCACCAATTTCAACATAAAGACCAATGGAAAAGTTCCATGTGAAAAAAATCACCAATTTCACCATAAAAACCATTACTAAAGTTCAAAGTTTAAAAAGTAACCTATTTCACTATAAAGACCATAACAAAAATTCCAATAAAAAAACTTTGGAATTTCGCTATAAAGACCATAACAAAAGTTCAAAGTTAAAAAATTTCCCAATATCACTATATAAACCATTATCTAAGGTCCAAGTCTAAAAACTCATCAATTTCACCTTAAAAACAAATACAAAACTTCAAAGATAAAAAATTCAACAATTTCACTATAAAGACCATAAAAAAGTTCAAAGTTAAAAAATTCACCAATTTCACTATAAAAAACCATTACAAGAGTTCCGAGTAAAAAATTCAACTACTTCACTATAAAAACCATAACAAAGGTTCCATTTGAAGAAACTCACCAATTTCAGTATAAAGACAATTACGAAAGTTCAAAGTTAAAAAACTCACCAATTTCAACATAAAGACCATTGGAAAAGTTCCATATGAAAATAATCACCAATTTCACCATAAAAACCATTACTAAAGTTCAAAGTTAAAAAAGTAACCAATTTCACTATAAAAACCATAACAAAAATTCCAATTAAAAAAACTTTGGACTTTCGCTATAAAGACCATAACAAAAGTTGAAAGTTAAAAAATTTCCCAATATCACTATATAAACCATTACCAAAGTTCCATGTCAAAAAACTCATAAATTTCACCTTAAAAACAAATACAACAGTTCAAAGTTAAAAAATTCAACAATTTCACTATAAAGACCATAAAAAAGTTCAAAGTTAAAAATTTCACCAATTTCACTATAAAAAACCATTACAAGAGTTCCTAGTAAAAAATTCAACAACTTCACTATAAAAACCAAAACAAAGGTTCCATTTGAAGAAACTCATCAATTTCAGTATGACGACGATTACAAAAGCCAGAGTTAAAAAACTCACCAATTTCAATATATAGACCATAAGAAAAGTTCAAGTGAAAAAAATCACCAATTTAACCATAGAAACCATTACATGAGTAGAAAGTTAAGAAACTAACCAATTTCACTTTAAAAACCAGAAAAAAAAATTCCAATTTAAAAAACTCTGGAATTTCACTATAAAAAGCATAATAAAAGTTCAATGATAAAAAATTCCCAAATATCACCATATAAACCATTACAAAAGTTTGAAGTCTAAAAACTCATCAATTTCTCCCTAATAACCAGTACGAAAGTTCATAGTTAAAAAATTCACTAATTTCACTATAAAGACCATAAAAAAAGTAAAAGTAAAAAACCTCCCCAATTTCACTATAAAAACCATTACAAAATTTACTAGTCAAAAGTTCAACAATTGCACTATAAAAACTGTAACAAAATTTCCATATGAAAAACTCACCAATTTTAGTATAAAGACCATGACAAAATTTAAAAGTTAAAAAAACGCACAAATTGCAATTAAAGACCATCAGAAAAGTTCCAAATGAAAAAAATAACCAATTTCACCCCAAAAAACCATTACAAAAATACAATGTTTTAAAAACTCTCCAATGTCACTATCAAAACTATTACGAAAGTTCCTAGTAAAAAACTCAACAATTTCACTAAAAAAACCATAGCAAAAGTTCCATTTGAAAAATCTCTCAAATATTAGTATAACGACCATTACAAAAGTTCAAAGTTAATAAAATCACCAATTTCAACATAAAGACCATAGGAAAACTTCCAAGTGAAAAAAATCACCAATTTCAACACCGAAACCATTACAAAAATACGAAGTTTTAAAAACTCTCCAATTTCACTATAAAAACCATTACAAAAGTTACTAGTAAAAAATTCAACAAATTTCACTATAAAAACCATAACAAAAGTTCCATTTGAAAAAACTCACAAATTTCAGTATAAAGACCATTACGAAAGTTCAAACTTAAAAAACTCACCAATTTCAACATAAAGACCATTGGAAAAGTTCCATGTGAAAATAATCACCAATTTCACCATAAAAACCATTACTAAAGTTCAAAGTTAAAAAAGTAACCAATTACACTATACAAACCATAACAAAAATTCCAATTAAAAAAACTTTGATGTTGAAAAATTTCCAAATATCACCATATAAACCATTACAAAAGCTCCAAGTTGGAAAACTCATCAATTTCTCACTAAAAACCAGTACAAAAGTTCAAAGTTAAAAAAGTCACCAATGTCACACTATAAAGACCATTTATAAAAGTTCAAAATTATAAAAACTCCCCAATTTCACTATAAAAACCTTTACAAAATTTCCTATTCAAATGTTCAACAATTTTTCTATAAAAGCCATAACAAAAGATCCATTTGAGAAAACTCACCAATTTCTGTATAAAGAGCATTACAAAAGTTAAAAATTAAAAAACGCATAAATTTCAATATAAAAACCATAAGAAATATTCACAGTGAAAATAATCTCCAATTTCACAACAAAAACCATTACAAATGTTCAAAGTTAAAAAAACTACGCAATTTCACTATAAAACCATTACAATAGTTCCTAGTAAAAAAACTTCAACAATCTCACTATAAAAACCATAACAAATGTTTAATTTGAAAAAACTCACAAATTTCAATATAAAGACCATTATAAAAGTTCAAAGTTAAAAAACTCACTAATTTCAATATAATGACCATAAGAAAAGTTCCATGTGAAAAAAATCACGAATTTCCCCATAAAAACAATTACTAAAGTTCAAAGTTAAAAAAGTAACCAATTTCATTATTTAAACCATAACAAAAATTCCAATTAAAAAAAGTTTGGAATTTAACTATAAAGACCATAACAAAAGTGCACAGTTAAAAAATTTCCCAATATCACTATATAAACCATTACCAAAGTTCCAAGTCAAAAAAACTCATAAGTTTCACCATATAAAACAAATATAAAAGTTCAAAGTAAAAAAATTCAACAATTTCACTATAAAGACCATAAAAAAGTTCAAAGTTAAAAAACTACCCAATTTCACTATAAAAAAACAATTACAAGAGTTCCTAGTAAAAAATTCAACAAGTTCACTATAAAAAGCATAACAAAAGTTCCATTTGAAAAAACTCACCAATTTTACTATAAAGACCATTACAATAGTTCAAAGTTAAAAAACTCACCAATTTCAATAAATAGGCCATAAGAAAAGTTCAAGTGAAAAAAAATCACCAATTTAACCATAAAAACCATTACGAAAGTAGAAAGTCAAGAAACTCACCAATTTCACTATAAAAACCATTGAAAAAAATTCCAGTTAAAAAAACTCAGGATTTCACTATAAAGACCATAACAAAAGTTCGAAGTTGAAAAATTCCCAAATATCACCATATAAAACATTACAAAAGTTCCAAATCGAAAAACTCATCAATTTCTCCCTAAAAACCAGTACAAAAGTTCAAAGTTAAAAAAGTCACAAATGTCACACTATAAAAGACCATAAATATAAGTTCAAAATTAAAAAAACTCCCCAATTTCACTATAAAAACATTTACAAAATTTCCTATTCAAACATTCAACAATTTCACTATAAAAGCCATAATAAAAGATCCATTTGAGAAAACTCATCAATTTCTGTATAAAGAGCATTACAAAAGTTAAAAGTTAAAAAAACACACAAATTTCAATATAAAGACCATAAGAAAAGTTCCAACTTAAAAAAATCACCAATTTCACCACTAAAACCATTACAAAAGTAGAAAGTTAAAAAACTCTCCAATTTCACTATAAAAACCATTACAAAAGTTCCTAGTAAAAAATTCAACAACTTCACTATAAAAAGCATAACAAAAGTTCCATTTGAGAAAACTCACCAATTTCACTATAAAGACCATTACAATAGTTTAAAGTTAAAAAACTCACCAATTTCAATAAATCGACCATAAGAAAAGTTCAAGTGAAAAAATCACCAATTTAACCATAAAAACCATTACAAAAGTAGAAAATTAAGAAACTCACCAATTTCACTATAAAAACCATAAAAAAATTCAGGAATTTCACTATAAAGACCATAACAAAATTTCGAAGTTGAAAAATTCCCAAATATCACCATATAAACCATTACAAAAGTTCCAAGTCAAGAAACTCATCAATTTCTCCCCAAAAACTGGTACAAAAGTTCAAGGTTAAAAAAGTCACCAATGTCACACTATAAAGACCATAAATAAAAGTTCAAAATTATAAAAACTCCCCAATTTCACTATAAAAACCTTTACAAAGTTTCCTATTCAAATGTTCAACAATTTCACTATAAAAGCCATAACAAAAGATCCATTTGAAAAAACTCACCAATTTCTGTATAAACAGCATTACAAAAGTTAAAAGTTAAAAAACCCACAAATTTCAATATAAAGACCGTAGGAAAAGTTCCAAGTGAAAAAAATCACCAATTTCACCACAAAACCATAACAAATGTTCAAAGTTAAAAAAACACCGCAATTTCACTATAAAACCATTAAAATAGTTCCTAGTAAAAAAATTCAACAATTTCACTATAAAAACCATAACAAAAGTTTCATTTGAAAAAACTCACAAATTTCAATATACCATTATAAAAGTTCAAAGTTAAAAAACTCACTAATTTCATAAGAAAAGTTTCATGTGAAAAAAATCACCAATTTCCCCATAAAAACAATTACTAAAGTTCAAAGTTAAAAAAGTAACCAATTTCACTATAAAAACGTTAACAAAAATTCCAATTAAAAAAATTTAGGAATTTCACTATAAAGACTATAACAAAAGGTCAAAGTTAAGAAATTTCTCAATATCACTATATACACCATTACCAAAGTTCGAAGTCAAAAAACTCACAAATTTCACCATAAAAACAAATATAAAAGTTCAAAGTTTAAAAATTCAACAATTTCACTATAAAGACCATAAAAAAGTTAAAAGTTAAAAAACTACCCAATTTCACTATAAATAACCATTACAAGAGTTCCTAGTAAAAAATTCAACAACTTCACTATAAAAAGCATAACAAAAGTTCCATTTGAGAAAACACACCAATTTCACTATAAAGACCATTACAATAGTTCAAAGTTAAAAAACTCACCAATTTCAATAAATAGACCATAAGAAAAGTTCAAGTGAAAAAATCACTAATTTAACCATAAAAACCCTTACAAAAGTAGAAAATTAAGAAACTCACCAATTTCACTATAAAAACCATAAAAAAATTCCAATTAAAAAAATTCAGGAATTTCACAATAAAGACCATAACAAAAGTTCGAAGTTGAAAAATTCCCAAATATCACCATATAAACCATTACACAAGTTCCAAGTCGAGAAACTCATCAATTTCTCCCCAAAAACCTGTACAAAAGTTCAAAGTTAAAAAAGTCACCAATGTCACACTATAAAGACCATAAATAAAACTTCAAAATTATAAAAACTCCCCAATTTCACTATAAAAACCTTTACAAAATTTCCTATTCAAATGTTCAACAATTTCACTATAAATGCCATAACAAAAGATCCATTTGAAACAACTCACGAATTTATGTATAAAGAGCATTACAAAAGTTAAAAGTTAAAAAACCCACAAATTTCAATATAAAGACCAAAGGAAAAGTTCCAAGTGAAAAAAATCACCAATTTCACCACAAAAACCATAACAAATGTTCAAAGTTAAAAAAACTCCGCAATTTCACTATAAAACCATTAAAATAGTTCCTAGTAAAAAAATTCAACAATTTCACTATGAAAACGATAACAAAAGTTTCATTTGAAAAAACTCACAAATTTCAATATACCATTATAAAAGTTCAAAGTTAAAAAAAACACTAATTTCAATATAATGACCATAAGAAAAGTCCCATGTGAAAAAAATCACCAATTTCCACATAAAAACAATTACTAAAGTTCAAAGTTTAAAAAGTTACCAATTTCACTATAAAAACGTTAACAAAAATTCCAATTAAAAATATTTGGGAATTTCACTATAAAGACCATAACAAAAGTTCAAAGTTAAAAAATTTCTCATTATCACTATATATAAACCATTACCAAAGTTCCAAGTCAAAAAACTCATAAATTTCACAATATAAAACAAATAAGTTCAAAGTAAAAAAAATTCAACAATTTCACTATAAAGACCACAAAAAAGTTCAAAGTTAAAAAACTACCCAATTTCACTATAAAAAACCATTACAAGAGTTCCTAGTAAAAAAATTCAACAACTTCACTATAAAAAGCATAACAAAAGTTCCATTTGAAAAACCTCACCAATTTCACTATAAAGACCATTACAATAGTTCAAAGTTAGAAAACTCACCAATTTCAATAAATAGACCATAAGAAAAGTTCAAGTGAAAAAAATCACCAATTTAACCATAAAAACCATTACAAAAGTAGAAAGTTAAGAAACTCACCAATTTCACTATAAAAACCATTAAAAAAATTCCAATTATTAAAACTCAGGTATTCACTATAAAGACCATAATAAAAGTTCGATGTTGAAAATTTTCCAAATATCATCATATAAACCATTACAAAAGCTCCAAGTTGGAAAACTCATCAATTTCTCACTAAGAACCAGTACAAAAGTTCAAAGTTAAAAAAGTTACCAATGTCACACTATAAAGACCATTTACAAAAGTTCAAAATTATAAAAACTCCCCAATTTCACTATAAAAACCTTTACAAAATTTCCTATTCAAAAGTTCAACAATTTCACTATAAAAGCCATAACAAAAGATCCATTTGAGAAAACTCACCAATTTCTGTATATAGAGCATTACAAAAGTTAAAAGTTAAAAAATGCACAAATTTCAATATAAATACCATAAGAAAAGTTCCAAGTGAAAAAAATCACCAATTTCACCACAAAACCTTAACAAACGTTCAAAGTTAAAAAAACTACGCAATTTCACTATAAAACCATTACAATAGTTCCTAGTAAAAAAATTCAACAATTTCACTATAAAAACCATAACAAATGTTTAATTTGAAAAAACTCACAAATTTCAATATACCATTATAAAAGTTCAAAGTTAAAAAACTCACTAATTTCATAAGAAAAGTCCCATGTGAAAAAAATCACCAATTTCCACATAAAAACAATTACTAAAGTTCAAAGTTTAAAAAGTTACCAATTTCACTATAAAAACGTTAACAAAAATTCCAATTAAAAATATTTGGGAATTTCACTATAAAGACCATAACAAAAGTTCAAAGTTAAAAAATTTCTCATTATCACTATATATAAACCATTACCAAAGTTCCAAGTCAAAAAACTCATAAATTTCACAATATAAAACAAATAAGTTCAAAGTAAAAAAAATTCAACAATTTCACTATAAAGACCACAAAAAAGTTCAAAGTTAAAAAACTACCCAATTTCACTATAAAAAACCATTACAAGAGTTCCTAGTAAAAAAATTCCACAACTTCACTATAAAAAGCATAACAAAAGTTCCATTTGAAAAACCTCACCAATTTCACTATAAAGACCATTACAATAGTTCAAAGTTAGAAAACTCACCAATTTCAATAAATAGACCATAAGAAAAGTTCAAGTGAAAAAAATCACAAATTTAACCATAAAAACCATTACAAAAGTAGAAAGTTAAGAAACTCACCAATTTCACTATAAAAACCATTAAAAAAATTCCAATTATTAAAACTCAGGTATTCACTATAAAGACCATAATAAAAGTTCGATGTTGAAAATTTTCCAAATATCATCATATAAACCATTACAAAAGCTCCAAGTTGGAAAACTCATCAATTTCTCACTAAGAACCAGTACAAAAGTTCAAAGTTAAAAAAGTCACCAATGTCACACTATAAAGACCATTTATAAAAGTTCAAAATTATAAAAACTTCCCAATTTCACTATAAAAACCTTTACAAAATTTCCTATTCAAAAGTTCAACAATTTCACTATAAAAGCCATAACAAAAGATCCATTTGAGAAAACTCACCAATTTCTGTATATAGAGCATTACAAAAGTTAAAAGTTAAAAAATGCACAAATTTCAATAAAAATACCATAAGAAAGTTCCAAGTGAAAATAATCTCCAATTTCACAACAAAAACCATTACAAAAGTTCAAAGTTAAAAAAACTACGCAATTTCACTATAAAACCATTACAATAGTTCCTAGTAAAAAAACTTCAACAATTTCACTATAAAAACCATAACAAATGTTTAATTTGAAAAAACTCACAAATTTCAATATAATGACCATAAGAAAAGTTCAAAGTTAAAAAACTCACTAATTTCAATATAATGACCATAATAAGAAAAGTTCCATGTGAAAAAAATCACCAATTTCCACATAAAAACAATTACTAAAGTTCAAAGTTTAAAAAGTTACCAATTTCACTATAAAAACGTTAACAAAAATTCCAATTAAAAAAATTTGGGAATTTCACTATAAAGACCATAACAAAAGTTCAAAGTTAAGAAATTTCTCAATATCACTATATAAACCATTACCAAAGTTCGAAGTCAAAAAAACTCACAAATTTCACCATAAAAACAAATATAAAAGTTCAAAGTTAAAAAATTCAACAATTTCACTATAAAGACCATAAAAAGTTAAAAGTTAAAAAACTACCCAATTTCACTATAAATAACCATTACAAGAGTTCCTAGTAAAAAAATTCAACAACTTCACTATAAAAAGCATAACAAAAGTTCCATTTGAGAAAACACACAAATTTCACTATAAAGACCATTGCAATAGTTCAAAGTTAAAAAACTCACCAATTTCAATAAATAGACCATAAGAAAAGTTCAAGTGAAAAACTCACTAATTTAACCATAAAAACCATTACAAAAGTAGAAAATTAAGAAACTCAACAATTTCACTATAAAAACTATAAAAAAATTCCAATTAAAAAAATTCAGGAATTTCACAATAAAGACCATAACAAAAGTTCGAAGTTGAAAAATTCCCAAATATCACCATATAAACCATTACACAAGTTCCAAGTCGAGAAACTCATCAATTTCTCCCCAAAAACCTGTACAAAAGTTCAAAGTTAAAAAAGTCACCAATGTCACACTATAAAGACCATAAATAAAACTTCAAAATTATAAAACTCCCCAATTTCACTATAAAAACCTTTACAAAATTTCCTATTCAAATGTTCAACAATTTCACTATAAATGCCATAACAAAAGATCCATTTGAAACAACTCACCAATTTCTATATAAAGAGCATTACAAAAGTTAAAAGTTAAAAAACCCACAAATTTCAATATAAAGACCAAAGGAAAAGTTCCAAGTGAAAAAATCACCAATTTGACCACAAAAACCATAACAAATGTTCAAAGTTAAAAAAACTCCGAAATTTCACTATAAAACCATTAAAATAGTTCCTAGTAAAAAAATTCAACAATTTCACTATAAAAACGATAACAAAAGTTTCATTTGAAAAAACTCACAAATTTCAATATACCATTATAAAAGTTCAAAGTTAAAAAAAAACACTAATTTCAATATAATGACCATAAGAAAAGTTCCATGTGAAAAAAATCACCAATTTCCACATAAAAACAATTACTAAAGTTCAAAGTTTAAAAAGTAACCAATTTCACTATAAAAACGTTAACAAAAATTCCAATTAAAAATATTTGGGAATTTCACTATAAAGACCATAACAAAATTTCAAAGTTAAAAAATTTCACATTATCACTATATAAACCATTACCAAAGTTCCAAGTCAAAAAACTCATAAATTTCACAATATAAAACAAATAAGTTCAAAGTAAAAAAAATTCAACAATTTCACTATAAAGACCACAAAAAAGTTCAAAGTTAAAAAACTACCCAATTTCACTATAAAAAAGCATTACAAGAGTTCCTAGTAAAAAAATTCCACAACTTCACTATAAAAAGCATAACAAAAGTTCCATTTGAAAAACCTCACCAATTTCACTATAAAGACCATGACAATAGTTCAAAGTTAAAAAACTCACCAATTTCAATAAATAGACCATAAGAAAAACTCAAGTGAAAAAAATCCCCAATTTAACCATAAAAACCATTACAAAAGTAGAAAGTTAAGAAACTCACCAATTTCACTATAAAAACCATTAAAAAAATTCCAATTATTAAAACTCAGGTATTTCACTATAAAGACCATAATAAAAGTTCGAAGTTGAAAAATTTCCAAATATCATCATATAAACCATTACAAAAGCTCCAAGTTGGAAAACTCATCAATTTCTCACTAAGAACCAGTACAAAAGTTCAAAGTTAAAAAAGTCACCAATGTCACACTATAAAGACCATAAATAAAAGTTCAAAATTATAAAAACTCCCCAATTTCACTATAAAAACCTTTACAAAATTTCCTATTCAAATGTTCAACAATTTCACTATAAAAGCCATAACAAAAGATCCATTTGAAAAAACTCACCAATTTCTGTATATAGAGCATTACAAAAGTTAAAAGTTAAAAAACGCACAAATTTCAATATAAATACCATAAGAAAAGTTCCAAGTGAAAATAATCTCCAATTTCACAACAAAAACCATTACAAATGTTCAAAGTTAAAAAAACACCGCAATTTCACTATAAAACCATTACAATAGTTCCTAGTAAAAAAACTTCAATAATTTCACTATAAAAACCATAACAAATGTTTCATTTGAAAAAACTCACAAATTTCAATATAAAGACCATTATAAAAGTTCAAAGTTAAAAAACTCACTAATTTCAATATAATGACCATAAGAAAAGTTCCATGTGAAAAAAATCACAAAAATTCCAATTAGAAAAATTTGGGAATTTCACTATAAAGACCATAACAAAAGTTCAAAGTTAAAAAATTTCTCAATATCACTATATAAACAATTACCAAAGTTCGAACTCAAAAAACTCATAAATTTCACCATAAAAACAAATATAAAAGTTCAAAGTTAAAAAACTCAACAATTTCACTATAACAATTTCACTATAAAAACCATAAAAAAAATTCCAGTTAAAAAAACTCAGGATTTCACTATAAAGACCATAACAAAAGTTTGAAGTTGAAAAATTCCCAAATATCACCATATAAAACATTACAAAAGTTCCAAATCGAAAAACTCATCAATTTCTCCCTAAAAACCAGTACAAAAGTTAAAAGTGAAAAAAGTCACCAATGTCACTATAAAGACCATAAATAAAAGTTCAAAGTTAAAAAAAAACTCCCCAATTTCACTATAAAAACCTTTACAAAATTCCCCCGTCAAAAGTTCAACAATTTCACTATAAAAGCCATAACAAAAGTTCCATTTGAGAAAAATCACCAATTTCAGTATAAAGACCATTACAAAAGTTAAAAGTTAAAAAACGCACAAATTTCAATATAAAGGCCATAAGAAAAGTTCCAACTGAAAAAAATCATCAATTTCACCACAAAAACAATTACAAAAGTACAAAGTTTAAAAAACTCTCCAACTTCACTATAAAAACCATTACAAAAGTTCCTAGTAAAAAATTCAACAATTTTACTATAAAAACCATAACAAAAGTTCCACTTGAAAAAAGTCACCAATTCCAGATTGCTGACCATTACAAAAGTTCTAAGTTAAAAAACTCACAAGTTTCAATATAAAGACCATAAGAAAAGTTCCAAGTGAAAAAACCACCAATTTAGCCACAAAAACCATTACAAACGTTCAAAGTTAAAAAAACTCCGCAATTTCACTATAAAACCATTACAATAGTTCCTAGTAAAAAAATTCAACAATTTCACTATAAAAACCATAACAAAAGTTCCATTTGAAAAAACTCACAAATTTCAATATAAAGACTATTATAAAAGTTCAAAGTTAAAAAGCTCACTAATTTCAATATAATGACCATAAGAAAAGTTCCATATGAAATAATTACCAATTTCCCCATAAAAACAATTACTAAAGTTCAAAGTTAAAAAAATAACCAATTTCACTATAAAAACCATAAGAAAAATTCCACTTGAAAAAACTCACCAATTCCAGATTGATGACCATTACAAAAGTTCAAAGTTAAAAAACTCACAAATTTCAATATAAAGACCATAAGAAAAGTTCCAAGTGAAAAAAATCACCAATTTCACCACAAAAACCATTACAAATGTTCAAAGTTAAAAAAACTCCGCAATTTCACTATAAAACCATTACAATAGTTCCTACTAAAAAAATTCAACAATTTCACTATAAAAACCATAACAAAAGTTCCATTTGAAAAAACTCACAAATTTCAATATAAAGACCATTATAAAGGTTCAAAGTTAAAAAAACTCACTAATTTCAATATAATGACCATAAGAAAAGTTCCATGTGAAAAGATCACCAATTTCCCAATAAAAACAATTAATAAAGTTAAAAGTTAAAAAAGTGACCAATTTCACTATAAAAACCATAACGAAAATTACAATTAAAAAAAGTTGGGAATTTCACTGTAAAGACCATAACAAAAGTTCAAAGTTTAAAAAATTCTCAATATCACTATATAAACCATTACCAAAGTTCCAAGTCAAAAAACTCATAAATTTCACCATAAAAACAAATATAAAAGTTCAAAGTTAAAAAATTCAACAATTTCACTATAAAGACCATAAAAAAGTTCAAAGTTAAAAAAACTACCCAATTTCACTATAAAAAAACCATTACAAGAGTTCCTAGTAAAAAATTCAACAACTTCACTATAAAAAGCATAACAAAAGTTCCATTTGAAAAAACTCACAAATTTCACTATAAAGACCATTACAATAGTTCAAAGTTAAAAAACTCACCAATTTCAATAAATAGGCCATAAGAAAAGTTTAAGTGAAAAAAAATCACCAATTTAACCATAAAAACCATTACGAAAGTAGAAAGTTAAGAAACTCACCAATTTCACTATAAAAACCATTGAAAAAAATTCCAGTTAAAAAAACTCAGGATTTCACTATAAAGACCATAACAAAAGTTCGAAGTTGAAAAATTCCGAAATATCACCATATAAAACATTACAAAAGTTCCAAATCGAAAAACTCATCAATTTCTCCCTAAAAACCAGTACAAAAGTTAAAAGTGAAAAAAGTCACCAATGTCACTATAAAGACCATAAATAAAAGTTCAAAGTTAAAAAAACTCCCCAATTTCACTATAAAAACCTTTACAAAATTCCCCCGTCAAAAGTTCAACAATTTCACTATAAAAGCCATAACAAAAGTTCCATTTGAGAAAAATCACCAATTTCAGTAGAAAGACCATTACAAAAGTTAAAAGTTAAAAAACGCACAAATTTCAATATAAAGGCCATAAGAAAAGTTCCAACTGAAAAAAATCATCAATTTCACCACAAAAACCATTACAAAAGTACAAAGTTTAAAAAAATCTCCAACTTCACTATAAATACCATTACAAAAGTTCCTAGTAAAAAATTCAACAATTTCACTATAAAAACCATAACAAAAGTTCCACTTGAAAAAACTCACCAATTCCAGATTGATGACCATTACAAAAGTTCAAAGTTAAAAAACTCACAAGTTTCAATATAAAGACCATAAGAAAAGTTCCAAGTGAAAAAAAGCACCAATTTCACCACAAAAACCATTACAAATGTTCAATGTTAAAAAAACTCCGCAATTTCACTATAAAACCATTACAATAGTTCCTAGTAAAAAAATTCAACAATTTCACTATAAAAACCATAACAAAAGTTCCATTTGAAAAAACTCACAAATTTCAATATAAAGACCATTATAAAAGTTCAAAGTTAAAAAACTCACTAATTTCAATATAATGACCATAAGAAAAGTTCCATGTGAAAAGATCACCAATTTCCCCATAAAAACAATTACTAAAGTTCAAAGTTAAAAAAGTGACCAATTTCACTATAAAAACCATAACAAAAATTACAATTAAAAAAAGTTGGGAATTTTACTATAAAGACCATAACAAAAGTTCAAAGTTTAAAAAATTCTCAATATCACTATATAAACCATTACCAAAGTTCCAAGTCAAAAAACTCATAAATTTCACCATAAAAACAAATATAAAAGTTCAAAGTTAAGAAATTCAACAATTTCACTATAAAGACCATAAAAAAGTTCTAAGTTAAAAAAACTACCCAATTTCACTATAAAAAAACCATTACAAGAGTTCCTAGTAAAAAATTCAACAACTTCACTATAAAAAGCATAACAAAAGTTCCATTTGAAAAAACTCACCAATTTCACTATAAAGACCATTACAATAGTTCAATGTTAAAAAACTCACCAATTTCAGTAAATAGGCCATAAGAAAAGTTCAAGTGAAAAAAAATCACCAATTTAACCATAAAAACCATTACGAAAGTAGAAAGTTAAGAAACTCACCAATTTCACTATAAAAACCATTGAAAAAATTCCAGTTAAAAAAACTCAGGATTTCACTATAAAGACCATAACAAAAGTTCGAAGTTGAAAAATTCCGAAATATCACCATATAAAACATTATAAAAGTTCCAAATCGAAAAACTCATCAATTTCTCCCTAAAAACCAGTACAAAAGTTAAAAGTGAAAAAAGTCACCAATGTCACTATAAAGACCATAAATAAAAGTTAAAAGTTAAAAAAAACTCCCCATTTTCACTATAAAAACCTTTACAAAATTCCCCCGTCAAAAGTTCAACAATTTCACTATAAAAGCCATAACAAAAGTTCCATTTCAGAAAAATCACCAATTTCAGTATAAAGACCATTTCAAAAGTTAAAAGTTAAAAAACGCACAAATTTCAATATAAAGGCCATAAGAAAAGTTCCAACTGAAAAAAATCATCAATTTCACCACAAAAACCATTACAAAAGTACAAAGTTTAAAAAACTCTCCAACTTCACTATAAAAACCATTACAAAAGTTCCTAGTAAAAAATTCAACAATTTCACTATAAAAACCATAACAAAAGTTCCACTTGAAAAAACTCACCAATTCCAGATTGATGACCATTACAAAAGTTCAAAGTTAAAAAACTCACAACTTTCAATATAAAGACCATAAGAAAAGTTCCAAGTGAAAAAAACCACCAATTTCACCACAAAAACCATTACAAATGTTCAAAGTTAAAAAAACTCCGCAATTTCACTATAAAACCATTACAATAGTTCCTAGTAAAAAAATTCAACAATTTCACTATAAAAACCATAACAAAAGTTCCATTTGAAAAAACTCACAAATTTCAATATAAAGACCATTACAAAAGTTCAAAGTTAAAAAGCTCACTAATTTCAATATAATGACCATAAGAAAAGTTCCATGTGAAAAAATCACCAATTTCCCCATAAAAACAATTACTAAAGTTCAAAGTTAAAAAAATAACCAATTTCACTATAAAAACCATAACAAAAATTCCACTTGAAAAAACTCACCTATTCCAGATTGATGACCATTACAAAAGTTCAAAGTTAAAAAACTCACAAATTTCAATATAAAGACCATAAGAAAAGTTCCAAGTGAAAAAAATCACCAATTTCACCACAAAAACCCTTACAAATATTCAAAGTTAAAAAAACTCCGCAATTTCACTATAAAACCATTACAATAGTTCCTAGTAAAAAAATCCAACAATTTCACTATAAAAACCATAACAAAAGTTCCATTTGAAAAAACTCACAAATTTCAATATAAAGACCATTATAAAAGTTCAAAGTTAAAAAACTCACTAATTTCAATATAATGACCATAAGAAAAGTTCCATGTGAAAAGATCACCAATTTCCCCATAAAAACAATTACTAAAGTTCAAAGTTAAAAAAGTGACCAATTTCACTATAAAAACCATAACAAAAATTACAATTAAAAAAAGTTGGGAATTTCACTAAAAAGACCATAACAAAAGTTCAAAGTTTAAAAAATTCTCAATATCACTATATAAACCATTACCAAAGTTCCAAGTCAAAAAACTCATAAATTTCACCATAAAAACAAATATAAAAGTTCAAAGTTAAGAAATTCAACAATTTCACTATAAAGACCATAAAAAAGTTCAAAGTTAAAAAAACTACCCAATTTCACTATAAAAAAAACCATTACAAGAGTTCCTAGTAAAAAATTCAACAACTTCACTATAAAAAGCAAAACAAAAGTTCCATTTGAAAAAACTCACCAATTTCACTATAAAGACCATTAGAATAGTTCAATGTTAAAAAACTCACCAATTTCAGTAAATAGGCCATAAGAAAAGTTCAAGTGAAAAAAAATCACCAATTTAACCATAAAAACCATTACGAAAGTAGAAAGTTAAGAAACTCGCCAATTTCACTATAAAAACCATTGAAAAAATTCCAGTTAAAAAAACTCAGGATTTCACTATAAAGACCATAACAAAAGTTCGAAGTTGAAAAATTCTGAAATATCACCATATAAAACATTACAAAAGTTCCAAATCGAAAAACTCATTATTTTCTCCCTAAAAACCAGTACAAAAGTTAAAAGTGAAAAAAGTCACCAATGTCACTATAAAGACCATAAATAAAAGTTCAAAGTTAAAAAAAACTCCCCAATTTCACTATAAAAACCTTTACAAAATTCCCCCGTCAAAAGTTCAACAATTTCACTATAAAAGCCATAACAAAAGTTCCATTTGAGAAAAGTCACCAATTTCAGTAAAAAGACCATTACAAAAGTTAAAAGTTAAAAAACGCACAAATTTCAATATAAAGGCCATAAGAAAAGTTCCAACTGAAAAAAATCATCAATTTCACCACAAAAACCATTACAAAAGTACAAAGTTTAAAAAACTCTCCAACTTCACTATAAAAACCATTACAAAAGTTCCTAGTAAAAAATTCAACAATTTCACTATAAAAACCATAACAAAAGTTCCACTTGAAAAAACTCACCAATTCCAGATTGATGACCATTACAAAAGTTCAAAGTTAAAAAACTCACAAGTTTCAATATAAAGACCATAAGAAAAGTTCCAAGTGAAAAAAACCACCAATTTCACCACAAAAACCATTACAAATGTTCAAAGTTAAAAAAACTCCGCAATTTCACTATAAAACCATTACAATAGTTCCTAGTAAAAAAGTTCAACAATTTCACTATAAAAACCATAACAAAAGTTCCATTTGAAAAAACTCACAAATTTCAATATAAAGACCATTACAAAAGTTCAAAGTTAAAAAGCTCACTAATTTCAATATAATGACCATAAGAAAAGTTCCATGTGAAAAAATCACCAATTTCCCCATAAAAACAATTACTAAAGTTCAAAGTTAAAAAAAATAACCAATTTCACTATAAAAACCATAACAAAAATTCCACTTGAAAAAACTCACCAATTCCAGATTGATGACCATTACAAAAGTTCAAAGTTAAAAAACTCACAAATTTCAATATAAAGACCATAAGAAAAGTTCCAAGTGAAAATAATCACCAATTTCACCACAAAAACCCTTACAAATGTTCAAAGTTAAAAAAACTCCGCAATTTCACTATAACACCATTACAATAGTTCCTAGTAAAAAAATTCAACAATTTCACTATAAAAACCATAACAAAAGTTCCATTTGAAAAAACTCACAAATTTCAATATAAAGACCATTACAAAAGTTCAAAGTTAAAAGCTCACTAATTTCAATATAATGACCATAAGAAAAGTTCCATGTGAAAAAATCACCAATTTCCCCATAAAAACAATTACTAAAGTTCAAAGTTAAAAAAAATAACCAATTTCACTATAAAAACCATAACAAAAATTCCACTTGAAAAAACTCACCAATTCCAGATTGATGACCATTACAAAAGTTCAAATTTAAAAAACTCACAAATTTCAATATAAAGACCATAAGAAAAGTTCCAAGTGAAAAAAATCACCAATTTCACCACAAAAACCCTTACAAATGTTCAAAGTTAAAAAAACTCCGCAATTTCACTATAAAACCATTACAATAGTTCCTAGTAAAAAAATTCAACAATTTCACTATAAAAACCATAACAAAAGTTCCATTTGAAAAAACTCACAAATTTCAATATAAAGACCATTATAAAAGATCAAAGTTAAAAAACTCACTAATTTCAATATAATGACCATAAGAAAAGTTCCATGTGAAAAGATCACCAATTTCCCCAATAAAACAATTACTAAAGTTCAAAGTTAAAAAAGTGACCAATTTCACTATAAAAACCATAACAAAAATTACAATTAAAAAAAGTTGGGAATTTCACTATAAAGACCATAACAAAAGTTCAAAGTTTAAAAAATTCTCAATATCACTATATAAACCATTACCAAAGTTCCAAGTCAAAAAACTCATAAATTTCACCATAAAAACAAATATAAAAGTTCAAAGTTAAGAAATTCAACAATTTCACTATAAAGACCATAAAAAAGTTCAACGTTAAAAAAACTACCCAATTTCACTATAAAAAAACCATTACAAGAGTTCCTAGTAAAAAATTCAACAACTTCACTATAAAAAGCATAACAAAAGTTCCATTTGAAAAAACTCACCAATTTCACTATAAAGACCATTACAATAGTTCAAAGTTAAAAAACTCACCAATTTCAGTAAATAGGCCATAAGAAAAGTTCAAGTGAAAAAAAATCACCAATTTAACCATAAAAACCATTACGAAAGTAGAAAGTTAAGAAACTCACCAATTTCACTATAAAAACCATTGAAAAAATTCCAGTTAAAAAAACTCAGGATTTCACTATAAAGACCATAACAAAAGTTCGAAGTTGAAAAATTCCGAAATATCACCATATAAAACATTACAAAAGTTCCAAATCGAAAAACTCATCAATTTCTCCCTAAAAACCAGTACAAAAGTTAAAAGTGAAAAAAGTCACCAATGTCACTATAAAGACCATAAATAAAAGTTCAAAGTTAAAAAAAACTCCCCAATTTCACTATAAAAACCTTTACAAAA
Organism: Lathyrus sativus; assembly: GCA_963859935.3. Lineage (NCBI taxonomy): Eukaryota > Viridiplantae > Streptophyta > Magnoliopsida > Fabales > Fabaceae > Lathyrus > Lathyrus sativus. The sequence continues at coordinate 70,513 of CAWUDS030002191.1, read as the reverse complement.
TTCCCTCGTCAAAAGTTCAACAATTTCACTATAAAAGCCATAACAAAAGTTCCATTTGAGAAAAATCACCAATTTCAGTAAAAAGACCATTACAAAAGTTAAAAGTTAAAAAACACACAAATTTCAATATAAAGGCCATAAGAAAAGTTCCAACTGAAAAAAATCATCAATTTCACCACAAAAACCATTACAAAAGTACAAAGTTTTAAAAACTCTCCAACTTCACTATAAAAACCATTACAAAAGTTCCTAGTAAAAAATTCAACAATTTCACTATAAAAACCATAACAAAAGTTCCACTTGAAAAAACTCACCAATTCCAGATTGATGACCATTACAAAAGTTCAAAGTTAAAAAACTCACAAGTTTCAATATAAAGACCATAAGAAAAGTTCCAAGTGAAAAAAACCACCAATTTCACCACAAAAACCATTACAAGTGTTCAAAGTTAAAAAAACTCCGCAATTTCACTATAAAACCATTACAATAGTTCCTAGTAAAAAATTCAACAATTTCACTATAAAAACCATAACAAAAGTTCCATTTGAAAAAACTCACAAATTTCAATATAAAGACCATTACAAAAGTTCAAAGTTAAAAAGCTCACTAATTTCAATATAATGACCATAAGAAAAGTTCCATGTGAAAAAATCACCAATTTCCCCATAAAAACAATTACTAAAGTTCAAAGTTAAAAAAAATAACCAATTTCACTATAAAAACCATAACAAAAATTCCACTTGAAAAAACTCACCAATTCCAGATTGATGACCATTACAAAAGTTCAAAGTTAAAAAACTCACAAATTTCAATATAAAGACCATAAGAAAAGTTCCAAGTGAAAAAAATCACCAATTTCACCACAAAAACCCTTACAAATGTTCAAAGTTAAAAAAACTCCGCAATTTCACTATAAAACCATTACAATAGTTCCTAGTAAAAAAAATTCAACAATTTCACTATAAAAACCATAACAAAAGTTCCATTTGAAAAAACTCACAAATTTCAATATAAAGACCATTACAAAAGTTCAAAGTTAAAAGCTCACTAATTTCAATATAATGACCATAAGAAAAGTTCCATGTGAAAAAATCACCAATTTCCCCATAAAAACAATTACTAAAGTTCAAAGTTAAAAAGAATAACCAATTTCACTATAAAAACCATAACAAAAATTCCACTTGAAAAAACTCACCAATTCCAGATTCATGACCATTACAAAAGTTCAAAGTTAAAAAACTCACAAATTTCAATATAAAGACCATAAGAAAAGTTCCAAGTGAAAAAAATCACCAATTTCACCACAAAAACCCTTACAAATGTTCAAAGTTAAAAAAAACTCCGCAATTTCACTATAAAACCATTACAATAGTTCCTAGTAAAAAAATTCAACAATTTCACTATAAAAACCATAACAAAAGTTCCATTTGAAAAAACTCACAAATTTCAATATAAAGACCATTATAATAGATCAAAGTTAAAAAACTCACTAATTTCAATATAATGACCATAAGAAAAGTTCCATGTGAAAAGATCACCAATTTCCCCAAAAAAACAATTACTAAAGTTCAAAGTTAAAAAAGTGACCAATTTCACTATAAAAACCATAACAAAAAATACAATTAAAAAAAGTTGGGAATTTCACTATAAAGACCATAACAAAAGTTCAAAGTTTAAAAAATTCTCAATATCACTATATAAACCATTACCAAAGTTCCAAGTCAAAAAACTCATAAATTTCACCATAAAAACAAATATAAAAGTTCAAAGTTAAGAAATTCAACAATTTCACTATAAAGACCATAAAAAAGTTCAACGTTAAAAAAACTACCCAATTTCACTATAAAAAAACCATTACAAGAGTTCCTAGTAAAAAATTCAACAACTTCACTATAAAAAGCATAACAAAAGTTCCATTTGAAAAAACTCACCAATTTCACTATAAAGACCATTACAATAGTTCAAAGTTAAAAAACTCACCAATTTCAGTAAATAGGCCATAAGAAAAGTTCAAGTGAAAAAAAATCACCAATTTAACCATAAAAACCATTACGAAAGTAGAAAGTTAAGAAACTCACCAATTTCACTATAAAAACCATTGAAAAAATTCTAGTTAAAAAAACTCAGGATTTCACTATAAAGACCATAACAAAAGTTCGAAGTTGAAAAATTCCGAAATATCACCATATAAAACATTACAAAAGTTCCAAATCGAAAAACTCATCAATTTCTCCCTAAAAACCAGTACAAAAGTTAAAAGTGAAAAAAGTCACCAATGTCACTATAAAGACCATAAATAAAAGTTCAAAGTTAAAAAAAACTCCCCAATTTCACTATAAAAACCTTTACAAAATTCCCTCGTCAAAAGTTCAACAATTTCACTATAAAAGCCATAACAAAAGTTCCATTTGAGAAAAATTACCAATTTCAGTAAAAAGACCATTACAAAAGTTAAAAGTTAAAAAACGCACAAATTTCAATATAAAGGCCATAAGAAAAGTTTCAACTGAGAAAAATCATCAATTTCACCACAAAAACCATTACAAAAGTACAAAGTTTAAAAAACTCTCCAACTTCACTATAAAAACCATTACAAAAGTTCCTAGTAAAAAATTCAACAATTTCACTATAAAAACCATAACAAAAGTTCCACTTGAAAAAACTCACCAATTCCAGATTGATGACCATTACAAAAGTTCAAAGTTAAAAAACTCACAAGTTTCAATATAAAGACCATAAGAAAAGTTCCAAGTGAAAAAAACCACCAATTTCACCACAAAAACCATTACAAATGTTCAAAGTTAAAAAAACTCCGCAATTTCACTATAAAACCATTACAATAGTTCCTAGTAAAAAAATTCAACAATTTCACTATAAAAACCATAACAAAAGTTCCATTTGAAAAAACTCACAAATTTCAATATAAAGACCATTACAAAAGTTCAAAGTTAAAAAGCTCACTAATTTCAATATAATGACCATAAGAAAAGTTCCATGTGAAAAAATCACCAATTTCCCCATAAAAACAATTACTAAAGTTCAAAGTTAAAAAAAATAACCAATTTCACTATAAAAACCATAACAAAAATTCCACTTGAAAAAACTCACCAATTCCAGATTGATGACCATTACAAAAGTTCAAAGTTAAAAAACTCACAAATTTCAATATAAAGACCATAAGAAAAGTTCCAAGTGAAAAAAATCACCAATTTCACCACAAAAACCCTTACAAATGTTCAAAGTTAAAAAAACTCCGCAATTTCACTATAAAACCATTACAATAGTTCCTAGTAAAAAAATTCAACAATTTCACTATAAAAACCATAACAAAAGTTCCATTTGAAAAAACTCACAAATTTCAATATAAAGACCATTATAAAAGTTCAAAGTTAAAAAACTCACTAATTTCAATATAATGACCATAAGAAAAGTTCCATGTGAAAAGATCACCAATTTCCCCATAAAAACAATTACTAAAGTTCAAAGTTAAAAAAGTGACCAATTTCACTATAAAAACCATAACAAAAATTACAATTAAAAAAAGTTGGGAATTTCACTATAAAGACCATAACAAAAGTTCAAAGTTTAAAAAATTCTCAATATCACTATATAAACCATTACCAAAGTTCCAAGTCAAAAAACTCATAAATTTCACCATAAAAACAAATATAAAAGTTCAAAGTTAAGAAATTCAACAATTTCACTATAAAGACCATAAAAAAGTTCAACGTTAAAAAAACTACCCAATTTCACTATAAAAAAACCATTACAAGAGTTCCTAGTAAAAAATTCAACAACTTCACTATAAAAAGCATAACAAAAGTTCCATTTGAAAAAACTCACCAATTTCACTATAAAGACCATTACAATAGTTCAAAGTTAAAAAACTCACCAATTTCAGTAAATAGGCCATAAGAAAAGTTCAAGTGAAAAAAAATCACCAATTTAACCATAAAAACCATTACGAAAGTAGAAAGTTAAGAAACTCACCAATTTCACTATAAAAACCATTGAAAAAATTCCAGTTAAAAAAACTCAGGATTTCACTATAAAGACCATAACAAAAGTTCGAAGTTGAAAAATTCCGAAATATCACCATATAAAACATTACAAAAGTTCCAAATCGAAAAACTCATCAATTTCTCCCTAAAAACCAGTACAAAAGTTAAAAGTGAAAAAAGTCACCAATGTCACTATAAAGACCATAAATAAAAGTTCAAAGTTAAAAAAAACTCCCCAATTACACTATAAAAACCTTTACAAAATTCCCTCGTCAAAAGTTCAACAATTTCACTATAAAAGCCATAACAAAAGTTCCATTTGAGAAAAATTACCAATTTCAGTAAAAAGACCATTACAAAAGTTAAAAGTTAAAAAACGCACAAATTTCAATATAAAGGCCATAAGAAAAGTTTCAACTGAGAAAAATCATCAATTTCACCACAAAAACCATTACAAAAGTACAAAGTTTAAAAAACTCTCCAACTTCACTATAAAAACCATGACAAAAGTTCCTAGTAAAAAATTCAACAATTTCACTATAAAAACCATAACAAAAGTTCCACTTGAAAAAACTCACCAATTCCAGATTGATGACCATTACAAAAGTTCAAAGTTAAAAAACTCACAAGTTTCAATATAAAGACCATAAGAAAAGTTCCAAGTGAAAAAAACCACCAATTTCACCACAAAAACCATTACAAATGTTCAAAGTTAAAAAAACTCCGCAATTTCACTATAAAACCATTACAATAGTTCCTAGTAAAAAAATTCAACAATTTCACTATAAAAACCATAACAAAAGTTCCATTTGAAAAAACTCACAAATTTCAATATAAAGACCATTACAAAAGTTCAAAGTTAAAAAGCTCACTAATTTCAATATAATGACCATAAGAAAAGTTCCATGTGAAAAAATCACCAATTTCCCCATAAAAACAATTACTAAAGTTCAAAGTTAAAAAAAATAACCAATTTCACTATAAAAACCATAACAAAAATTCCACTTGAAAAAACTCACCAATTCCAGATTGATGACCATTACAAAAGTTCAAAGTTAAAAAACTCACAAATTTCAATATAAAGACCATAAGAAAAGTTCCAAGTGAAAAAAATCACCAATTTCACCACAAAAACCCTTACAAATGTTCAAAGTTAAAAAAACTCCGCAATTTCACTATAAAACCATTACAATAGTTCCTAGTAAAAAAATTCAACAATTTCACTATAAAAACCATAACAAAAGTTCCATTTGAAAAAACTCACAAATTTCAATATAAAGACCATTATAAAAGTTCAAAGTTAAAAAACTCACTAATTTCAATATAATGACCATAAGAAAAGTTCCATGTGAAAAGATCACCAATTTCCCCATAAAAACAATTACTAAAGTTCAAAGTTAAAAAAGTGACCAATTTCACTATAAAAACCATAACAAAAATTACAATTAAAAAAAGTTGGGAATTTCACTATAAAGACCATAACAAAAGTTCAAAGTTTAAAAAATTCTCAATATCACTATATAAACCATTACCAAAGTTCCAAGTCAAAAAACTCATAAATTTCACCATAAAAACAAATATAAAAGTTCAAAGTTAAGAAATTCAACAATTTCACTATAAAGTCCATAAAAAAGTTCAAAGTTAAAAAAACTACCCAATTTCACTATAAAAAAACCATTACAAGAGTTCCTAGTAAAAAATTCAACAACTTCACTATAAAAAGCATAACAAAAGTTCCATTTGAAAAAACTCACCAATTTCACTATAAAGACCATTACAATAGTTCAATGTTAAAAAACTCACCAATTTCAGTAAATAGGCCATAATAAAAGTTCAAGTGAAAAAAATCACCAATTTAACCATAAAAACCATTACGAAAGTAGTAAGTTAAGAAACTCACCAATTTCACTATAAAAACCATTGAAAAAATTCCAGTTAAAAAAACTCAGGATTTCACTATAAAGACCATAACAAAAGTTCGAAGTTGAAAAATTCCGAAATATCACCATATAAAACATTACAAAAGTTCCAAATCGAAAAACTCATCAATTTCTCCCTAAAAACCAGTACAAAAGTTAAAAGTGAAAAAAGTCACCAATGTCACTATAAAGACCATAAATAAAAGTTCAAAGTTAAAAAAACTCCCCAATTTCACTATAAAAATGTTTACAAAATTCCCCCGTCAAAAGTTCAACAATTTCACTATAAAAGCCATAACAAAAGTTCCATTTGAGAAAAATCACCAATTTCAGTATAAAGACCATTACAAAAGTTAAAAGTTAAAAAACACACAAATTTCAATATAAAGGCCATAAGAAAAGTTCCAACTGAAAAAAATCATCAATTTCACCACAAAAACCATTACAAAAGTACAAAGTTTAAAAAACTCTCCAACTTCACTATAAAAACCATTACAAAAGTTCCTAGTAAAAAATTCAACAATTTCACTATAAAAACCATAACAAAAGTTCCACTTGAAAAAACTCACCAATTCCAGATTGATGACCATTACAAAAGTTCAAAGTTAAAAAACTCACAAGTTTCAATATAAAGACCATAAGAAAAGTTCCAAGTGAAAAAAACCACCAATTTCACCACAAAAACCATTACAAATGTTCAAAGTTAAAAAAAACTCCGCAATTTCACTATAAAACCATTACAATAGTTCCTAGTAAAAAATTTCAACAATTTCACTATAAAAACCATAACAAAAGTTCCATTTGAAAAAACTCACAAATTTCAATATAAAGACCATTACAAAAGTTCAAAGTTAAAAAGCTCACTAATTTCAATATAATGACCATAAGAAAAGTTCCATGTGAAAAAATCACCAATTTCCCCATAAAAACAATTACTAAAGTTCAAAGTTAAAAAAAATAACCAATTTCACTATAAAAACCATAACAAAAATTCCACTTGAAAAAACTCACCAATTCCAGATTGATGACCATTACAAAAGTTCAAAGTTAAAAAACTCACAAATTTCAATATAAAGACCATAAGAAAAGTTCCAAGTGAAAAAAATCACCAATTTCACCATAAAAACCCTTACAAATGTTCAAAGTTAAAAAAACTCTGCAATTTCACTATAAAACCATTACAATAGTTCCTAGTAAAAAATTCAACAATTTCACTATAAAAACCATAACAAAAGTTCCATCTGAAAAAACTCACAAATTTCAATATAAAGACCATTATAAAAGTTCAAAGTTAAAAAACTCACTAATTTCAATATAATGACCATAAGAAAAGTTCCATGTGAAAAGATCACCAATTTCCCCATAAAAACAATTACTAAAGTTCAAAGTTAAAAAAGTGACCAATTTCACTATAAAAACCATAACAAAAATTACAATTAAAAAAAGTTGGGAATTTCACTATAAAGACCATAACAAAAGCTCAAAGTTTAAAAAATTCTCAATATCACTATATAAACCATTACCAAAGTTCCAAGTCAAAAAACTCATAAATTTCACCATAAAAACAAATATAAAAGTTCAAAGTTAAGAAATTCAACAATTTCACTATAAAGACCATAAAAAAGTTCAAAGTTAAAAAACTACCCAATTTCACTATAAAAAAACCATTACAAGAGTTCCTAGTAAAAGATTCAACAACTTCACTATAAAAAGCATAACAAAAGTTCCATTTGAAAAAACTCACCAATTTCACTATAAAGACCATTACAATAGTTCAATGTTAAAAAACTCACCAATTTCAGTAAATAGGCCATAAGAAAAGTTCAAGTGAAAAAAAATCACCAATTTAACCATAAAAACCATTACGAAAGTAGAAAGTTAAGAAACTCACCAATTTCACTATAAAAACCATTGAAAAAATTCCAGTTAAAAAAACTCAGGATTTCACTATAAAGACCATAACAAAAGTTCGAAGTTGAAAAATTCCGAAATATCACCATATAAAACATTACAAAAGTTCCAAATCGAAAAACTCATCAATTTCTCCCTAAAAACCAGTACAAAAGTTAAAAGTGAAAAAAGTCACCAATGTCACTATAAAGACCATAAATAAAAGTTCAAAGTTAAAAAAACTCCCCAATTTCACTATAAAAACCTTTACAAAATTCCCCCGTCAAAAGTTCAACAATTTCACTATAAAAGCCATAACAAAAGTTCCATTTCAGAAAAATCACCAATTTCGGTATAAAGACCATTTCAAAAGTTAAAAGTTAAAACGCACAAATTTCAATATAAAGGCCATAAGAAAAGTTCCAACTGAAAAAAATCATCAATTTCACCACAAAAACCATTACAAAAGTACAAAGTTTAAAAAACTCTCCAACTTCACTATAAAAACCATTACAAAAGTTCCTAGTAAAAAATTCAACAATTTCACTATAAAAACCATAACAAAAGTTCCACTTGAAAAAACTCACCAATTCCAGATTGATGACCATTACAAAAGTTCAAAGTTAAAAAACTCACAAGTTTCAATATAAAGACCATAAGAAAAGTTCCAAGTGAAAAAAACCACCAATTTCACCACAAAAACCATTACAAATGTTCAAAGTTAAAAAAAACTCCGCAATTTCACTATAAAACCATTACAATAGTTCCAAGTAAAAAAATTCAACAATTTCACTATAAAAACCATAACAAAAGTTCCATTTGAAAAAACTCACAAATTTCAATATAAAGACCATTACAAAAGTTCAAAGTTAAAAAGCTCACTAATTTCAATATAATGTCCATAAGAAAAGTTCCATGTGAAAAAATCACCAATTTCCCCATAAAAACAATTACTAAAGTTCAAGGTTAAAAAAAATAACCAATTTCACTATAAAAACCATAACAAAAATTCCACCTGAAAAAACTCACCAATTCCAGATTGATGACCATTACAAAAGTTCAAAGTTAAAAAACTCACAAATTTCAATATAAAGACCATAAGAAAAGTTCCAAGTGAAAAAAATCACCAATTTCACCACAAAAACCCTCACAAATGTTCAAAGTTAAAAAAACTCTGCAATTTCACTATAAAACCATTACAATAGTTCCTAGTAAAAAAATTCAACAATTTCACTATAAAAACCATAACAAAAGTTCCATCTGAAAAAACTCACAAATTTCAATATAAAGACCATTATAAAAGTTCAAAGTTAAAAAACTCACTAATTTCAATATAATGACCATAAGAAAAGTTCCATGTGAAAAGATCACCAATTTCCCCATAAAAACAATTACTAAAGTTCAAAGTTAAAAAAGTGACCAATTTCACTATAAAAACCATAACAAAAATTACAATTAAAAAAAAGTTGGGAATTTCACTATAAAGACCATAACAAAAGCTCAAAGTTTAAAAAATTCTCAATATCACTATATAAACCATTACCAAAGTTCCAAGTCAAAAAACTCATAAATTTCACCATAAAAACAAATATAAAAGTTCAAAGTTAAGAAATTCAACAATTTCACTATAAAGACCATAAAAAAGTTCAAAGTTAAAAAACTACCCAATTTCACTATAAAAAAACCATTACAAGAGTTCCTAGTAAAAGATTCAACAACTTCACTATAAAAAGCATAACAAAAGTTCCATTTGAAAAAACTCACCAATTTCACTATAAAGACCATTACAATAGTTCAATGTTAAAAAACTCACCAATTTCAGTAAATAGGCCATAAGAAAAGTTCAAGTGAAAAAAAATCACCAATTTAACCATAAAAACCATTACGAAAGTAGAAAGTTAAGAAACTCACCAATTTCACTATAAAAACCATTGAAAAAATTCCAGTTAAAAAAACTCAGGATTTCACTATAAAGACCATAACAAAAGTTCGAAGTTGAAAAATTCCGAAATATCACCATATAAAACATTACAAAAGTTCCAAATCGAAAAACTCATCAATTTCTCCCTAAAAACCAGTACAAAAGTTAAAAGTGAAAAAAGTCACCAATGTCACTATAAAGACCATAAATAAAAGTTCAAAGTTAAAAACACTCCCCAATTTCACTATAAAAACCTTTACAAAATTCCCCCGTCAAAAGTTCAACAATTTCACTATAAAAGCCATAACAAAAGTTCCATTTCAGAAAAATCACCAATTTCGGTATAAAGACCATTTCAAAAGTTAAAAGTTAAAAAACGCACAAATTTCAATATAAAGGCCATAAGAAAAGTTCCAACTGAAAAAAATCATCAATTTCACCACAAAAACCATTACAAAAGTACAAAGTTTAAAAAACTCTCCAACTTCACTATAAAAACCATTACAAAAGTTCCTAGTAAAAAATTCAACAATTTCACTAAAAAAACCATAACAAAAGTTCCACTTGAAAAAACTCACTAATTCCAGATTGATGACCATTACAAAAGTTCAAAGTTAAAAAACTCACAAGTTTCAATATAAAGACCATAAGAAAAGTTCCAAGTGAAAAAAACCACCAATTTCACCACAAAAACCATTACAAATGTTCAAAGTTAAAAAAAACTCCGCAATTTCACTATAAAACCATTACAATAGTTCCTAGTAAAAAAATTCAACAATTTCACTATAAAAACCATAACAAAAGTTCCATTTGAAAAAACTCACAAATTTCAATATAAAGACCATTACAAAAGTTCAAAGTTAAAAAGCTCACTAATTTCAATATAATGACCATAAGAAAAGTTCCATGTGAAAAAATCACCAATTTCCCCATAAAAACAATTACTAAAGTTCAAAGTTAAAAAAAATAACCAATTTCACTATAAAAACCATAACAAAAATTCCACTTGAAAAAACTCACCAATTCCAGATTGATGACCATTACAAAAGTTCAAAGTTAAAAAACTCACAAATTTCAATATAAAGACCATAAGAAAAGTTCCAAGTGAAAAAAATCACCAATTTCACCACAAAAACCCTCACAAATGTTCAAAGTTAAAAAAACTCTGCAATTTCACTATAAAACCATTACAATAGTTCCTAGTAAAAAAATTCAACAATTTCACTATAAAAACCATAACAAAAGTTCCATCTGAAAAAACTCACAAATTTCAATATAAAGACCATTATAAAAGTTCAAAGTTAAAAAACTCACTAATTTCAATATAATGACCATAAGAAAAGTTCCATGTGAAAAGATCACCAATTTCCCCATAAAAACAATTACTAAAGTTCAAAGTTAAAAAAGTGACCAATTTCACTATAAAAACCATAACAAAAATTACAATTAAAAAAAGTTGGGAATTTCACTATAAAGACCATAACAAAAGCTCAAAGTTTAAAAAATTCTCAATATCACTATATAAACCATTACCAAAGTTCCAAGTCAAAAAACTCATAAATTTCACCATAAAAACAAATATAAAAGTTCAAAGTTAAGAAATTCAACAATTTCACTATAAAGACCATAAAAAAGTTCAAAGTTAAAAAACTACCCAATTTCACTATAAAAAAACCATTACAAGAGTTCCTAGTAAAAAATTCAACAACTTCACTATAAAAAGCATAACAAAAGTTCCATTTGAAAAAACTCACCAATTTCACTATAAAGACCATTACAATAGTTCAATGTTAAAAAACTCACCAATTTCAGTAAATAGGCCATAAGAAAAGTTCAAGTGAAAAAAAATCACCAATTTAACCATAAAAACCATTACGAAAGTAGAAAGTTAAGAAACTCACCAATTTCACTATAAAAACCATTGAAAAAATTCCAGTTAAAAAAACTCAGGATTTCACTATAAAGACCATAACAAAAGTTCGAAGTTGAAAAATTCCGAAATATCACCATATAAAACATTACAAAAGTTCCAAATCGAAAAACTCATCAATTTCTCCCTAAAAACCAGTACAAAAGTTAAAAGTGAAAAAAGTCACCAATGTCACTATAAAGACCATAAATAAAAGTTCAAAGTTAAAAAAACTCCCCAATTTCACTATAAAAACCTTTACAAAATTCCCCCGTCAAAAGTTCAACAATTTCACTATAAAAGCCATAACAAAAGTTCCATTTCAGAAAAATCACCAATTTCGGTATAAAGACCATTTCAAAAGTTAAAAGTTAAAAAACGCACAAATTTCAATATAAAGGCCATAAGAAAAGTTCCAACTGAAAAAAATCATCAATTTCACCACAAAAACCATTACAAAAGTACAAAGTTTAAAAAACTCTCCAACTTCACTATAAAAACCATTACAAAAGTTCCTAGTAAAAAATTCAACAATTTCACTATAAAAACCATAACAAAAGTTCCACTTGAAAAAACTCACCAATTCCAGATTGATGACCATTACAAAAGTTCAAAGTTAAAAAACTCACAAGTTTCAATATAAAGACCATAAGAAAAGTTCCAAGTGAAAAAAACCACCAATTTCACCACAAAAACCATTACAAATGTTCAAAGTTAAAAAAAACTCCGCAATTTCACTATAAAACCATTACAATAGTTCCTAGTAAAAAAATTCAACAATTTCACTATAAAAACCATAACAAAAGTTCCATTTGAAAAAACTCACAAATTTCAATATAAAGACCATTACAAAAGTTCAAAGTTAAAAAGCTCACTAATTTCAATATAATGACCATAAGAAAAGTTCCATGTGAAAAAATCACCAATTTCCCCATAAAAACAATTACTAAAGTTCAAAGTTAAAAAAAATAACCAATTTCACTATAAAAACCATAACAAAAATTCCACTTGAAAAAACTCACCAATTCCAGATTGATGACCATTACAAAAGTTCAAAGTTAAAAAACTCACAAATTTCAATATAAAGACCATAAGAAAAGTTCCAAGTGAAAAAAATCACCAATTTCACCACAAAAACCCTCACAAATGTTCAAAGTTAAAAAAACTCTGCAATTTCACTATAAAACCATTACAATAGTTCCTAGTAAAAAAATTCAACAATTTCACTATAAAAACCATAACAAAAGTTCCATCTGAAAAAACTCACAAATTTCAATATAAAGACCATTATAAAAGTTCAAAGTTAAAAAACTCACTAATTTCAATATAATGACCATAAGAAAAGTTCCATGTGAAAAGATCACCAATTTCCCCATAAAAACAATTACTAAAGTTCAAAGTTAAAAAAGTGACCAATTTCACTATAAAAACCATAACAAAAATTACAATTAAAAAAAGTTGGGAATTTCACTATAAAGACCATAACAAAAGCTCAAAGTTTAAAAAATTCTCAATATCACTATATAAACCATTACCAAAGTTCCAAGTCAAAAAACTCATAAATTTCACCATAAAAACAAATATAAAAGTTCAAAGTTAAGAAATTCAACAATTTCACTATAAAGACCATAAAAAAGTTCAAAGTTAAAAAACTACCCAATTTCACTATAAAAAAACCATTACAAGAGTTCCTAGTAAAAAATTCAACAACTTCACTATAAAAAGCATAACAAAAGTTCCATTTGAAAAAACTCACCAATTTCACTATAAAGACCATTACAATAGTTCAATGTTAAAAAACTCACCAATTTCAGTAAATAGGCCATAAGAAAAGTTCAAGTGAAAAAAAATCACCAATTTAACCATAAAAACCATTACGAAAGTAGAAAGTTAAGAAACTCACCAATTTCACTATAAAAACCATTGAAAAAATTCCAGTTAAAAAAACTCAGGATTTCACTATAAAGACCATAACAAAAGTTCGAAGTTGAAAAATTCCGAAATATCACCATATAAAACATTACAAAAGTTCCAAATCGAAAAACTCATCAATTTCTCCCTAAAAACCAGTACAAAAGTTAAAAGTGAAAAAAGTCACCAATGTCACTATAAAGACCATAAATAAAAGTTCAAAGTTAAAAAAACTCCCCAATTTCACTATAAAAACCTTTACAAAATTCCCCCGTCAAAAGTTCAACAATTTCCATATAAAAGCCATAACAAAAGTTCCATTTCAGAAAAATCACCAATTTCGGTATAAAGACCATTTCAAAAGTTAAAAGTTAAAAAACGCACAAATTTCAATATAAAGGCCATAAGAAAAGTTCCAACTGAAAAAAATCATCAATTTCACCACAAAAACCATTACAAAAGTACAAAGTTTAAAAAACTCTCCAACTTCACTATAAAAACCATTACAAAAGTTCCTAGTAAAAAATTCAACAATTTCACTATAAAAACCATAACAAAAGTTCCACTTGAAAAAACTCACCAATTCCAGATTGATGACCATTACAAAAGTTCAAGGTTAAAAAACTCACAACTTTCAATATAAAGACCATAAGAAAAGTTCCAAGTGAAAAAAACCACCAATTTCACCACAAAAACCATTACAAATGTTCAAAGTTAAAAAAACACCGCAATTTCACTATAAAACCATTACAATAGTTCCTAGTAAAAAAATTCAACAATTTCACTATAAAAACCATAACAAAAGTTCCATTTGAAAAAACTCACAAATTTCAATATAAAGACCATTACAAAAGTTCAAAGTTAAAAAGCTCACTAATTTCAATATAATGACCATAAGAAAAGTTCCATGTGAAAAAATCACCAATTTCCCCATAAAAACAATTACTAAAGTTCAAAGTTAAAAAAAATATCCAATTTCACTATAAAAACCATAACAAAAATTCCACTTGAAAAAACTCACCAATTCCAGATTGATGACCATTACAAAAGTTCAAAGTTAAAAAACTCACAAATTTCAATATAAAGACCATAAGAAAAGTTCCAAGTGAAAAAAATCACCAATTTCACCACAAAAACCCTCACAAATGTTCAAAGTTAAAAAAACTCTGCAATTTCACTATAAAACCATTACAATAGTTCCTAGTAAAAAAATTCAACAATTTCACTATAAAAACCATAACAAAAGTTCCATCTGAAAAAACTCACAAATTTCAATATAAAGACCATTATAAAAGTTCAAAGTTAAAAAACTCACTAATTTCAATATAATGACCATAAGAAAAGTTCCATGTGAAAAGATCACCAATTTCCCCATAAAAACAATTACTAAAGTTCAAAGTTAAAAAAGTGACCAATTTCACTATAAAAACCATAACAAAAATTACAATTAAAAAAAGTTGGGAATTTCACTATAAAGACCATAACAAAAGCTCAAAGTTTAAAAAATTCTCAATATCACTATATAAACCATTACCAAAGTTCCAAGTCAAAAAACTCATAAATTTCACCATAAAAACAAATATAAAAGTTCAAAGTTAAGAAATTCAACAATTTCACTATAAAGACCATAAAAAAGTTCAAAGTTAAAAAACTACCCAATTTCACTATAAAAAAACCATTACAAGAGTTCCTAGTAAAAAATTCAACAACTTCACTATAAAAAGCATAACAAAAGTTCCATTTGAAAAAACTCACCAATTTCACTATAAAGACCATTACAATAGTTCAATGTTAAAAAACTCACCAATTTCAGTAAATAGGCCATAAGAAAAGTTCAAGTGAAAAAAAATCACCAATTTAACCATAAAAACCATTACGAAAGTAGAAAGTTAAGAAACTCACCAATTTCACTATAAAAACCATTGAAAAAATTCCAGTTAAAAAAACTCAGGATTTCACTATAAAGACCATAACAAAAGTTCGAAGTTGAAAAATTCCGAAATATCACCATATAAAACATTACAAAAGTTCCAAATCGAAAAACTCATCAATTTCTCCCTAAAAACCAGTACAAAAGTTAAAAGTGAAAAAAGTCACCAATGTCACCACTATAAAGACCATAAATAAAAGTTCAAAGTTAAAAAAAACTCCCCAATTTCACTATAAAAACCTTTACAAAATTCCCCCGTCAAAAGTTCAACAATTTCACTATAAAAGCCATAACAAAAGTTCCATTTGAGAAAAATCACCAATTTCAGTATAAAGACCATTACAAAAGTTAAAAGTTAAAAAACGCACAAATTTCAATATAAAGGCCATAAGAAAAGTTCCAACTGAAAAAAATCATCAATTTCACCACAAAAACCATTACAAAAGTACAAAGTTTAAAAAACTCTCCAACTTCACTATAAAAACCATTACAAAAGTTCCTAGTAAAAAATTCAACAATTTCACTATAAAAACCATAACAAAAGTTCCACTTGAAAAAACTCACCAATTCCAGATTGATGACCATTACAAAAGTTCAAAGTTAAAAAACTCACAAGTTTCAATATAAAGACCATAAGAAAAGTTCCAAGTGAAAAAAACCACCAATTTCACCACAAAAACCATTACAAATGTTCAAAGTTAAAAAAAACTCCGCAATTTCACTATAAAACCATTACAATAGTTCCTAGTAAAAAAATTCAACAATTTCACTATAAAAACCATAACAAAAGTTCCATTTGAAAAAACTCACAAATTTCAATATAAAGACCATTACAAAAGTTCAAAGTTAAAAAGCTCACTAATTTCAATATAATGACCATAAGAAAAGTTCCATGTGAAAAAATCACCAATTTCCCCATAAAAACAATTACTAAAGTTCAAAGTTAAAAAAGTGACCAATTTCACTATAAAAACCATAACAAAAATTCCACTTGAAAAAACTCACCAATTCCAGATTGATGACCATTACAAAAGTTCAAAGTTAAAAAACTCACAAATTTCAATATAAAGACCATAAGAAAAGTTCCAAGTGAAAAAAATCACCAATTTCACCACAAAAACCCTTACAAATGTTCAAAGTTAAAAAGACTCTGCAATTTCACTATAAAACCATTACAATAGTTCCTAGTAAAAAAATTCAACAATTTCACTATAAAAACCATAACAAAAGTTCCATCTGAAAAAACTCACAAATTTCAATATAAAGACCATTATAAAAGTTCAAAGTTAAAAAACTCACTAATTTCAATATAATGACCATAAGAAAAGTTCCATGTGAAAAGATCACCAATTTCCCCATAAAAACAATTACTAAAGTTCAAAGTTAAAAAAGTGACCAATTTCACTATAAAAACCATAACAAAAATTACAATTAAAAAAAGTTGGGAATTTCACTATAAAGACCATAACAAAAGCTCAAAGTTTAAAAAATTCTCAATATCACTATATAAACCATTACCAAAGTTCCAAGTCAAAAAACTCATAAATTTCACCATAAAAACAAATATAAAAGTTCAAAGTTAAGAAATTCAACAATTTCACTATAAAGACCATAAAAAAGTTCAAAGTTAAAAAACTACCCAATTTCACTATAAAAAAACCATTACAAGAGTTCCTAGTAAAAAATTCAACAACTTCACTATAAAAAGCATAACAAAAGTTCCATTTGAAAAAACTCACCAATTTCACTATAAAGACCATTACAATAGTTCAATGTTAAAAAACTCACCAATTTCAGTAAATAGGCCATAAGAAAAGTTCAAGTGAAAAAAAATCACCAATTTAACCATAAAAACCATTACGAAAGTAGAAAGTTAAGAAACTCACCAATTTCACTATAAAAACCATTGAAAAAATTCCAGTTAAAAAAACTCAGGATTTCACTATAAAGACCATAACAAAAGTTCGAAGTTGAAAAATTCCGAAATATCACCATATAAAACATTACAAAAGTTCCAAATCGAAAAACTCATCAATTTCTCCCTAAAAACCAGTACAAAAGTTAAAAGTGAAAAAAGTCACCAATGTCACTATAAAGACCATAAATAAAAGTTCAAAGTTAAAAAAACTCCCCAATTTCACTATAAAAACCTTTACAAAATTCCCCCGTCAAAAGTTCAACAATTTCACTATAAAAGCCATAACAAAAGTTCCATTTCAGAAAAATCACCAATTTCGGTATAAAGACCATTTCAAAAGTTAAAAGTTAAAAAACGCACAAATTTCAATATAAAGGCCATAAGAAAAGTTCCAACTGAAAAAAATCATCAATTTCACCACAAAAACCATTACAAAAGTACAAAGTTTAAAAAACTCTCCAACTTCACTATAAAAACCATTACAAAAGTTCCTAGTAAAAAATTCAACAATTTCACTATAAAAACCATAACAAAAGTTCCACTTGAAAAAACTCACCAATTCCAGATTGATGACCATTACAAAAGTTCAAAGTTAAAAAACTCACAAGTTTCAATATAAAGACCATAAGAAAAGTTCCAAGTGAAAAAAACCACCAATTTCACCACAAAAACCATTACAAATGTTCAAAGTTAAAAAAAACTCCGCAATTTCACTATAAAACCATTACAATAGTTCCTAGTAAAAAAATTCAACAATTTCACTATAAAAACCATAACAAAAGTTCCATTTGAAAAAACTCACAAATTTCAATATAAAGACCATTACAAAAGTTCAAAGTTAAAAAGCTCACTAATTTCAATATAATGACCATAAGAAAAGTTCCATGTGAAAAAATCACCAATTTCCCCATAAAAACAATTACTAAAGTTCAAAGTTAAAAAAAATAACCAATTTCACTATAAAAACCATAACAAAAATTCCACTTGAAAAAACTCACCAATTCCAGATTGATGACCATTACAAAAGTTCAAAGTTAAAAAACTCACAAATTTCAATATAAAGACCATAAGAAAAGTTCCAAGTGAAAAAAATCACCAATTTCACCACAAAAACCCTTACAAATGTTCAAAGTTAAAAAAACTCTGCAATTTCACTATAAAACCATTACAATAGTTCCTAGTAAAAAAATTCAACAATTTCACTATAAAAACCATAACAAAAGTTCCATCTGAAAAAACTCACAAATTTCAATATAAAGACCATTATAAAAGTTCAAAGTTAAAAAACTCACTAATTTCAATATAATGACCATAAGAAAAGTTCCATGTGAAAAGATCACCAATTTCCCCATAAAAACAATTACTAAAGTTCAAAGTTAAAAAAGTGACCAATTTCACTATAAAAACCATAACAAAAATTACAATTAAAAAAAGTTGGGAATTTCACTATAAAGACCATAACAAAAGCTCAAAGTTTAAAAAATTCTCAATATCACTATATAAACCATTACCAAAGTTCCAAGTCAAAAAACTCATAAATTTCACCATAAAAACAAATATAAAAGTTCAAAGTTAAGAAATTCAACAATTTCACTATAAAGACCATAAAAAAGTTCAAAGTTAAAAAACTACCCAATTTCACTATAAAAAAACCATTACAAGAGTTCCTAGTAAAAAATTCAACAACTTCACTATAAAAAGCATAACAAAAGTTCCATTTGAAAAAACTCACCAATTTCACTATAAAGACCATTACAATAGTTCAATGTTAAAAAACTCACCAATTTCAGTAAATAGGCCATAAGAAAAGTTCAAGTGAAAAAAAATCACCAATTTAACCATAAAAACCATTACGAAAGTAGAAAGTTAAGAAACTCACCAATTTCACTATAAAAACCATTGAAAAAATTCCAGTTAAAAAAACTCAGGATTTCACTATAAAGACCATAACAAAAGTTCGAAGTTGAAAAATTCCGAAATATCACCATATAAAACATTACAAAAGTTCCAAATCGAAAAACTCATCAATTTCTCCCTAAAAACCAGTACAAAAGTTAAAAGTGAAAAAAGTCACCAATGTCACTATAAAGACCATAAATAAAAGTTCAAAGTTAAAAAAACTCCCCAATTTCACTATAAAAACCTTTACAAAATTCCCCCGTCAAAAGTTCAACAATTTCACTATAAAAGCCATAACAAAAGTTCCATTTCAGAAAAATCACCAATTTCGGTATAAAGACCATTTCAAAAGTTAAAAGTTAAAAAACGCACAAATTTCAATATAAAGGCCATAAGAAAAGTTCCAACTGAAAAAAATCATCAATTTCACCACAAAAACCATTACAAAAGTACAAAGTTTAAAAAACTCTCCAACTTCACTATAAAAACCATTACAAAAGTTCCTAGTAAAAAATTCAACAATTTCACTATAAAAACCATAACAAAAGTTCCACTTGAAAAAACTCACCAATTCCAGATTGATGACCATTACAAAAGTTCAAAGTTAAAAAACTCACAAGTTTCAATATAAAGACCATAAGAAAAGTTCCAAGTGAAAAAAACCACCAATTTCACCACAAAAACCATTACAAATGTTCAAAGTTAAAAAAAAACTCCGCAATTTCACTATAAAACCATTACAATAGTTCCTAGTAAAAAAATTCAACAATTTCACTATAAAAACCATAACAAAAGTTCCATTTGAAAAAACTCACAAATTTCAATATAAAGACCATTACAAAAGTTCAAAGTTAAAAAGCTCACTAATTTCAATATAATGACCATAAGAAAAGTTCCATGTGAAAAAATCACCAATTTCCCCATAAAAACAATTACTAAAGTTCAAAGTTAAAAAAAATAACCAATTTCACTATAAAAACCATAACAAAAATTCCACTTGAAAAAACTCACCAATTCCAGATTGATGACCATTACAAAAGTTCAAAGTTAAAAAACTCACAAATTTCAATATAAAGACCATAAGAAAAGTTCCAAGTGAAAAAAATCACCAATTTCACCACAAAAACCCTTACAAATGTTCAAAGTTAAAAAAACTCTGCAATTTCACTATAAAACCATTACAATAGTTCCTAGTAAAAAAATTCAACAATTTCACTATAAAAACCATAACAAAAGTTCCATCTGAAAAAACTCACAAATTTCAATATAAAGACCATTATAAAAGTTCAAAGTTAAAAAACTCACTAATTTCAATATAATGACCATAAGAAAAGTTCCATGTGAAAAGATCACCAATTTCCCCATAAAAACAATTACTAAAGTTCAAAGTTAAAAAAGTGACCAATTTCACTATAAAAACCATAACAAATATTACAATTAAAAAAAGTTGGGAATTTCACTATAAAGACCATAACAAAAGCTCAAAGTTTAAAAAATTCTCAATATCACTATATAAACCATTACCAAAGTTCCAAGTCAAAAAACTCATAAATTTCACCATAAAAACAAATATAAAAGTTCAAAGTTAAGAAATTCAACAATTTCACTATAAAGACCATAAAAAAGTTCAAAGTTAAAAAACTACCCAATTTCACTATAAAAAAACCATTACAAGAGTTCCTAGTAAAAAATTCAACAACTTCACTATAAAAAGCATAACAAAAGTTCCATTTGAAAAAACTCACCAATTTCACTATAAAGACCATTACAATAGTTCAATGTTAAAAAACTCACCAATTTCAGTAAATAGGCCATAAGAAAAGTTCAAGTGAAAAAAAATCACCAATTTAACCATAAAAACCATTACGAAAGTAGAAAGTTAAGAAACTCACCAATTTCACTATAAAAACCATTGAAAAAATTTCAGTTAAAAAAACTCAGGATTTCACTATAAAGACCATAACAAAAGTTCGAAGTTGAAAAATTCCGAAATATCACCATATAAAACATTACAAAAGTTCCAAATCGAAAAACTCATCAATTTCTCCCTAAAAACCAGTACAAAAGTTAAAAGTGAAAAAAGTCACCAATGTCACTATAAAGACCATAAATAAAATTTCAAAGTTAAAAAAACTCCCCAATTTCACTATAAAAACCTTTACAAAATTCCCCCGTCAAAAGTTCAACAATTTCACTATAAAAGCCATAACAAAAGTTCCATTTCAGAAAAATCACCAATTTCGGTATAAAGACCATTTCAAAAGTTAAAAGTTAAAAAACGCACAAATTTCAATATAAAGGCCATAAGAAAAGTTCCAACTGAAAAAAATCATCAATTTCACCACAAAAACCATTACAAAAGTACAAAGTTTAAAAAACTCTCCAACTTCACTATAAAAACCATTACAAAAGTTCCTAGTAAAAAATTCAACAATTTCACTATAAAAACCATACCAAAAGTTCCACTTGAAAAAACTCACCAATTCCAGATTGATGACCATTACAAAAGTTCAAAGTTAAAAAACTCACAAGTTTCAATATAAAGACCATAAGAAAAGTTCCAAGTGAAAAAAACCACCAATTTCACCACAAAAACCATTACAAATGTTCAAAGTTAAAAAAAACTCCGCAATTTCACTATAAAACCATTACAATAGTTCCTAGTAAAAAAATTCAACAATTTCACTATAAAAACCATAACAAAAGTTCCATTTGAAAAAACTCACAAATTTCAATATAAAGACCATTACAAAAGTTCAAAGTTAAAAAGCTCACTAATTTCAATATAATGACCATAAGAAAAGTTCCATGTGAAAAAATCACCAATTTCCCCATAAAAACAATTACTAAAGTTCAAAGTTAAAAAAAATAACCAATTTCACTATAAAAACCATAACAAAAATTCCACTTGAAAAAACTCACCAATTCCAGATTGATGACCATTACAAAAGTTCAAAGTTAAAAAACTCACAAATTTCAATATAAAGACCATAAGAAAAGTTCCAAGTGAAAAAAATCACCAATTTCACCACAAAAACCCTTACAAATGTTCAAAGTTAAAAAAACTCTGCAATTTCACTATAAAACCATTACAATAGTTCCTAGTAAAAAAATTCAACAATTTCACTATAAAAACCATAACAAAAGTTCCATCTGAAAAAACTCACAAATTTCAATATAAAGACCATTATAAAAGTTCAAAGTTAAAAAACTCACTAATTTCAATATAATGACCATAAGAAAAGTTCCATGTGAAAAGATCACCAATTTCCCCATAAAAACAATTACTAAAGTTCAAAGTTAAAAAAGTGACCAATTTCACTATAAAAACCATAACAAAAATTACAATTAAAAAAAGTTGGGAATTTCACTATAAAGACCATAACAAAAGCTCAAAGTTTAAAAAATTCTCAATATCACTATATAAACCATTACCAAAGTTCCAAGTCAAAAAACTCATAAATTTCACCATAAAAACAAATATAAAAGTTCAAAGTTAAGAAATTCAACAATTTCACTATAAAGACCATAAAAAAGTTCAAAGTTAAAAAACTACCCAATTTCACTATAAAAAAACCATTACAAGAGTTCCTAGTAAAAAATTCAACAACTTCACTATAAAAAGCATAACAAAAGTTCCATTTGAAAAAACTCACCAATTTCACTATAAAGACCATTACAATAGTTCAATGTTAAAAAACTCACCAATTTCAGTAAATAGGCCATAAGAAAAGTTCAAGTGAAAAAAAATCACCAATTTAACCATAAAAACCATTACGAAAGTAGGAAGTTAAGAAACTCACCAATTTCACTATAAAAACCATTGAAAAAATTCCAGTTAAAAAAACTCAGGATTTCACTATAAAGACCATAACAAAAGTTCGAAGTTGAAAAATTCCGAAATATCACCATATAAAACATTACAAAAGTTCCAAATCGAAAAACTCATCAATTTCTCCCTAAAAACCAGTACAAAAGTTAAAAGTGAAAAAAGTCACCAATGTCACTATAAAGACCATAAATAAAAGTTCAAAGTTAAAAAAACTCCCCAATTTCACTATAAAAACCTTTACAAAATTCCCCCGTCAAAAGTTCAACAATTTCACTATAAAAGCCATAACAAAAGTTCCATTTCAGAAAAATCACCAATTTCGGTATAAAGACCATTTCAAAAGTTAAAAGTTAAAAAACGCACAAATTTCAATATAAAGGCCATAAGAAAAGTTCCAACTGAAAAAAATCATCAATTTCACCACAAAAACCATTACAAAAGTACAAAGTTTAAAAAACTCTCCAACTTCACTATAAAAACCATTACAAAAGTTCCTAGTAAAAAATTCAACAATTTCACTATAAAAACCATAACAAAAGTTCCACTTGAAAAAACTCACCAATTCCAGATTGATGACCATTACAAAAGTTCAAGGTTAAAAAACTCACAACTTTCAATATAAAGACCATAAGAAAAGTTCCAAGTGAAAAAAACCACCAATTTCACCACAAAAACCATTACAAATGTTCAAAGTTAAAAAAACACCGCAATTTCACTATAAAACCATTACAATAGTTCCTAGTAAAAAAATTCAACAATTTCACTATAAAAACCATAACAAAAGTTCCATTTGAAAAAACTCACAAATTTCAATATAAAGACCATTACAAAAGTTCAAAGTTAAAAAGCTCACTAATTTCAATATAATGACCATAAGAAAAGTTCCATGTGAAAAAATCACCAATTTCCCCATAAAAACAATTACTAAAGTTCAAAGTTAAAAAAAATAACCAATTTCACTATAAAAACCATAACAAAAATTCCACTTGAAAAAACTCACCAATTCCAGATTGATGACCATTACAAAAGTTCAAAGTTAAAAAACTCACAAGTTTCAATATAAAGACCATAAGAAAAGTTCCAAGTGAAAAAAAACCACCAATTTCACCACAAAAACCATTACAAATGTTCAATGTTAAAAAAACTCTGCAATTTCACTATAAAACCATTACAGTAGTTCCTAGTAAAAAAATTCAACAATTTCACTATAAAAACCATAACAAAAGTTCCATTTGAAAAAACTCACAAATTTCAATATAAAGACCATTATAAAAGTTCAAAGTTAAAAAACTCACTAATTTCAATATAATGACCATAAGAAAAGTTCCATGTGAAAAGATCACCAATTTCCCCAAAAAACAATTACTAAAGTTCAAAGTTAAAAAAGTGACCAATTTCACTATAAAAACCATAACAAAAATTACAATTATAAAAAGTTGGGAATTTCACTATAAAGACCATAACAAAAGTTCAAAGTTTAAAAAATTCTCAATATCACTATATAAACCATTACCAAAGTTCCAAGTCAAAAAACTCATAAATTTCACCATAAAAACAAATATAAAAGTTCAAAGTTAAGAAATTCAACAATTTCACTATAAAGACCATAAAAAAGTTAAAAGTTAAAAAACTACCCAATTCCACTATAAAAAAAACCATTACAAGAGTTCCTAGTAAAAAATTCAACAACTTCACTATAAAAAGCATAACAAAAGTTCCATTTGAAAAAACTCACCAATTTCACTATAAAGACCATTACAATAGTTCAAAGTTAAAAAACTCACCAATTTCAGTAAATAGGCCATAAGAAAAGTTCAAGTGAAAAAAAATTACCAATTTAACCATAAAAACCATTACGAAAGTAGAAAGTTAAGAAACTCACCAATTTCACTATCAAAACCATTGAAAAAAATTCCAGTTAAAAAAACTCAGGATTTCACTATAAAGACCATAACAAAAGTTCGAAGTTGAAAAATTCCGAAATATCACCATATAAAACATTACAAAAGTTCCAAATCGAAAAACTCATCAATTTCTCCCTAAAAACCAGTACAAAAGTTAAAAGTGAAAAAAGTCACCAATGTCACCACTATAAAGACCATAAATAAAAGTTCAAAGTTAAAAAAACTCCCCAATTTCACTATAAAAACCTTTACAAAATTCCCCCGTCAAAAGTTCAACAATTTCACTATAAAAGCCATAACAAAAGTTCCATTTGAGAAAAATCACCAATTTCAGTATAAAGACCATTACAAAAGTTCAAAGTTAAAAAACTCACAAATTTCAATATAAAGACCATAAGAAAAGTTCCAAGTGAAAAAAATCACCAATTTCACCACGAAAACCATTACAAATGTTCAAAGTTAAAAAATCTCCGCAATTTCACTATAAAACCATTACAATAGTTCCGAGTAAAAAAATTCAACAATTTCACTATAAAAACCATAACAAAAGTTCCATTTGAAAAAACTCACAAATTTCAATATAAAGACCATTATAAAAGTTCAAAGTTAAAAAACTCACTAATTTCAATATAATGACCATAAGAAAAGTTCCATGTGAAAAGATCACCAATTTCCCCATAAAAACAATTACTAAAGTTCAAAGTTAAAAAAGTGACCAATTTCACTATAAAAACCATAAAAAAAATTACAATTAAAAAAATTTGGGAATTTCACTATAAAGACCATAACAAAAGTTCAAAGTTTAAAAAATTCTCAATATCACTATATAAACCATTACCAAAGTTCCAAGTCAAAAAACTCATAAATATCACCATAAAAACAAATATAAAAGTTCATAGTTAAGAAATTCGACAATTTCACTATAAAGACCATAAAAAAGTTCAAAGTTAAAAAACTACCCAATTTCACTATAAAAAAACCATTACAAGAGTTCCTAGTAAAAAATTCAACAACTTCACTATAAAAAGCATAACAAGGGTTCCATTTGAAAAAACTCACCAATTTCACTATAAAGACCATTACAATAGTTCAAAGTTAAAAAACTCACCAATTTCAGTAAATAGGCCATAAGAAAAGTTCAAGTGAAAATAAATCACCAATTTAACCATAAAAACCATTACGAAAGTAGAAAGTTAAGAAACTCACCAATTTCACTATAAAAACCATTGAAAAAAATTCCAGTTAAAAAAACTCAGGATTTCACTATAAAGACCATAACAAAAGTTCGAAGTTGAAAAATTCCCAAATATCACCATATAAAACATTACAAAAGTTCCAAATCGAAAAACTTATCAATTTCTCCCTAAAAACCAGTACAAAAGTTAAAAGTGAAAAAAGTCACCAATGTCACTATAAAGACCATAAATAAAAGTTCAAAGTTAAAAAAACTCCCCAATTTCACTATAAAAACCTTTACAAAATTCCCCGGTCAAAAGTTCAACAATTTCACTATAAAAGCCATAACAAAAGTTCCATTTGAGAAAAATCACCAATTTCAGTATAAAGACCATTACAAAAGTTAAAAGTTAAAAAACGCACAAATTTCAATATAAAGGCCATAAGAAAAGTTCCAACTGAAAAAAATCATCAATTTCACCACAAAAACCATTAAAAAAGTACAAAGTTTAAAAAACTCTCCAAATTCACTATAAAAACCATTACAAAAGTTCCTAGTAAAAAATTCAACAATTTCACTATAAAAACCATAACAAAAGTTCCACTTGAAAAAACTCACCAATTCTAGATTGATGACCATTACAAAAGTTCAAAGTTAAAAAACTCACAAGTTTCAATATAAAGACCATAAGAAAAGTTCCAAGTGAAAAAAACCACCAATTTCACCACAAAAACCATTACAAATGTTCAAAGTTAAAAAAACTCCGCAATTTCACTATAAAACCATTACAATAGTTCCTATTAAAAAAATTCAACAACTACACTATAAAAACCATCACAAAAGTTCCATTTGAAAAACTCACAAATTTCAATATAAAGACCATTATAAAAGGTCAAAGTTAAAAAGCTCACTAATTTCAATATAATGACCATAAGAAAAGTTCCATGTGAAAAAATCACCAATTTCCCCATAAAAACAATTACTAAAGTTCAAAGTTAAAAAAATAACCAATTTCACTATAAAATCCATAACAAAAATTCCACTTGAAAAAACTCACCAATTCCAGATTGATGACCATTACAAAAGTTCAAAGTTAAAAAACTCACAAGTTTCAATATAAAGACCATAAGAAAAGTTCCAAGTGAAAAAACCCACCAATTTCACCACAAAAACCATTACAAATGTTCAAAGTTAAAAAAACTCCGCAATTTCACTATAAAACCATTACAATTGTTCCTATTAAAAAAATTCAACAATTTCACTATAAAAACCATAACAAAAGTTCCATTTGAAAAACCTCACAAATTTCAATATAAAGACCATTATAAAAGTTCGAAGTTAAAAAGCTCACTAATTTCAATATAATGACCATAAGAAAAGTTCCATGTGAAAAGATCACCAATTTCCCCATAAAAACAATTACTAAAGTTCAAAGTTAAAAAAGTGACCAAGTTCACTATAAAAACCATAACAAAAATTACAATTAAAAAAAGTTGGGAATTTCACTATAAAGACCATAACAAAAGTTCAAAGTTTAAAAAATTCTCAATATCACTATATAAACCATTACCAAAGTTCCAAGTCAAAAAACTCATAAATATCAACATAAAAACAAATATACAAGTTCAAAGTTAAGAAATTCAACAATTTCACTATAAAGACCATAAAAAAGTTCAAAGTTAAAAAACTACCCAATTTCACTATAAAAAAACCATTACAAGAGTTCCTAGTAAAAAATTCAACAACTTCACTATAAAAAGCATAACAAAAGTTCCATTTGAAAAAACTCACCAATTTCACTATAAAGACCATTACAATAGTTCAAAGTTAAAAAGCTCACCAATTTCAGTAAATAGGCCATAATAAAAGTACAAGTGAAAAAAAATCACCAATTTAACCATAAAAACCATTACGAAAGTAGAAAGTTAAGAAACTCACCAATTTCACTATAAAAACCATTGAAAAAAATTCGAGTTAAAAATACTCAGGATTTCACTATAAAGACCATAACAAAAGTTCGAAGTTGAAAAAATCCCAAATATCACCATATAAAACATTACAAAAGTTCCAAATCGAAAAACTCATCAATATCTCCCTAAAAACCAGTACAAAAGTTAAAAGTGAAAAAAGTCACCAATGTCACTATAAAGACCATAAATAAAAGTTTAAAGTTAAAAAAACTCCCCAATTTCACTATAAAAACCTTTACAAAATTCCCCCGTCAAAAGTTCAACAATTTCACTATAAAAGCCATAACAAAAGTTCCATTTGAGAAAAATCACCAATTTCAGTATAAAGACCATTACAAAAGTTAAAAGTTAAAAAACGCACAAATTTCAATATAAAGGCCATAAGAAAAGTTCCAACTGAAAAAAATCATCAATTTCACCACAAAAACCATTACAAAAGTACAAAGTTTAAAAAACTCTCCAACTTCACTATAAAAACCATTACAAAAGTTCCTAGTAAAAAATTCAACAATTTCACTATAAAAACCATAACAAAAGATCCACTTGCAAAAACTCACCAATTCCAGATTGATGACCATTACAAAAGTTCAAAGTTAAAAAACTCACAAGTTTCAATATAAAGACCATAAGAAAAGTTCCAAGTGGAAAAAACCACCAATTTCACCACAAAAACCATTACAAATGTTCAAAGTTAAAAAAACTCCGCAATTTCACTATAAAACCATTACAATAGTTCCTATTAAAAAAATTCAAAAATTTCACTATAAAAACCATCACAAAAGTTCCATTTGAAAAACCTCACAAATTTCAATATAAAGACCATTATAAAAGTTCAAAATTAAAAAGCTCACTAATTTCAATATAATGACCATAAGAAAAGTTCCATGTGAAAAAATCACCAATTTCCCCATAAAAACAATTACTAAAGTTCAAAGTTAAAAAAATAACCAATTTCACTATAAAATCCATAAGAAAAATTCCACTTTAAAAAACTCACCAATTCCAGATTGATGACCATTACAAAAGTTCAAAGTTAAAAAACTCA
Source organism: Lathyrus sativus (assembly GCA_963859935.3). Classification (NCBI taxonomy): domain Eukaryota; kingdom Viridiplantae; phylum Streptophyta; class Magnoliopsida; order Fabales; family Fabaceae; genus Lathyrus; species Lathyrus sativus. The sequence goes on along the minus strand of CAWUDS030002191.1, from coordinate 41,287 downwards.
CAAGTTTCAATATAAAGACCATAAGAAAAGTTCCAAGTGAAAAAAACCACCAATTTCACCACAAAAACCATTACAAATGTTCAAAGTTAAAAAAACTCCGCAATTTCACTATAAAACCATTACTATAGTTCCTATTAAAAAAATTCAACAATTTAACTATAAAAACCATAACAAAAGTTCCATTTGAAAAAACTCACAAATTTCAATATAAAGACCATTATAAAAGTTCAAAGTTAAAAAGCTCACTAATTTAAATATAATGACCATAAGAAGAGTTCCATGTGAAAAGATCACCAATTTCCCCATATAAACAATTACTTAAGTTCAAAGTTAAAATAGTGACCAATTTCACTATAAAAACCATAACAAAAATTACAATTAAAAAAAGTTGGGAATTTCACTATAAAGACCATAACAAAAGTTCAAAGTTTAAAAAATTCTCAATATCACTATATAAACCATTACCAAAGTTCCAAGTCAAAAAACTCATAAATTTCACCATAAAAACAAATATAAAAGTTCAAAGTTAAAAAATTCAACAATTTCACTATAAAGACCATAAAAAAGTTCAAAGTTAAAAAACTACCTAATTTCACTATAAAAAAACCATTACAAGAGTTCCTAGTAAAAAATTCAACAACTTCACTATAAAAAGCATAACAAAAGTTACATTTGAAAAAACTCACCAATTTCACTATAAAGACCAATACAATAGTTCAAAGTTAAAAAAACTCACCAATTTCAATAAATAGGCTATAAGAAAAGTTCTAGTGAAAAAAAAATCACCAATTTAACCATAAAAACCATTACGAAAGTAGAAAGTTAAGAAACTCACCAATATCACTATAAAAACCATTGAAAAAAATTCGAGTTAAAAAAACTCAGGATTTCACTATAAAGACCATAACAAAAGTTCGAAGTTGAAAAAATCCCAAATATCACCATATAAAACATTACAAAAGTTCCAAATCGAAAAACTCATCAATTTCTCCCTAAAAACCAGTACAAAAGTTAAAAGTGAAAAAAGTCACCAATGTCACTATAAAGACCATAAATAAAAGTTCAAAGTTAAAAAAACTCCCCAATTTCACTATAAAAACCTTTACAAAATTCCCCCGTCAAAAGTTCAACAATTTCACTATAAAAGCCATAACAAAAGTTCCATTTGAGAAAAATCACCAATTTCAGTATAAAGACCATTACAAAAGTTAAAAGTTAAAAAACGCACAAATTTCAATATAAAGGCCATAAGAAAAGTTCCAACTGAAAAAAATCATCAATTTCACCACAAAAACCATTACAAAAGTACAAAGTTTAAAAAACTCTCCAACTTCACTATAAAAACCATTACAAAAGTTCCTAGTAAAAAATTCAACAATTTCACTATAAAAACCATAACAAAAGTTCCACTTGAAAAAACTCACCAATTCCAGATTGATGACCATTACAAAAGTTCAAGGTTAAAAAACTCACAACTTTCAATATAAAGACCATAAGAAAAGTTCCAAGTGAAAAAAACCACCAATTTCACCACAAAAACCATTACAAATGTTCAAAGTTAAAAAAACACCGCAATTTCACTATAAAACCATTACAATAGTTCCTAGTAAAAAAATTCAACAATTTCACTATAAAAACCATAACAAAAGTTCCATTTGAAAAAACTCACAAATTTCAATATAAAGACCATTACAAAAGTTCAAAGTTAAAAAGCTCACTAATTTCAATATAATGACCATAAGAAAAGTTCCATGTGAAAAAATCACCAATTTCCCCATAAAAACAATTACTAAAGTTCAAAGTTAAAAAAAATAACCAATTTCACTATAAAAACCATAACAAAAATTCCACTTGAAAAAACTCACCAATTCCAGATTGATGACCATTACAAAAGTTCAAAGTTAAAAAACTCACAAGTTTCAATATAAAGACCATAAGAAAAGTTCCAAGTGAAAAAAAACCACCAATTTCACCACAAAAACCATTACAAATGTTCAATGTTAAAAAAACTCTGCAATTTCACTATAAAACCATTACAGTAGTTCCTAGTAAAAAAATTCAACAATTTCACTATAAAAACCATAACAAAAGTTCCATTTGAAAAAACTCACAAATTTCAATATAAAGACCATTATAAAAGTTCAAAGTTAAAAAACTCACTAATTTCAATATAATGACCATAAGAAAAGTTCCATGTGAAAAGATCACCAATTTCCCCAAAAAACAATTACTAAAGTTCAAAGTTAAAAAAGTGACCAATTTCACTATAAAAACCATAACAAAAATTACAATTATAAAAAGTTGGGAATTTCACTATAAAGACCATAACAAAAGTTCAAAGTTTAAAAAATTCTCAATATCACTATATAAACCATTACCAAAGTTCCAAGTCAAAAAACTCATAAATTTCACCATAAAAACAAATATAAAAGTTCAAAGTTAAGAAATTCAACAATTTCACTATAAAGACCATAAAAAAGTTAAAAGTTAAAAAACTACCCAATTCCACTATAAAAAAAACCATTACAAGAGTTCCTAGTAAAAAATTCAACAACTTCACTATAAAAAGCATAACAAAAGTTCCATTTGAAAAAACTCACCAATTTCACTATAAAGACCATTACAATAGTTCAAAGTTAAAAAACTCACCAATTTCAGTAAATAGGCCATAAGAAAAGTTCAAGTGAAAAAAAATTACCAATTTAACCATAAAAACCATTACGAAAGTAGAAAGTTAAGAAACTCACCAATTTCACTATCAAAACCATTGAAAAAAATTCCAGTTAAAAAAACTCAGGATTTCACTATAAAGACCATAACAAAAGTTCGAAGTTGAAAAATTCCGAAATATCACCATATAAAACATTACAAAAGTTCCAAATCGAAAAACTCATCAATTTCTCCCTAAAAACCAGTACAAAAGTTAAAAGTGAAAAAAGTCACCAATGTCACCACTATAAAGACCATAAATAAAAGTTCAAAGTTAAAAAAACTCCCCAATTTCACTATAAAAACCTTTACAAAATTCCCCCGTCAAAAGTTCAACAATTTCACTATAAAAGCCATAACAAAAGTTCCATTTGAGAAAAATCACCAATTTCAGTATAAAGACCATTACAAAAGTTAAAAGTTAAAAAACGCACAAATTTCAATATAAAGGCCATAAGAAAAGTTCCAACTGAAAAAAATCATCAATTTCACCACAAAAACCATTACAAAAGTACAAAGTTTAAAAAACTCTCCAACTTCACTATAAAAACCATTACAAAAGTTCCTAGTAAAAAATTCAACAATTTCACTATAAAAACCATAACAAAAGATCCACTTGAAAAAACTCACCAATTCCAGATTGATGACCATTACAAAAGTTCAAAGTTAAAAAACTCACAAGTTTCAATATAAAGACCATAAGAAAAGTTCCAAGTGAAAAAAAACCACCAATTTAGCCACAAAAACCATTACAAATGTTCAAAGTTAAAAAAACTCCGCAATTTCACTATAAAACCATTACAATAGTTCCTAGTAAAAAAATTCAACAATTTCACTATAAAAACCATAACAAAAGTTCCATTTGAAAAAACTCACAAATTTCAATATAAAGACCATTATAAAAGTTCAAAGTTAAAAAGCTCACTAATTTCAATATAATGACCATAAGAAAAGTTCCATGTGAAAAAATCACCAATTTCCCCATAAAAACAATTACTAAAGTTCAAAGTTAAAAAAATAACCAATTTCACTATAAAAACCATAACAAAAATTCCACTTGAAAAAACTCACCAATTCCATATTGATGACCATTACAAAAGTTCAAAGTTAAAAAACTCACAAATTTCAATATAAAGACCATAAGAAAAGTTCCAAGTGAAAAAAATCACCAATTTCACCACGAAAACCATTACAAATGTTCAAAGTTAAAAAATCTCCGCAATTTCACTATAAAACCATTACAATAGTTCCGAGTAAAAAAATTCAACAATTTCACTATAAAAACCATAACAAAAGTTCCATTTGAAAAAACTCACAAATTTCAATATAAAGACCATTATAAAAGTTCAAAGTTAAAAAACTCACTAATTTCAATATAATGACCATAAGAAAAGTTCCATGTGAAAAGATCACCAATTTCCCCATAAAAACAATTACTAAAGTTCAAAGTTAAAAAAGTGACCAATTTCACTATAAAAACCATAAAAAAAATTACAATTAAAAAAATTTGGGAATTTCACTATAAAGACCATAACAAAAGTTCAAAGTTTAAAAAATTCTCAATATCACTATATAAACCATTACCAAAGTTCCAAGTCAAAAAACTCATAAATATCACCATAAAAACAAATATAAAAGTTCATAGTTAAGAAATTCGACAATTTCACTATAAAGACCATAAAAAAGTTCAAAGTTAAAAAACTACCCAATTTCACTATAAAAAAACCATTACAAGAGTTCCTAGTAAAAAATTCAACAACTTCACTATAAAAAGCATAACAAGGGTTCCATTTGAAAAAACTCACCAATTTCACTATAAAGACCATTACAATAGTTCAAAGTTAAAAAACTCACCAATTTCAGTAAATAGGCCATAAGAAAAGTTCAAGTGAAAATAAATCACCAATTTAACCATAAAAACCATTACGAAAGTAGAAAGTTAAGAAACTCACCAATTTCACTATAAAAACCATTGAAAAAAATTCCAGTTAAAAAAACTCAGGATTTCACTATAAAGACCATAACAAAAGTTCGAAGTTGAAAAATTCCCAAATATCACCATATAAAACATTACAAAAGTTCCAAATCGAAAAACTTATCAATTTCTCCCTAAAAACCAGTACAAAAGTTAAAAGTGAAAAAAGTCACCAATGTCACTATAAAGACCATAAATAAAAGTTCAAAGTTAAAAAAACTCCCCAATTTCACTATAAAAACCTTTACAAAATTCCCCGGTCAAAAGTTCAACAATTTCACTATAAAAGCCATAACAAAAGTTCCATTTGAGAAAAATCACCAATTTCAGTATAAAGACCATTACAAAAGTTAAAAGTTAAAAAACGCACAAATTTCAATATAAAGGCCATAAGAAAAGTTCCAACTGAAAAAAATCATCAATTTCACCACAAAAACCATTAAAAAAGTACAAAGTTTAAAAAACTCTCCAAATTCACTATAAAAACCATTACAAAAGTTCCTAGTAAAAAATTCAACAATTTCACTATAAAAACCATAACAAAAGTTCCACTTGAAAAAACTCACCAATTCTAGATTGATGACCATTACAAAAGTTCAAAGTTAAAAAACTCACAAGTTTCAATATAAAGACCATAAGAAAAGTTCCAAGTGAAAAAAACCACCAATTTCACCACAAAAACCATTACAAATGTTCAAAGTTAAAAAAACTCCGCAATTTCACTATAAAACCATTACAATAGTTCCTATTAAAAAAATTCAACAACTACACTATAAAAACCATCACAAAAGTTCCATTTGAAAAACTCACAAATTTCAATATAAAGACCATTATAAAAGGTCAAAGTTAAAAAGCTCACTAATTTCAATATAATGACCATAAGAAAAGTTCCATGTGAAAAAATCACCAATTTCCCCATAAAAACAATTACTAAAGTTCAAAGTTAAAAAAATAACCAATTTCACTATAAAATCCATAACAAAAATTCCACTTGAAAAAACTCACCAATTCCAGATTGATGACCATTACAAAAGTTCAAAGTTAAAAAACTCACAAGTTTCAATATAAAGACCATAAGAAAAGTTCCAAGTGAAAAAACCCACCAATTTCACCACAAAAACCATTACAAATGTTCAAAGTTAAAAAAACTCCGCAATTTCACTATAAAACCATTACAATTGTTCCTATTAAAAAAATTCAACAATTTCACTATAAAAACCATAACAAAAGTTCCATTTGAAAAACCTCACAAATTTCAATATAAAGACCATTATAAAAGTTCGAAGTTAAAAAGCTCACTAATTTCAATATAATGACCATAAGAAAAGTTCCATGTGAAAAGATCACCAATTTCCCCATAAAAACAATTACTAAAGTTCAAAGTTAAAAAAGTGACCAAGTTCACTATAAAAACCATAACAAAAATTACAATTAAAAAAAGTTGGGAATTTCACTATAAAGACCATAACAAAAGTTCAAAGTTTAAAAAATTCTCAATATCACTATATAAACCATTACCAAAGTTCCAAGTCAAAAAACTCATAAATATCAACATAAAAACAAATATACAAGTTCAAAGTTAAGAAATTCAACAATTTCACTATAAAGACCATAAAAAAGTTCAAAGTTAAAAAACTACCCAATTTCACTATAAAAAAACCATTACAAGAGTTCCTAGTAAAAAATTCAACAACTTCACTATAAAAAGCATAACAAAAGTTCCATTTGAAAAAACTCACCAATTTCACTATAAAGACCATTACAATAGTTCAAAGTTAAAAAGCTCACCAATTTCAGTAAATAGGCCATAATAAAAGTACAAGTGAAAAAAAATCACCAATTTAACCATAAAAACCATTACGAAAGTAGAAAGTTAAGAAACTCACCAATTTCACTATAAAAACCATTGAAAAAAATTCGAGTTAAAAATACTCAGGATTTCACTATAAAGACCATAACAAAAGTTCGAAGTTGAAAAAATCCCAAATATCACCATATAAAACATTACAAAAGTTCCAAATCGAAAAACTCATCAATATCTCCCTAAAAACCAGTACAAAAGTTAAAAGTGAAAAAAGTCACCAATGTCACTATAAAGACCATAAATAAAAGTTTAAAGTTAAAAAAACTCCCCAATTTCACTATAAAAACCTTTACAAAATTCCCCCGTCAAAAGTTCAACAATTTCACTATAAAAGCCATAACAAAAGTTCCATTTGAGAAAAATCACCAATTTCAGTATAAAGACCATTACAAAAGTTAAAAGTTAAAAAACGCACAAATTTCAATATAAAGGCCATAAGAAAAGTTCCAACTGAAAAAAATCATCAATTTCACCACAAAAACCATTACAAAAGTACAAAGTTTAAAAAACTCTCCAACTTCACTATAAAAACCATTACAAAAGTTCCTAGTAAAAAATTCAACAATTTCACTATAAAAACCATAACAAAAGATCCACTTGCAAAAACTCACCAATTCCAGATTGATGACCATTACAAAAGTTCAAAGTTAAAAAACTCACAAGTTTCAATATAAAGACCATAAGAAAAGTTCCAAGTGGAAAAAACCACCAATTTCACCACAAAAACCATTACAAATGTTCAAAGTTAAAAAAACTCCGCAATTTCACTATAAAACCATTACAATAGTTCCTATTAAAAAAATTCAAAAATTTCACTATAAAAACCATCACAAAAGTTCCATTTGAAAAACCTCACAAATTTCAATATAAAGACCATTATAAAAGTTCAAAATTAAAAAGCTCACTAATTTCAATATAATGACCATAAGAAAAGTTCCATGTGAAAAAATCACCAATTTCCCCATAAAAACAATTACTAAAGTTCAAAGTTAAAAAAATAACCAATTTCACTATAAAATCCATAAGAAAAATTCCACTTTAAAAAACTCACCAATTCCAGATTGATGACCATTACAAAAGTTCAAAGTTAAAAAACTCACAAGTTTCAATATAAAGACCATAAGAAAAGTTCCAAGTGAAAAAAACCACCAATTTCACCACAAAAACCATTACAAATGTTCAAAGTTAAAAAAACTCCGCAATTTCACTATAAAACCATTACTATAGTTCCTATTAAAAAAATTCAACAATTTAACTATAAAAACCATAACAAAAGTTCCATTTGAAAAAACTCACAAATTTCAATATAAAGACCATTATAAAAGTTCAAAGTTAAAAAGCTCACTAATTTAAATATAATGACCATAAGAAGAGTTCCATGTGAAAAGATCACCAATTTCCCCATATAAACAATTACTTAAGTTCAAAGTTAAAATAGTGACCAATTTCACTATAAAAACCATAACAAAAATTACAATTAAAAAAAGTTGGGAATTTCACTATAAAGACCATAACAAAAGTTCAAAGTTTAAAAAATTCTCAATATCACTATATAAACCATTACCAAAGTTCCAAGTCAAAAAACTCATAAATTTCACCATAAAAACAAATATAAAAGTTCAAAGTTAAAAAATTCAACAATTTCACTATAAAGACCATAAAAAAGTTCAAAGTTAAAAAACTACCTAATTTCACTATAAAAAAACCATTACAAGAGTTCCTAGTAAAAAATTCAACAACTTCACTATAAAAAGCATAACAAAAGTTACATTTGAAAAAACTCACCAATTTCACTATAAAGACCAATACAATAGTTCAAAGTTAAAAAAACTCACCAATTTCAATAAATAGGCTATAAGAAAAGTTCTAGTGAAAAAAAAATCACCAATTTAACCATAAAAACCATTACGAAAGTAGAAAGTTAAGAAACTCACCAATATCACTATAAAAACCATTGAAAAAAATTCGAGTTAAAAAAACTCAGGATTTCACTATAAAGACCATAACAAAAGTTCGAAGTTGAAAAAATCCCAAATATCACCATATAAAACATTACAAAAGTTCCAAATCGAAAAACTCATCAATTTCTCCCTAAAAACCAGTACAAAAGTTAAAAGTGAAAAAAGTCACCAATGTCACTATAAAGACCATAAATAAAAGTTCAAAGTTAAAAAAACTCCCCAATTTCACTATAAAAACCTTTACAAAATTCCCCCGTCAAAAGTTCAACAATTTCACTATAAAAGCCATAACAAAAGTTCCATTTGAGAAAAATCACCAATTTCAGTATAAAGACCATTACAAAAGTTAAAAGTTAAAAAACGCACAAATTTCAATATATAGGCCATAAGAAAAGTTCAAACTGAAAAAAATCATCAATTTCACCACAAAAACCATTACAAAAGTACAAAGTTTAAAAAACTCTCCAACTTCACTATAAAAACCATTACAAAAGTTCCTAGTAAAAAATTCAACAATTTCACTATAAAAACCATAACAAAAGATCCACTTGAAAAAACTCACCAATTCCAGATTGATGACCATTACAAAAGTTCAAAGTTAAAAAACTCACAAGTTTCAATATAAAGACCATAAGAAAAGTTCCAAGTGAAAAAAAAACACCAATTTAGCCACAAAAACCATTACAAATGTTCAAAGTTAAAAAAACTCCGCAATTTCACTATAAAACCATTACAATAGTTCCTAGTAAAAAAATTCAACAATTTCACAATAAAAACCATAACAAAAGTTCCATTTGAAAAAACTCACAAATTTCAATATAAAGACCATTATAAAAGTTCAAAGTTCACTAATTTCAATATAATGACCATAAGAAAAGTTCCATGTGAAAAAATCACCAATTTCCCCATAAAAACAATTACTAAAGTTCAAAGTTAAAAAAATAACCAATTTCACTATAAAAACCATAACAAAAATTCCACTTGAAAAAACTCACCAATTCCAGATTCATGACCATTACAAAAGTTCAAAGTTAAAAAACTCGCAAATTTCAATATAAAGACCATAAGAAAAGTTCCAAGTGAAAAAAATCACCAATTTCACCACAAAAACCATTACAAATGTTCAAAGTTAAAAAAACTCCGCAATTTCACTATAAAACCATTACAATAGTTCCTAGTAAAAAAATTCAACAGTTTCACTATAAAAACCATAACAAAAGTTCCATTTGAAAAAACTCACAAATTTCAATATAAAGACCATTATAAAAGTTCAAAGTTAAAAAACTAACTAATTTCAATATAATGACCATAAGAAAAGTTCCATGTGAAAAGATCACCAATTTCGCCATAAAAACAATCACTAAAGTTCAAAGTTTAAAAAGTGACCAATTTCACTATAAAAACCATAACAAAAATTAAAATTAAAAAAAGTTGGGAATTTCACTATAAAGACCATAACAAAAGTTCAAAGTTTAAAAAATTCTCAATATCACTATATAAACCATTACCAAAGTTCCAAGTCAAAAAACTCATAAATTTCACCATAAAAACAAATATAAAAGTTCAAAGTAAAAAAATTCAACAATTTCACTATAAAGACCATAAAAAAGTTCAAAGTTAAAAAACTACCCAATTTCACTATAAAAAAAACATTACAAGAGTTCCTAGTAAAAAATTCAACAACTTCACTATAAAAAGCATAACAAAAGTTCCATTTGAAAAAACTCACCAATTTCACTATAAAGACCATTACAATAGTTCAAAGTTAAAAAACTCACCAATTTCAATAAATAGGCTATAAGAAAAGTTCAAGTGAAAAAAAAATCACCAATTTAACCATAAAAACCATTACGAAAGTAGAAAGTTAAGAAACTCACCAATTTCACTATAAAAACCATTGAAAAAAATTCGAGTTAAAAAAACTCAGGATTTCACTATAAAGACCATAACAAAAGTTCGAAGTTGAAAAAATCCCAAATATCACCATATAAAACATTACAAAAGTTCCAAATCGAAAAACTCATCAATTTCTCCCTAAAAACCAGTACAAAAGTTAAAAGTGAAAAAAGTCACCAATGTCACTATAAAGACCATAAATAAAAGTTCAAAGTTAAAAAAACTCCCCAATTTCACTATAAAAACCTTTACAAAATTCCCCCGTCAAAAGTTCAAAAATTTCACTATAAAAGCCATAACAAAAGTTCCATTTGAGAAAAATCACCAATTTCAGTATAAAGACCATTACAAAAGTTAAAAGTTAAAAAACGCACAAATTTCAATATAAAGGCCATAAGAAAAGTTCCAACTGAAAAAAATCATCAATTTCACAACAAAAACCATTACAAAAGTACAAAGTTTAAAAAACTCTCCAACTTCACCATAAAAACCATTACAAAAGTTCCTAGTAAAAAATTCAACAATTTCACTATAAAAACCATAACAAAAGATCCACTTGAAAAAACTCACCAATTCCAGATTGATGACCATTACAAAAGTTCAAAGTTAAAAAACTCACAAGTTTCAATATAAAGACCATAAGAAAAGTTCCAAGTGAAAAAAACCACCAATTTAGCCACAAAAACCATTACAAATGTTCAAAGTTAAAAAAACTCCGCAATTTCACTATAAAACCATTACAATAGTTCTTGTAAAAAAATTCAACAATTTCACTATAAAAACCATAACAAAAGTTCCATTTGAAAAAACTCACAAATTTCAATATAAAGACCATTATAAAAGTTCAAAGTTCACTAATTTCAATATAATGACCATAAGAAAAGTTCCATGTGAAAAAATCACCAATTTCCCCATAAAAACAATTACTAAAGTTCAAAGTTAAAAAAATAACCAATTTCACTATAAAAACCATAACAAAAATTCCACATGAAAAAACTCACCAATTCCAGATTCATGACCATTACAAAAGTTCAAAGTTAAAAAACTCGCAAATTTCAATATAAAGACCATAAGAAAAGTTCCAAGTGAAAAAAATCACCAATTTCACCACAAAAACCATTACAAATGTTCAAAGTTAAAAAAACTCCGCAATTTCACTATAAAACCATTACAATAGTTCCTAGTAAAAAAATTCAACAGTTTCACTATAAAAACCATAACAAAAGTTCCATTTGAAAAAACTCACAAATTTCAATATAAAGACCATTATAAAAGTTCAAAGTTAAAAAACTCACTAATTTCAATATAATGACCATAAGAAGAGTTCCATGTGAAAAGATCACCAATTTCCCCATAAAAACAATTACTAAAGTTCAAAGTTAAAAAAGTGACCAATTTCACTATAAAAACCATAACAAAAATTACAATTAAAAAAAGTTGGGAATTTCACTATAAAGACCATAACAAAAGTTCAAAGTTTAAAAAATTCTCAATATCACTATATAAACCATTACCAAAGTTCCAAGTCAAAAAACTCATAAATTTCACCATAAAAACAAATATAAAAGTTCAAAGTTAAAAAATTCAACAATTTCACTATAAAGACCACAAAAAAGTTCAAAGTTAAAAAACTACCCAATTTCACTATAAAAAAACCATTACAAGAGTTCCTAGTAAAAAATTCAACAACTTCACTATAAAAAGCATAACAAAAGTTCCATTTGAAAAAACTCACCAATTTCACTATAAAGACCATTACAATAGTTCAAAGTTAAAAAAACACACCAATTTCAATAAATAGGCTATAAGAAAAGTTCAAGTGAAAAAAAATCACCAATTTAACCATTAAAACCATTACGAAAGTAGAAAGTTAAGAAACTCACCAATTTCACTATAAAAACCATTGAAAAAAATTCCAGTTAAAAAAACTCAGGATTTCACTATAAAGACCATAACAAAAGTTCGAAGTTGAAAAATTCCCAAATATCACCATATAAAACATTACAAAAGTTCCAAATCGAAAAACTCATCAATTTCTCCCTAAAAACCAGTACAAAAGTTAAAAGTGAAAAAAGTCACCAATGTCACTATAAAGACCATAAATAAAAGTTCAAAGTTAAAAAAACTCCTCAATTTCACTATAAAAACCTTTACAAAATTCCCCCGTCAAAAGTTCAACAATTTCACTATAAAAACCATAACAAAAGTTCCATTTGAGAAAAATCACCAATTTCAGTATAAAGACCATTACAAAAGTTAAAAGTTAAAAAACGCACAAATTTCAATATAAAGGCCATAAGAAAAGTTCCAACTGAAAAAAATCATCAATTTCACCACAAAAACCATTACACAAGTACAAAGTTTTAAAAACTCTCCAACTTCACTATAAAAACCATTACAAAAGTTCCTAGTAAAAAATTCAACAATTTCACTATAAAAACCATAACAAAAGATCCACTTGAAAAAACTCACCAATTCCAGATTGATGACCATTACAAAAGTTCAAAGTTAAAAAACTCACAAGTTTCAATATAAAGACCATAAGAAAAGTTCCAAGTGAAAAAAACCACCAATTTAGCCACAAAAACCATTACAAATGTTCAAAGTTAAAAAAACTCCGCAATTTCACTATAAAACCATTACAATAGTTCCTAGTAAAAAAATTCAACAATTTCACTATAAAAACCATAACAAAAGTTCCATTTGAAAAAACTCACAAATTTCAATATAAAGACCATTATAAAAGTTCAAAGTTCACTAATTTCAATATAATGACCATAAGAAAAGTTCCATGTGAAAAAATCACCAATTTCCCCATAAAAAAAATTACTAAAGTTCAAAGTTAAAAAAATAACCAATTTCACTATAAAAACCATAACAAAAGTTCCACTTGAAAAAACTCACCAATTCCAGATTGATGACCATTACAAAGGTTCAAAGTTAAAAAACTCAGAAATTTCAATATAAAGACCATAAGAAAAGTTCCAAGTGAAAAAAATCACCAATTTCACCACAAAAACCATTACAAATGTTCAAAGTTAAAAAAACTCCGCAATTTCACTATAAAACCATTACAATAGTTCCTAGTAAAAAAATTCAACAGTTTCACTATAAAAACCATAACAAAAGTTCCATTTGAAAAAACTCACAAATTTCAATATAAAGACCATTATAAAAGTTCAAAGTTAAAAAACTCACTAATTTCAATATAATGACCATAAGAAAAGTTCCATGTGAAAAGATCACCAATTTCCCCATAAAAACAATTACTAAAGTTCAAAGTTAAAAAAGTGACCAATTTCACTATAAAAACCATAACAAAAATTAAAATTAAAAAAAGTTGGGAATTTCACTATAAAGACCATTACAAAAGTTCAAAGTTTAAAAAATTCTCAATATCACTATATAAACCATTACCAAAGTTCCAAGTCAAAAAACTCATAAATTTCACCATAAAAACAAATATAAAAGTTCAAAGTTAAAAAATTCAACAATTTCACTATAAAGACCATAAAAAAGTTCAAAGTTAAAAAACTACCCAATTTCACTATAAAAAAAACATTACAAGTGTTCCTAGTAAAAAATTCAACAACTTCACTATAAAAAGCATAACAAAAGTTCCATTTGAAAAAACTCACCAATTTCACTATAAAGACCATTACAATAGTTCAAAGTTAAAAAACTCACCAATTTCAATAAATAGGCTATAAGAAAAGTTCAAGTGAAAAAAAAATCACCAATTTAACCATAAAAACCATTACGAAAGTAGAAAGTTAAGAAACTCACCAATTTCACTATAAAAACCATTGAAAAAAATTCGAGTTAAAAATACTCAGGATATCACTATAAAGACAATAACAAAAGTTCGAAGTTGAAAAAATCCCAAATATCACCATATAAAACATTACTAAAGTACCAAATCGAAAAACTCATCAATTTCTCCCTAAAAACCAGTACAAAAGTTAAAAGTGAAAAAAGTCACCAATGTCACTATAAAGACCATAAATAAAAGTTCAAAGTTAAAAAAACTCCCCAATTTCACTATAAAAACCTTTACAAAATTCCCCCGTCAAAAGTTCAACAATTTCACTATAAAAGCCATAACAAAAGTTCCATTTGAGAAAAATCACCAATTTCAGTATAAAGACCATTACAAAAGTTAAAAGTTAAAAAACGCACAAATTTCAATATAAAGGCCATAAGAAAAGTTCCAACTGAAAAAAATCATCAATTTCACCACAAAAACCATTACAAAAGTACAAAGTTTAAAAAACTCTCCAACTTCACTATAAAAACCATTACAAAAGTTCCTAGTAAAAAATTCAACAATTTTACTATAAAAACCATAACAAAAGATCCACTTGAAAAAACTCACGAATTCCAGATTGATGACCATTACAAAAGTTCAAAGTTAAAAAACTCACAAGTTTCAATATAAAGACCATAAGAAAAGTTCCAAGGGAAAAAAAACCACCAATTTAGCCACAAAAACCATTACAAATGTTCAAAGTTAAAAAAACTCCGCAATTTCACTATAAAACCATTACAATAGTTCCTAGTAAAAAAATTCAACAGTTTCACTATAAAAACCATAACAAAAGTTCCATTTGAAAAAACTCACAAATTTCAATAAAAAGACCATTATAAAAGTTCAAAGTTAAAAAGCTCACTAATTTAAATATATTGACCATAAGAAAAGTTCCATGTGAAAAAGTCACCAATTTCCCCATAAAAACAATTACTAAAGTTCAAAGTTAAAAAAATAACCAATTTCACTATAAAAACCATAAGAAAAATTCCACTTGAAAAAACTCACCAATTCCAGATTGATGACCTTTACAAAAGTTCAAAGTTAAAAAACTCAGAAATTTCAATATAAAGACCATAAGAAAAGTTCCAAGTGAAAAAAATCACCAATTTCACCACAAAAACCATTACAAATGTTCAAAGTTAAAAAAACTCCGCAATTTCACTATAAAACCATTACAATAGTTCCTAGTAAAAAAATTCAACAGTTTCACTATAAAAACCATAACAAAAGTTCCATTTGAAAAAACTCACAAATTTCAATATAAAGACCATTATAAAAGTTCAAAGTTAAAAAACTCACTAATTTCAATATAATGACCATAAGAAGAGTTCCATTTGAAAAGATCACCAATTTCCCCATAAAAACAATTACTAAAGTTCAAAGTTAAAAAAGTGACCAATTTCACTATAAAAACCATAACAAAAATTACAATTAAAAAAAGTTGGGAATTTCACTATAAAGACCATAACAAAAGTTCAAAGTTTAAAAAATTCTCAATATCACTATATAAACCATTACCAAAGTTCCAAGTCAAAAAACTCATAAATTTCAAGATAAAAACAAATATAAAAGTTCAAACTTAAAAAATTAAACAATTTCACTATAAAGACCATAAAAAAGTTCAAAGTTAAAAAACTACCCAATTTCACTATAAAAAAACCATTACAAGAGTTCCTAGTAAAAAATTCAACAACTTCACTATAAAAAGCATAACAAAAGTTCCATTTGAAAAAACTCACCAATTTCACTATAAAGACCATTACAATAGTTCAAAGTTAAAAAACTCACCAATTTCAATAAATAGGCCATAAGAAAAGTTCAAGTGAAAAAAAATCACCAATTTAACCATAAAAACCATTACGAAAGTAGAAAGCTAAGAAACTCACCAATTTCACTATAAAAACCATTGAAAAAAATTCCAGTTAAAAAAACTCAGGATTTCACTATAAAGACCATAACAAAATTTCGAAGTTGAAAAATTCCCAAATATCACCATATAAAACATTACAAAAGTTCCAAATCGAAAAACTCATCAATTTCTCCCTAAAAACCATTACAAAAGTTAAAAGTGAAAAAAGTCACCAATGTCACTATAAAGACCATAAATAAAAGTTCAAAGTTAAAAAAACTCCCCAATTTCACTATAAAAACCTTTACAAAATTCCCCCGTCAAAAGTTCAACAATTTCACTATAAAAGCCATAACAAAAGTGCCATTTGAGAAAAATCACCAATTTCAGTATAAAGACCATTACAAAAGTTAAAAGTTAAAAAACGCACAAATTTCAATATAAAGGCCATAAGAAAAGTTCCAACTGAAAAAAATCATCAATTTCACCACAAAAACCATTACAAAAGTACAAAGTTAAAAAAACTCTCCAACTTCACTATAAAAACCATTACAAAAGTTCCTAGTAAAAAATTCAACAATTTCACTATAAAAACCATAACAAAAGTTCCACTTGAAAAAACTCACCAATTCCAGATTGATGACCATTACAAAAGTTCAAAGTTAAAAAACTCACAAGTTTCAATATAAAGACCATAAGAAAAGTTCCAAGTGAAAAAAAACCACCAATTTAGCCACAAAAACCATTACAAATGTTCAAAGTTAAAAAAACTCCGCAATTTCACTATAAAACCATTACCATAGTTCCTAGTAAAAAAATTCAACAATTTCACTATAAAAACCATAACAAAAGTTCCATTTGAAAAAACTCACAAATTTCAATATAAAGACCATTATAAAAGATCAAAGTTAAAAAGCTCACTAATTTCAATATAATGACCATAAGAAAAGTTCCATGTGAAAAAATCACCAATTTCCCCATAAAAACAATTACTAAAGTTCAAAGTTAAAAAAATAACAAATTTCACTATAAAAACCATAAGAAAACTTCCACTTGAAAAAACTCACCAATTCCAGATTGATGACCATTACAAAAGTTCAAAGTTAAAAAACTCAGAAATTTCAATATAAAGACCATAAGAAAAGTTCCAAGTGAAAAAAATCACCAATTTCACCACAAAAACCATTACAAATGTTCAAAGTTAAAAAAAACTCCGCAATTTCACTATAAAACTATTACAATAGTTCCTAGTAAAAAAATTCAACAGTTTCACTATAAAAACCATAACAAAAGTTCCATTTGAAAAAACTCACAAATTTCAATATAAAGACCATTATAAAAGTTCAAAGTTAAAAAACTCACTAATTTCAATATAATGACCATAAGAAGAGTTCCATGTGAAAAGATCACCAATTTCCCCATAAAAACAATTACTAAAGTTCAAAGCTAAAAAAGCGACCAATTTCACTATAAAAACCATAACAAAAATTACAATTAAAAAAAGTTGGGAATTTCACTATAAAGACCATAACAAAAGTTCAAAGTTAAAAAAATTCTCAATATCACTATATAAACCATTACCAAAGTTCCAAGTCAAAAAACTCATAAATTTCACCATAAAAACAAATATAAAAGTTCAAACTTAAAAAATTAAACAATTTCACTATAAAGACCATAAAAAAGTTCAAAGTTAAAAAACTACCCAATTTCACTATAAAAAAACCATTACAAGAGTTCCTAGTAAAAAATTCAACAACTTCACTATAAAAAGCATAACAAAAGTTCCATTTGAAAAAACTCACCAATTTCACTATAAAGACCATTACAATAGTTCAAAGTTAAAAAACTCACCAATTTCAATAAATAGGCCATAAGAAAAGTTCAAGTGAAAAAAAATCACCAATTTAACCATAAAAACCATTACGAAAGTAGAAAGCTAAGAAACTCACCAATTTCACTATAAAAACCATTGAAAAAAATTCCAAATAAAAAAACTCAGGATTTCACTATAAAGACCATAACAAAATTTCGAAGTTGAAAAATTCCCAAATATCACCATATAAAACATTACAAAAGTTCCAAATCGAAAAACTCATCAATTTCTCCCTAAAAACCAGTACAAAAGTTAAAAGTGAAAAAAGTCACCAATGTCACTATAAAGACCATAAATAAAAGTTCAAAGTTAAAAAAACTCCCCAATTTCACTATAAAAACCTTTACAAAATTCCCCCGTCAAAAGTTCAACAATTTCACTATAAAAGCCATAACAAAAGTTCCATTTGAGAAAAATCACCAATTTCAGTATAAAGACCATTACAAAAGTTAAAAGTTAAAAAACGCACAAATTTCAATATAAAGGCCATAAGAAAAGTTCCAACTGAAAAAAATCATCAATTTCACCACAATAACCATTACAAAAGTACAAAGTTTAAAAAACTCTCCAACTTCACTATAAAAACCATTACAAAAGTTCCTAGTAAAAAATTCAACAATTTCACTATAAAAACCAAAACAAAAGTTCCACTTGAAAAAACTCACCAATTCCAGATTGATGACCATTACAAAAGTTCAAAGTTAAAAAACTCACAAGTTTCAATATAAAGACCATAAGAAAAGTTCCAAGTGAAAAAAAACCACCAATTTAGCCACAAAAACCATTACAAATGTTCAAAGTTAAAAAAACTCCGCAATTTCACTATAAAACCATTACAATAGTTCCTAGTAAAAAAATTCAACAATTTCACTATAAAAACCATAACAAAAGTTCCATTTGAAGAAACTCACAAATTTCAATATAAAGACCATTATAAAAGTTCAAAGTTCACTAATTTCAATATAATGACCATAAGAAAAGTTCCATGTGAAAAAATCAACAATTTCCCCATAAAAACAATTACTAAAGTTCAAAGTTAAAAAAATAACCAATTTCACTATAAAAACCATAACAAAAATTCCTCTTGAAAAAACTCACCAATTCCAGATTCATGACCATTACAAAAGTTCAAAGTTAAAAAACTCACAAATTTCAATATAAAGACCATAAGAAAAGTTCCAAGTGAAAAAAATCACCAATTTCACCACAAAAACCATTACAAATGTTCAAAGTTAAAAAAACTCCGCAATTTCACTATAAAACCATTACAATAGTTCCTTGTAAAAAAATTCAACAGTTTCACTATAAAAACCATAACAAAAGTTCCATTTGAAAAAACTCACAAATTTCAATATAAAGACCATTATAAAAGTTCAAAGTTAAAAAACTCACTAATTTCAATATAATGACCATAAGAAAAGTTCCATGTGAAAAGATCACCAATTTCCCCATAAAAACAATTACTAAAGTTCAAAGTTTAAAAAGTGACCAATTTCACTATAAAAACCATAACAAAAATTAAAATTAAAAAAAGTTGGGAATTTCACTATAAAGACCATAACAAAAGTTCATAGTTTAAAAAATTCTCAATATGACTATATAAACCATTACCAAAGTTCCAAGTCAAAAAACTCATAAATTTCACCATAAAAACAAATGTAAAAGTTCAAAGTTAAAAAATTCAACAATTTCACTATAAAGACCATAAAAAAGTTCAAAGTTAAAAAACTACCCAATTTCACTATAAAAAAAACATTACAAGAGTTCCTAGTAAAAAATTCAACAACTTCACTATAAAAAGCATAACAAAAGTTCCATTTGAAAAAACTCACCAATTTCACTATAAAGACCATTACAATAGTTCAAAGTTAAAAAACTCACCAATTTCAATAAATAGGCTATAAGAAAAGTTCAAGTGAAAAAAAAATCACCAATTTAACCATAAAAACCATTACGAAAGTAGAAAGTTAAGAAACTCACCAATTTCACTATAAAAACCATTGAAAAAAATTCGAGTTAAAAAAACTCAGGATTTCACTATATAGACCATAACAAAAGTTCGAAGTTGAAAAAATCCCAAATATCACCATATAAAACATTACAAAAGTTCCAAATCGAAAAACTCATCAATTTCTCCCTAAAAACCAGTACAAAAGTTAAAAGTGAAAAAAGTCACCAATGTCACTATAAAGACCATAAATAAAAGTTCAAAGTTAAAAAAACTCCCCAATTTCACTATAAAAACCTTTACAAAATTCCCCCGTCAAAAGTTCAACAATTTCACTATAAAAGCCATAACAAAAGTTCCATTTGAGAAAAATCACCAATTTCAGTATAAAGACCATTACAAAAGTTCAAAGTTAAAAAACTCACAAGTTTCAATATAAAGACCATAAGAAAAGTTCCAAGGGAAAAAAAACCACCAATTTAGCCACAAAAACCATTACAAATGTTCAAAGTTAAAAAAACTCCGCAATTTCACTATAAAACCATTACAATAGTTCCTAGTAAAAAAATTCAACAATTTCACTATAAAAACAATAACAAAAGTTCCATTTGAAAAAACTCACAAATTTCAATAAAAAGACCATTATAAAAGTTCAAAGTTAAAAAGCTCACTAATTTAAATATATTGACCATAAGAAAAGTTCCATGTGAAAAAGTCACCAATTTCCCCATAAAAACAATTACTAAAGTTCAAAGTTAAAAAAATAACCAATTTCACTATAAAAACCATAAGAAAAATTCCACTTGAAAAAACTCACCAATTCCAGATTGATGACCTTTACAAAAGTTCAAAGTTAAAAAACTCAGAAATTTCAATATAAAGACCATAAGAAAAGTTCCAAGTGAAAAAAATCACCAATTTCACCACAAAAACCATTACAAATGTTCAAAGTTAAAAAAACTCCGCAATTTCACTATAAAACCATTACAATAGTTCCTAGTAAAAAAATTCAACAGTTTCACTATAAAAACCATAACAAAAGTTCCATTTGAAAAAACTCACAAATTTCAATATAAAGACCATTATAAAAGTTCAAAGTTAAAAAACTCACTAATTTCAATATAATGACCATAAGAAGAGTTCCATTTGAAAAGATCACCAATTTCCCCATAAAAACAATTACTAAAGTTCAAAGTTAAAAAAGTGACCAATTTCACTATAAAAACCATAACAAAAATTACAATTAAAAAAAGTTGGGAATTTCACTATAAAGACCATAACAAAAGTTCAAAGTTTAAAAAATTCTCAATATCACTATATAAACCATTACCAAAGTTCCAAGTCAAAAAACTCATAAATTTCAAGATAAAAACAAATATAAAAGTTCAAACTTAAAAAATTAAACAATTTCACTATAAAGACCATAAAAAAGTTCAAAGTTAAAAAACTACCCAATTTCACTATAAAAAAACCATTACAAGAGTTCCTAGTAAAAAATTCAACAACTTCACTATAAAAAGCATAACAAAAGTTCCATTTGAAAAAACTCACCAATTTCACTATAAAGACCATTACAATAGTTCAAAGTTAAAAAACTCACCAATTTCAATAAATAGGCCATAAGAAAAGTTCAAGTGAAAAAAAATCACCAATTTAACCATAAAAACCATTACGAAAGTAGAAAGCTAAGAAACTCACCAATTTCACTATAAAAACCATTGAAAAAAATTCCAGTTAAAAAAACTCAGGATTTCACTATAAAGACCATAACAAAATTTCGAAGTTGAAAAATTCCCAAATATCACCATATAAAACATTACAAAAGTTCCAAATCGAAAAACTCATCAATTTCTCCCTAAAAACCATTACAAAAGTTAAAAGTGAAAAAAGTCACCAATGTCACTATAAAGACCATAAATAAAAGTTCAAAGTTAAAAAAACTCCCCAATTTCACTATAAAAACCTTTACAAAATTCCCCCGTCAAAAGTTCAACAATTTCACTATAAAAGCCATAACAAAAGTGCCATTTGAGAAAAATCACCAATTTCAGTATAAAGACCATTACAAAAGTTAAAAGTTAAAAAACGCACAAATTTCAATATAAAGGCCATAAGAAAAGTTCCAACTGAAAAAAATCATCAATTTCACCACAAAAACCATTACAAAAGTACAAAGTTAAAAAAACTCTCCAACTTCACTATAAAAACCATTACAAAAGTTCCTAGTAAAAAATTCAACAATTTCACTATAAAAACCATAACAAAAGTTCCACTTGAAAAAACTCACCAATTCCAGATTGATGACCATTACAAAAGTTCAAAGTTAAAAAACTCACAAGTTTCAATATAAAGACCATAAGAAAAGTTCCAAGTGAAAAAAAACCACCAATTTAGCCACAAAAACCATTACAAATGTTCAAAGTTAAAAAAACTCCGCAATTTCACTATAAAACCATTACCATAGTTCCTAGTAAAAAAATTCAACAATTTCACTATAAAAACCATAACAAAAGTTCCATTTGAAAAAACTCACAAATTTCAATATAAAGACCATT
The DNA here is from genome assembly GCA_963859935.3 of Lathyrus sativus. Lineage (NCBI taxonomy): Eukaryota > Viridiplantae > Streptophyta > Magnoliopsida > Fabales > Fabaceae > Lathyrus > Lathyrus sativus. The sequence continues at coordinate 18,846 of CAWUDS030002191.1, read as the reverse complement.
ATAAAAGATCAAAGTTAAAAAGCTCACTAATTTCAATATAATGACCATAAGAAAAGTTCCATGTGAAAAAATCACCAATTTCCCCATAAAAACAATTACTAAAGTTCAAAGTTAAAAAAATAACAAATTTCACTATAAAAACCATAAGAAAACTTCCACTTGAAAAAACTCACCAATTCCAGATTCATGACCATTACAAAAGTTCAAAGTTAAAAAACTCAGAAATTTCAATATAAAGACCATAAGAAAAGTTCCAAGTGAAAAAAATCACCAATTTCACCACAAAAACCATTACAAATGTTCAAAGTTAAAAAAAACTCCGCAATTTCACTATAAAACTATTACAATAGTTCCTAGTAAAAAAATTCAACAGTTTCACTATAAAAACCATAACAAAAGTTCCATTTGAAAAAACTCACAAATTTCAATATAAAGACCATTATAAAAGTTCAAAGTTAAAAAACTCACTAATTTCAATATAATGACCATAAGAAGAGTTCCATGTGAAAAGATCACCAATTTCCCCATAAAAACAATTACTAAAGTTCAAAGCTAAAAAAGCGACCAATTTCACTATAAAAACCATAACAAAAATTACAATTAAAAAAAGTTGGGAATTTCACTATAAAGACCATAACAAAAGTTCAAAGTTTAAAAAATTCTCAATATCACTATATAAACCATTACCAAAGTTCCAAGTCAAAAAACTCATAAATTTCACCATAAAAACAAATATAAAAGTTCAAACTTAAAAAATTAAACAATTTCACTATAAAGACCATAAAAAAGTTCAAAGTTAAAAAACTACCCAATTTCACTATAAAAAAACCATTACAAGAGTTCCTAGTAAAAAATTCAACAACTTCACTATAAAAAGCATAACAAAAGTTCCATTTGAAAAAACTCACCAATTTCACTATAAAGACCATTACAATAGTTCAAAGTTAAAAAACTCACCAATTTCAATAAATAGGCCATAAGAAAAGTTCAAGTGAAAAAAAATCACCAATTTAACCATAAAAACCATTACGAAAGTAGAAAGCTAAGAAACTCACCAATTTCACTATAAAAACCATTGAAAAAAATTCCAGTTAAAAAAACTCAGGATTTCACTATAAAGACCATAACAAAATTTCGAAGTTGAAAAATTCCCAAATATCACCATATAAAACATTACAAAAGTTCCAAATCGAAAAACTCATCAATTTCTCCCTAAAAACCAGTACAAAAGTTAAAAGTGAAAAAAGTCACCAATGTCACTATAAAGACCATAAATAAAAGTTCAAAGTTAAAAAAAACTCCCCAATTTCACTATAAAAACCTTTACAAAATTCCCCCGTCAAAAGTTCAACAATTTCACTATAAAAGCCATAACAAAAGTTCCATTTGAGAAAAATCACCAATTTCAGTATAAAGACCATTACAAAAGTTAAAAGTTAAAAAACGCACAAATTTCAATATAAAGGCCATAAGAAAAGTTCCAACTGAAAAAAATCATCAATTTCACCACAATAACCATTACAAAAGTACAAAGTTTAAAAAACTCTCCAACTTCACTATAAAAACCATTACAAAAGTTCCTAGTAAAAAATTCAACAATTTCACTATAAAAACCAAAACAAAAGTTCCACTTGAAAAAACTCACCAATTCCAGATTGATGACCATTACAAAAGTTCAAAGTTAAAAAACTCACAAGTTTCAATATAAAGACCATAAGAAAAGTTCCAAGTGAAAAAAAACCACCAATTTAGCCACAAAAACCATTACAAATGTTCAAAGTTAAAAAAACTCCGCAATTTCACTATAAAACCATTACAATAGTTCCTAGTAAAAAAATTCAACAATTTCACTATAAAAACCATAACAAAAGTTCCATTTGAAGAAACTCACAAATTTCAATATAAAGACCATTATAAAAGTTCAAAGTTCACTAATTTCAATATAATGACCATAAGAAAAGTTCCATGTGAAAAAATCAACAATTTCCCCATAAAAACAATTACTAAAGTTCAAAGTTAAAAAAATAACCAATTTCACTATAAAAACCATAACAAAAATTCCTCTTGAAAAAACTCACCAATTCCAGATTCATGACCATTACAAAAGTTCAAAGTTAAAAAACTCACAAATTTCAATATAAAGACCATAAGAAAAGTTCCAAGTGAAAAAAATCACCAATTTCACCACAAAAACCATTACAAATGTTCAAAGTTAAAAAAACTCCGCAATTTCACTATAAAACCATTACAATAGTTCCTAGTAAAAAAATTCAACAGTTTCACTATAAAAACCATAACAAAAGTTCCATTTGAAAAAACTCACAAATTTCAATATAAAGACCATTATAAAAGTTCAAAGTTAAAAAACTCACTAATTTCAATATAATGACCATAAGAAAAGTTCCATGTGAAAAGATCACCAATTTCCCCATAAAAACAATTACTAAAGTTCAAAGTTTAAAAAGTGACCAATTTCACTATAAAAACCATAACAAAAATTAAAATTAAAAAAAGTTGGGAATTTCACTATAAAGACCATAACAAAAGTTCATAGTTTAAAAAATTCTCAATATGACTATATAAACCATTACCAAAGTTCCAAGTCAAAAAACTCATAAATTTCACCATAAAAACAAATGTAAAAGTTCAAAGTTAAAAAATTCAACAATTTCACTATAAAGACCATAAAAAAGTTCAAAGTTAAAAAACTACCCAATTTCACTATAAAAAAAACATTACAAGAGTTCCTAGTAAAAAATTCAACAACTTCACTATAAAAAGCATAACAAAAGTTCCATTTGAAAAAACTCACCAATTTCACTATAAAGACCATTACAATAGTTCAAAGTTAAAAAACTCACCAATTTCAATAAATAGGCTATAAGAAAAGTTCTAGTGAAAAAAAAATCACCAATTTAACCATAAAAACCATTACGAAAGTAGAAAGTTAAGAAACTCACCAATTTCACTATAAAAACCATTGAAAAAAATTTGAGTTAAAAAAACTCAGGATTTCACTATAAAGACCATAACAAAAGTTCGAAGTTGAAAAAATCCCAAATATCACCATATAAAACATTACAAAAGTTCCAAATCGAAAAACTCATCAATTTCTCCCTAAAAACCAGTACAAAAGTTAAAAGTGAAAAAAGTCACCAATGTCACTATAAAGACCATAAATAAAAGTTCAAAGTTAAAAAAACTCCCCAATTTCACTATAAAAACCTTTACAAAATTCCCCCGTCAAAAGTTCAACAATTTCACTATAAAAGCCATAACAAAAGTTCCATTTGAGAAAAATCACCAATTTCAGTATAAAGACCATTACAAAAGTTAAAAGTTAAAAAACGCACAAATTTCAATATAAAGGCCATAAGAAAAGTTCCAAGTGAAAAAAAATCACCAATTTCACCACAAAAACCATTACAAATGTTCAAAGTTAAAAAAACTCCGCAATTTCACTATAAAACCATTACAATAGTTCCTAGTAAAAAAATTCAACAATTTCACTATAAAAACCATAACAAAAGTTCCATTTGAAAAAACTCACAAATTTCAATATAAAGACCATTATAAAAGTTCAAAGTTAAAAAGCTCACTAATTTCAATATATTGACCATAAGAAAAGTTCCATGTGAAAAAATCACCAATTTCCCCATAAAAACAATTACTAAAGTTCAAAGTTAAAAAAATAACCAATTTCACTATAAAAACCATAAGAAAAATTCCACTTGACAAAACTCACCAATTCCAGATTGATGACCATTACAAAAGTTCAAAGTTAAAAAACTCAGAAATTTCAATATAAAGACCATAAGAAAAGTTCCAAGTGAAAAAAATCACCAATTTCACCACAAAAACCATTACAAATGTTCAAAGTTAAAAAAACTCCGCAATTTCACTATAAAACCATTACAATAGTTCCTAGTAAAAAAATTCAACAGTTTCACTATAAAAACCATAACAAAAGTTCCATTTGAAAAAACTCACAAATTTCAATATAAAGACCATTATAAAAGTTCAAAGTTAAAAAACTCATTAATTTCAATATAATGACCATAAGAAGAGTTCCATGTGAAAAGATCACCAATTTCCCCATAAAAACAATTACTAAAGTTCAAAGTTAAAAAAGTGACCAATTTCACTATAAAAACCATGACAAAAATTACAATTATAAAAAGTTGGGAATTTCACTATAAAGACCATAACAAAAGTTCAAAGTTTAAAAAATTCTCAATATCACTATATAAACCATTACCAAAGTTCCAAGCCAAAAAACTCATAAATTTCACCATAAAAACAAATATAAAAGTTCAAACTTAAAAAATTCAACAATTTCACTATAAAGACCACAAAAAAGTTCAAAGTTAAAAAACTACCCAATTTCACTATAAAAAAACCATTACAAGAGTTCCTAGTAAAAAATTCAACAACTTCACTATAAAAAGCATAACAAAAGTTCCATTTGAAAAAACTCACCAATTTCACTATAAAGACCATTACAATAGTTCAAAGTTAAAAAACTCACCAATTTCAATAAATAGGCTATAAGAAAAGTTCAAGTGAAAAAAATCACCAATTTAACCATAAAAACCATTACGAAAGTAGAAAGTTAAGAAACTCACCAATTTCACTATAAAAACCATTGAAAAAAATTCCAGTTAAAAAAACTCAGGATTTCACTATAAAGACCATAACAAAAGTTCGAAGTTGAAAAATTCCCAAATATCACCATATAAAACATTACAAAAGTTCCAAATCGAAAAACTCATCAATTTCTCCCTAAAAACCAGTACAAAAGTTAAAAGTGAAAAAAGTCACTAATATCACTATAAAGACCATAAATAAAAGTTCAAAGTTAAAAAAACTCCCCAATTTCACTATAAAAACCTTTACAAAATTCCCCCGTCAAAAGTTCAACAATTTCACTATAAAAGCCATAACAAAAGTGCCATTTGAGAAAAATCACCAATTTCAGTATAAAGACCATTACAAAAGTTAAAAGTCAAAAAACACACAAATTTCAATATAAAGGCCATAAGAAAAGTTCCAACTGAAAAAAACCAACAATTTCACCACAAAAACCATTACAAAAGTACAAAGTTAAAAAAACTCTCCAACTTCACTATAAAAACCATTACAAAAGTTCCTAGTAAAAAATTCAACAATTTCACTATAAAAACCATAACAAAAGTTCCACTTGAAAAAACTCACCAATTCCAGATTGATGACCATTACAAAAGTTCAAAGTTAAAAAACTCACAAGTTTCAATATAAAGACCATAAGAAAAGTTCCAAGTGAAAAAAACCACCAATTTAGCCACAAAAACCATTACAAATGTTCAAAGTTAAAAAAACTCCGCAATTTCACTATAAAACCATTACAATAGTTCCTAGTAAAAAAATTCAACAATTTCAATATAAAACCCATAACAAAAGTTCCATTTGAAAAAACTCACAAATTTCAATATAAAGACCATTATAAAAGTTCAAAGTTAAAAAGCTCACTAATTTCAATATAATGACCATAAGAAAAGTTCCATGTGAAAAAATCACCAATTTCCCCATAAAAATAATTAGTAAAGTTCAAAGTTAAAATAATATAAAAACCATAACAAAACTTCCACTTGAAAAAACTCACCAATTCCAGATTGATGACCATTACAAATGTTCAAAGTTAAAAAACTCAGAAATTTCAATATAGACCATAAGAAAACTTCCAAGTGAAAAAAAATCACCAATTTCACCACAAAAACCATTACAAATGTTCAAAGTTAAAAAAACTCCGCAATTTCACTATAAAACCATTACAATAGTTCCTAGTAAAAAAATTCAACAGTTTCACTATAAAAACCATAACAAAAGTTCCATTTGAAAAAACTCACAAATATCAATATAAAGACCATTATAAAAGTTCAAAGTTAAAAAAACTCACTAATTTCAATATAATGACCATAAGAAGAGTTCCATCTGAAAAGATCACCAATTTCCCCATAAAAACAATTACTAAAGTTCAAAGTTAAAAAAGTGACCAATTTCACTATAAAAACCATAACAAAAATTACAATTATAAAAAGTTGGGAATTTGACTATAAAGACCATAACAAAAGTTCAAAGTTTAAAAAATTCTCAATATCACTATATAAACCATTACCAAAGTTCCAAGTCAAAAAACTCATAAATTTCACCATAAAAACAAATATAAAAGTTCAAACTTAAAAAATTCAACAATTTCACTATAAAGACCATAAAAAAGTTCAAAGTTAAAAAACTACCCAATTTCACTATAAAAAAACCATTACAAGAGTTCCTAGTAAAAAATTCAACAACTTCACTATAAAAAGCATAACAAAAGTTCCATTTGAAAAAACTCACCAATTTCACTATAAAGACCATTACAATAGTTCATAGTTAAAAAACTCACCAATTTCAATAAATAGGCCATAAGAAAAGTTCAAGTGAAAAAAAATCACCAATTTAACCATAAAAACCATTACGAAAGTAGAAAGCTAAGAAACTCACCAATTTCACTATAAAAACCATTGAAAAAAATTCCAGTTAAAAAAACTCAAGATTTCACTATAAAGACCATAACAAAAGGTCGAAGTTGAAAAATTCCCAAATATCACCATATAAAACATTACAAAAGTTCCAAATCGAAAAACTCATCATTTTCTCCCTAAAAACAAGTACAAAAGTTAAAAGTGAAAAAAGTCACCAATATCACTATAAAGACCATAAATAAAAGTTCAAAGTTAAAAAAACTCCCCAATTTCACTATAAAAACCTTTACAAAATTCCCCCGTCAAAAGTTCAACAATTTCACTATAAAAGCCATAACAAAAGTTCCATTTGAGAAAAATCACCAATATCAGTATAAAGACCATTACAAAAGTTAAAAGTTAAAAAACGCACAAATTTCAATATAGAGGCCATAAGAAAAGTTCCAACTGAAAAAAAATCATCAATTTCCCCACAAAAACCATTACAAAAGTACAAAGTTTAAAAAACTCTCCAACTTCACTATAAAAACCATTACAAAAGTTCCTAATAAAAGATTCAACAATTTCACTATAAAAACCATAACAAAAGTTCCACTTGAAAAAACTCACCAATTCCAGATTGATGACCATTACAAAAGTTCAAAGTTAAAAAACTCACAAGTTTCAATATAAAGACCATAAGAAAAGTTCCAAGTGAAAAAAACCACCAATTTCACCACAAAAAACATTACAAATGTTCAAAGTTAAAAAAACTCCGCAATTTCACTATAAAACCATTACAATAGTTCCTAGTAAAAAAATTCAACAATTTCACTATAAAAACCATAACAAAAGTTCCATTTGAAAAAACTCACAAATTTCAATATAAAGACCATTATAAAAGTTCAAAGTTAAAAAGCTCACTAATTTCAATATAATGACCATAAGAAAAGTTCCATGTGAAAAAATCACCAATTTCCCCATAAAAACAATTACTAAAGTTCAAAGTTAAAAAAATAACCAATTTCACTATAAAAACCATAACAAAAATTCCACTTGAAAAAACTCACCAATTCCAGATTGATGACCATTACAAAAGTTCAAAGTTAAAAAACTCACAAATTTCAATATAAAGACCATAAGAAAAGTTCCAAGTGAAAAAAATCACCAATTTCACCACAAAAACCATTACAAATGTTCAAAGTTAAAAAAACTCCGCAATTTCACTATAAAACCATTACAATAGTTCCAAGTAAAAAAAATTCAACAGTTTCACTATAAAAACCATAACAAAAGTTCCATTTGAAAAAACTCACAAATTTCAATATAAAGACCATTATAAAAGTTCAAAGTTAAAAAACTCACTAATTTCAATATAATGAGCATAAGAAAAGTTCCATGTGAAAAGATCACCAATTTCCCCATAAAAACAATTACTAAAGGTCAAAGTTAAAAAACGACCAATTTCACTATAAAAACCATAACAAAAATTACAATTAAAAAAAGTTGGGAATTTCACTTCAAAGACCATAACAAAAGTTCAAATTTAAAAAAGTTCTCAATATCACTGTATAAACCATTACCAATGTTCCAAGTCAAAAAACTCATCAATTTCACCATAAAAACAAATATAAAAGTTCAAAGTTAAAAAATTCAACAATTTCAATATAAAGACCATAAAAAAGTTCAAAGTTAAAAAACTACCCAATTTCACTATAAAAAACCATTACAAGAGTTCCTAGTAAAAAATTCAACAACTTCACTATAAAAAGCATAACAAAAGTTCCATTTGAAAAAACTCACCAATTTCACTATAAAGACCATTACAATAGTTCAAAGTTAAAAAAACTCACCAATTTCAATAAATAGGCCATAAGAAAAGTTCAAGTGAAAAAAAATCCCCAATTTAACCATAAAAACCATTACGAAAGTAGAAAGTTAAGAAACTCACCAACTTCACTATAAAAACCATTGAAAAAAATTCCAGTTAAAAAAACTCAGGAATTTCACAATAAAGACCATAACAAAAGTTCGAAGTTAAAAAATTCCCAAATATCACCATATAAAACATTACAAAAGTTCCAAGGCGAAAAACTCATCAATTTCTCCCTAAAAACCAGTACAAAAGTTAAAAGTGAAAAAAGTCACCAATGTCACTATAAAGACCATAAATAAAAGTTCAAAGTTAAAAAAACTCCCCAATTTCACTATAAAAACCTTTACAAAATTCCCCCGTCAAAAGTTCAACAATTTCACTATAAAAGCCATAACAAAAGTTCCATTTGAGAAAAATCACCAATATCAGTATAAAGACCATTACAAAAGTTAAAAGTTAAAAAACGCACAAATTTCAATATAAAGGCCATAAGAAAAGTTCCAACTGAAAAAAAATCATCAATTTCACCACAAAAACCATTACAAAAGTACAAAGTTTAAAAAACTCTCCAACTTCACTATAAAAACCATTACAAAAGTTCCTAATAAAAGATTCAACAATTTCACTATAAAAACCATAACCAAAGTTCCACTTGAAAAAACTCACCAATTCCAGATTGATGACCATTACAAAAGTTCAAAGTTAAAAAACTCACAAGTTTCAATATAAAGACCATATGAAAAGTTCCAAGTGAAAAAAACCACCAATTTCACCACAAAAAACATTACAAATGTTCAAAGTTAAAAAAACTCCGCAATTTCACTATAAAACCATTACAATAGTTCCTAGTAAAAAAATTCAACAATTTCACTATAAAAACCATAACAAAAGTTCCATTTGAAAAAACTCACAAATTTCAATATAAAGACCATTATAAAAGTTCAAAGTTAAAAAGCTCACTAAATTCAATATAATGACCATAAGAAAAGTTCCATGTGAAAAAATCACCAATTTCCCCATAAAAACAATTACTAAAGTTCAAAGTTAAAAAAATAACCAATTTCACTATAAAAACCATAACAAAAATTCCACTTGAAAAAACTCACCAATTCCAGATTGATGACCATTACAAAAGTTCAAAGTTAAAAAACTCGGAAATTTCAATATAAAGACCATAAGAAAAGTTCCAAGTGAAAAAAATCACCAATTTCACCACAAAAACCATTACAAATGTTCAAAGTTAAAAAAACTCCGCAATTTCACTATAAAACCATTACAATAGTTCCAAGTAAAAAAAATTCAACAGTTTCACTATAAAAACCATAACAAAAGTTCCATTTGAAAAAACTCACAAATTTCAATATAAAGACCATTATAAAAGTTCAAAGTTAAAAAACTCACTAATTTCAATATAATGAGCATAAGAAAAGTTCCATGTGAAAAGATCACCAATTTCCCCATAAAAACAATTACTAAAGGTCAAAGTTAAAAAACGACCAATTTCACTATAAAAACCATAACAAAAATTACAATTAAAAAAAGTTGGGAATTTCACTTCAAAGACCATAACAAAAGTTCAAATTTAAAAAAGTTCTCAATATCACTGTATAAACCATTACCAATGTTCCAAGTCAAAAAACTCATCAATTTCACCATAAAAACAAATATAAAAGTTCAAAGTTAAAAAATTCAACAATTTCAATATAAAGACCATAAAAAAGTTCAAAGTTAAAAAACTACCCAATTTCACTATAAAAAACCATTACAAGAGTTCCTAGTAAAAAATTCAACAACTTCACTATAAAAAGCATAACAAAAGTTCCATTTGAAAAAACTCACCAATTTCACTATAAAGACCATTACAATAGTTCAAAGTTAAAAAAACTCACCAATTTCAATAAATAGGCCATAAGAAAAGTTCAAGTGAAAAAAAATCCCCAATTTAACCATAAAAACCATTACGAAAGTAGAAAGTTAAGAAACTCACCAACTTCACTATAAAAACCATTGAAAAAAATTCCAGTTAAAAAAACTCAGGAATTTCACAATAAAGACCATAACAAAAGTTCGAAGTTAAAAAATTCCCAAATATCACCATATAAAACATTACAAAAGTTCCAAGGCGAAAAACTCATCAATTTCTCCCTAAAAACCAGTACAAAAGTTAAAAGTGAAAAAAGTCACCAATGTCACTATAAAGACCATAAATAAAAGTTCAAAGTTAAAAAAACTCCCCAATTTCACTATAAAAACCTTTACAAAATTCCCCCGTCAAAAGTTCAACAATTTCACTATAAAAGCCATAACAAAAGTTCCATTTGAGAAAAATCACCAATATCAGTATAAAGACCATTACAAAAGTTAAAAGTTAAAAAACGCACAAATTTCAATATAAAGGCCATAAGAAAAGTTCCAACTGAAAAAAAATCATCAATTTCACCACAAAAACCATTACAAAAGTACAAAGTTTAAAAAACTCTCCAACTTCACTATAAAAACCATTACAAAAGTTCCTAATAAAAGATTCAACAATTTCACTATAAAAACCATAACCAAAGTTCCACTTGAAAAAACTCACCAATTCCAGATTGATGACCATTACAAAAGTTCAAAGTTAAAAAACTCACAAGTTTCAATATAAAGACCATATGAAAAGTTCCAAGTGAAAAAAACCACCAATTTCACCACAAAAAACATTACAAATGTTCAAAGTTAAAAAAACTCCGCAATTTCACTATAAAACCATTACAATAGTTCCTAGTAAAAAAATTCAACAATTTCACTATAAAAACCATAACAAAAGTTCCATTTGAAAAAACTCACAAATTTCAATATAAAGACCATTATAAAAGTTCAAAGTTAAAAAGCTCACTAAATTCAATATAATGACCATAAGAAAAGTTCCATGTGAAAAAATCACCAATTTCCCCATAAAAACAATTACTAAAGTTCAAAGTTAAAAAAATAACCAATTTCACTATAAAAACCATAACAAAAATTCCACTTGAAAAAACTCACCAATTCCAGATTGATGACCATTACAAAAGTTCAAAGTTAAAAAACTCACAAATTTCAATATAAAGACCATAAGAAAAGTTCCAAGTGAAAAAAATCACCAATTTCACCACAAAAACCATTACAAATGTTCAAAGTTAAAAAACTCCGCAATTTCACTATAAAACCATTACAATAGTTCCAAGTAAAAAAAATTCAACAGTTTCACTATAAAAACCATAACAAAAGTTCCATTTGAAAAAACTCACAAATTTCAATATAAAGACCATTATAAAAGTTCAAAGTTAAAAAACTCACTAATTTCAATATAATGAGCATAAGAAAAGTTCCATGTGAAAAGATGACCAATTTCCCCATAAAAACAATCACTAAAGGTCAAAGTTAAAAAACGACCAATTTCACTATAAAAACCATAACAAAAATTACAATTAAAAAAAGTTGGGAATTTCACTTCAAAGACCATAACAAAAGTTCAAATTTAAAAAAGTTCTCAATATCACTATATAAACCAATACCAATGTTCCAAGTCAAAAAACTCATAAATTTCACCATAAAAACAAATATAAAAGTTCAAAGTTAAAAAATTCAACAATTTCAATATAAAGACCATAAAAAAGTTCAAAGTTAAAAAACTACCCAATTTCACTATAAAAAACCATTACAAGAGTTCCTAGTAAAAAATTCAACAACTTCACTATAAAAAGCATAACAAAAGTTCCATTTGAAAAAACTCACCAATTTCACTATAAAGACCATTACAATAGTTCAAAGTTAAAAAAACTCACCAATTTCAATAAATAGGCCATAAGAAAAGTTCAAGTGAAAAAAAATCACCAATTTAACCATAAAAACCATTACGAAAGTAGAAAGTTAAGAAACTCACCAACTTCACTATAAAAACCATTGAAAAAAATTCCAGTTAAAAAAACTCAGGAATTTCACAATAAAGACCATAACAAAAGTTCGAAGTTAAAAAATTCCCAAATATCACCATATAAAACATTACAAAAGTTCCAAGTCGAAAAACTCATCAATTTCTCCCTAAAAACCAGTACAAAAGTTAAAAGTGAAAAAAGTCACCAATGTCACTATAAAGACCATAAATAAAAGTTTAAAGTTAAAAAAACTCCCCAATTTCACTATAAAAACCTTTACAAAATTCCCCCGTCAAAAGTTCAACAATTTCACTATAAAAGCCATAACAAAAGTTCCATTTGAGAAAAATCACCAATATCAGTATAAAGACCATTACAAAAGTTAAAAGTTAAAAAACGCACAAATTTCAATATAAAGGCCATAAGAAAAGTTCCAACTGAAAAAAAATCATCAATTTCACCACAAAAACCATTACAAAAGTACAAAGTTTAAAAAACTCTCCAACTTCACTATAAAAACCATTACAAAAGTTCCTAATAAAAGATTCAACAATTTCACTATAAAAACCATAACAAAAGTTCCACTTGAAAAAACTCACCAATTCCAGATTGATGACCATTACAAAAGTTCAAAGTTAAAAAACTCACAAGTTTCAATATAAAGACCATAAGAAAAGTTCCAAGTGAAAAAAACCACCAATTTCACCACAAAAAACATTACAAATGTTCAAAGTTAAAAAAACTCCGCAATTTCACTATAAAACCATTACAATAGTTCCTAGTAAAAAAATTCAACAATTTCACTATAAAAACCATAACAAAAGTTCCATTTGAAAAAACTCACAAATTTCAATATAAAGACCATTATAAAAGTTCAAAGTTAAAAAGCTCACTAATTTCAATATAATGACCATAAGAAAAGTTCCATGTGAAAAAATCACCAATTTCCCCATAAAAACAATTACTAAAGTTCAAAGTTAAAAAAATAACCAATTTCACTATAAAAACCATAACAAAAATTCCACTTGAAAAAACTCACCAATTCCAGATTGATGACCATTACAAAAGTTCAAAGTTAAAAAACTCACAAGTTTCAATATAAAGACCATAAGAAAAGTTCCAAGCGAAAAAAATCACCAATTTCACCACAAAAACCATTACAAATGTTCAAAGTTAAAAAACTCCGCAATTTCACTATAAAACCATTACAATAGTTCCAAGTAAAAAAAATTCAACAGTTTCACTATAAAAACCATAACAAAAGTTCCATTTGAAAAAACTCACAAATTTCAATATAAAGACCATTATAAAAGTTCAAAGTTAAAAAACTCACTAATTTCAATATAATGAGCATAAGAAAAGTTCCATGTGAAAAGATCACCAATTTCCCCATAAAAACAATTACTAAAGGTCAAAGTTAAAAAAGCGACCAATTTCACTATAAAAACCATAACAAAAATTACAATTAAAAAAAGTTGGGAATTTCACTTCAAAGACCATAACAAAAGTTCAAATTTAAAAAAGTTCTCAATATCACTATATAAACCATTACCAAAGTTCCAAGTCAAAAAACTCATAAATTTCACCATAAAAACAAATATAAAAGTTCAAAGTTAAAAAATTCAACAATTTCAATATAAAGACCATAAAAAAGTTCAAAGTTAAAAAACTACCCAATTTCACTATAAAAAACCATTACAAGAGTTCCTAGTAAAAAATTCAACAACTTCACTATAAAAAGCATAACAAAAGTTCCATTTGAAAAAACTCACCAATTTCACTATAAAGACCATTACAATAGTTCAAAGTTAAAAAAACTCACCAATTTCAATAAATAGGCCATAAGAAAAGTTCAAGTGAAAAAAAATCACCAATTTAACCATAAAAACCATTACGAAAGTAGAAAGTTAAGAAACTCACCAACTTCACTATAAAAACCATTGAAAAAAATTCCAGTTAAAAAAACTCAGGAATTTCACAATAAAGACCATAACAAAAGTTCGAAGTTAAAAAATTCCCAAATATCACCATATAAAACATTACAAAAGTTCCAAGTCGAAAAACTCATCAATTTCTCCCTAAAAACCAGTACAAAAGTTAAAAGTGAAAAAAGTCACCAATGTCACTATAAAGACCATAAATAAAAGTTCAAAAGTAAAAAAACTCCCCAATTTCACTATAAAAACCTTTACAAAATTCCCCCATCAAAAGTTCAACAATTTCACTATAAAAGCCATAACAAAAGTTCCATTTGAGAAAAATCACCAATTTCAGTATAAAGACCATTACAAAAGTTAAAAGTTAAAAAACGCACAAATTTCAATATAAAGGCCATAAGAAAAGTTCCAACTGAAAAAAAATCATCAATTTCACCACAAAAACCATTACAAAAGTACAAAGTTTAAAAAACTCTCCAACTTCACTATAAAAACCATTACAAAAGTTCCTAGTAAAAGATTCAACAATTTCACTATAAAAACCATAACAAAAGTTCCACTTGAAAAAACTCACCAATTCCAGATTGATGACCATTACAAAAGTTCAAAGTTAAAAAACTCACAAGTTTCAATATAAAGACCATAAGAAAAGTTCCAAGTGAAAAAAACCACCAATTTCACCACAAAAACCATTACAAATGTTCAAAGTTAAAAAAACTCCGCAATTTCACTATAAAACCATTACAATAGTTCCTAGTAAAAAAATTCAACAATTTCACTATAAAAACCATAACAAAAGTTCCATTTGAAAAAACTCACAAATTTCAATATAAAGACCATTATAAAAGTTCAAAGTTAAAAAGCTCACTAATTTCAATATAATGACCATAAGAAAAGTTCCATGTGAAAAAATCACCAATTTCCCCATAAAAACAATTACTAAAGTTCAAAGTTAAAAAAATAACCAATTTCACTATAAAAACCATAACAAAAATTCCACTTGAAAAAACTCACCAATTCCAGATTGATGACCATTACAAAAGTTCAAAGTTAAAAAACTCACAAATTTCAATATAAAGACCATAAGAAAAGTTCCAAGTGAAAAAAATCACCAATTTCACCACAAAAACCATTACAAATAATCAAAGTTAAAAAAACTCCGCAATTTCACTATAAAACCATTACAATAGTTCCTAGTAAAAAAATTCAACAGTTTCACTATAAAAACCATAACAAAAGTTCCATTTGAAAAAACTCACAAATTTCAATATAAAGACCATTATAAAAGTTCAAAGTTAAAAACCTCACTAATTTCAATATAATGAGCATAAGAAGAGTTCCATGTGAAAAGATCACCAATTTCCCCATAAAAACAATTACTAAAGGTCAAAGTTAAAAAAGCGACCAATTTCACTATAAAAACCATAACAAAAATTACAATTAAAAAAAGTTGGGAATTTCACTACAAAGACCATAACAAAAGTTCAAATTTAAAAAAATTCTCAATATCACTATATAAACCATTACCAAAGTTCCAAGTAAAAAAACTCATAAATTTCACCATAAAAACAAATATAAAAGTTCAAAGTTAAAAAATAAACAATTTCAATATAAAGACCATAAAAAAGTTCAAAGTTAAAAAACTACCCAATTTCACTATAAAAAACCATTACAAGAGTTCCTAGTAAAAAATTCAACAACTTCACTATAAAAAGCATAACAAAAGTTCCATTTGAAAAAACTCACCAATTTCACTATAAAGACCATTACAATAGTTCAAAGTTAAAAAAACTCACCAATTTCAATAAATAGGCCATAAGAAAAGTTCAAGTGAAAAAAAATCACCAATTTAACCATAAAAACCATTACGAAAGTAGAAAGTTAAGAAACTCACCAACTTCACTATAAAAACCATTGAAAAAAATTCCAGTTAAAAAAACTCAGGAATTTCACAATAAAGACCATAACAAAAGTTCGAAGTTGAAAAATTCCCAAATATCACCATATAAAACATTACAAAAGTTCCAAGTCGAAAAACTCATCAATTTCTCCCTAAAAACCAGTACAAAAGTTAAAAGTGAAAAAAGTCACCAATGTCACTATAAAGACCATAAATAAAAGTTCAAAGTTAAAAAAACTCCCCAATTTCACTATAAAAACCTTTACAAAATTCCCCCGTCAAAAGTTCAACAATTTCACTATAAAAGGCATAACAAAAGTTCCATTTGAGAAAAATCACCAATTTCAGTATAAAGACCATTACAAAAGTTAAAAGTTAAAAAACGCACAAATTTCAATATAAAGGCCATAAGAAAAGTTCCAACTGAAAAAAAATCATCAATTTCACCACAAAAACCATTACAAAAGTACAAAGTTTAAAAAACTCTCCAACTTCACTATAAAAACCATTACAAAAGTTCCTAGTAAAAGATTCAACAATTTCACTATAAACACCATAACAAAAGTTCCACTTGAAAAAACTCACCAATTCCAGATTGATGACCATTACAAAAGTTCAAAGTTAAAAAACTCACAAGTTTCAATATAAAGACCATAAGAAAAGTTCCAAGTGAAAAAACCCACCAATTTCACCACAAAAACCATTACAAATGTTCAAAGTTAAAAAAACTCCGCAATTTCACTATAAAACCATTACAATAGTTCCTAGTAAAAAAATTCAACAATTTCACTGTAAAAACCATAACAAAAGTTCCATTTGAAAAAACTCACAAATTTCAATATAAAGACCATTATAAAAGTTCAAAGTTATAAAGCTCACTAATTTCAATATAATGACCATAAGAAAAGTTCCATGTGAAAAAATCACCAATTTCCCCATAAAAACAATTACTAAAGTTCAAAGTTAAAAAAATAACCAATTTCACTATAAAAACCATAACAAAAATTCCACTTGAAAAAACTCACCAATTCCAGATTGATGACCATTACAAAAGTTCAAAGTTAAAAAACTCACAAATTTCAATATAAAGACCATAAGAAAAGTTCCAAGTGAAAAAAATCACCAATTTCACCACAAAAACCATTACAAATGTTCAAAGTTAAAAAAACTCCGCAATTTCACTATAAAACCATTACAATAGTTCCTAGTAAAAAAATTCAACAGTTTCACTATAAAAACCATAACAAAAGTTCCATTTGAAAAAACTCACAAATTTCAAAATAAAGACCATTATAAAAGTTCAAAGTTAAAAACCTCACTAATTTCAATATAATGAGCATAAGAAGAGTTCCATGTGAAAAGATCACCAATTTCCCCATAAAAACAATTACTAAAGGTCAAAGTTAAAAAAGCGACCAATTTCACTATAAAAACCATAACAAAAATTACAATTAAAAAAAGTTGGGAATTTCACTTCAAAGACCATAACAAAAGTTCAAATTTAAAAAAATTCTCAATATCACTATATAAACCAATACCAAAGTTCCAAGTCAAAAAACTCATAAATTTCACCATAAAAACAAATATAAAAGTTCAAAGTTAAAAAATTCAACAATTTCAATATAAAGACCATAAAAAAGTTCAAAGTTAAAAAACTACCCAATTTCACTATAAAAAACCATTACAAGAGTTCCTAGTAAAAAATTCAACAACTTCACTATAAAAAGCATAACAAAAGTTCCATTTGAAAAAACTCACCAATTTCACTATAAAGACCATTACAATAGTTCAAAGTTAAACAAACTCACAAATTTCAATAAATAGGCCATAAGAAAAGTTCAAGTGAAAAAAAATCACCAATTTAACCATAAAAACCATTACGAAAGTAGAAAGTTAAGAAACTCACCAACTTCACTATAAAAACCATTGAAAAAAATTCCAGTTAAAAAAACTCAGGAATTTCACAATAAAGACCATAACAAAAGTTCGAAGTTGAAAAATTCCCAAATATCACCATATAAAACATTACAAAAGTTCCAAGTCGAAAAACTCATCAATTTCTCCCTAAAAACCAGTACAAAAGTTAAAAGTGAAAAAAGTCACCAATGTCACTATAAAGACCATAAATAAAAGTTCAAAGTTATAAAAACTCCCCAATTTCACTATAAAAACCTTTACGAAATTCCCCCGTCAAAAGTTCAACAATTTCACTATAAAAGCCATAACAAAAGTTCCATTTGAGAAAAATCACCAATTTCAGTATAAAGACCATTACAAAAGTTAAAAGTTAAAAAACGCACAAATTTCAATATAAAGGCCATAAGAAAAGTTCCAACTGAAAAAAAATCATCAATTTCACCACAAAAACCATTACAAAAGTACAAAGTTTAAAAAACTCTCCAACTTCACTATAAAAACCATTACAAAAGTTCCTAGTAAAAGATTCAACAATTTCACTATAAACACCATAACAAAAGTTCCACTTGAAAAAACTCACCAATTCCAGATTGATGACCATTACAAAAGTTCAAAGTTAAAAAACTCACAAGTTTCAATATAAAGACCATAAGAAAAGTTCCAAGTGAAAAAACCCACCAATTTCACCACAAAAACCATTACAAATGTTCAAAGTTAAAAAAACTCCGCAATTTCACTATAAAACCATTACAATAGTTCCTAGTAAAAAAATTCAACAATTTCACTATAAAAACCATAACAAAAGTTCTATTTGAAAAAACTCACAAATTTCAATATAAAGACC